>JAFIRS010001388.1:0-371273 GCA_018342105.1 Gonioctena quinquepunctata | reverse complement strand
ATGTTACATCGATCGATAAACCCCTAAAAATATTTCAAAAACAAATTGACATAACCTTTAAAGGCTTAAAAGGGACAAAATCACAGAACGGATCAAAACAAAATCAAAAAACACCCGGTGGTCTGTAATTGCAGTTTACTGAATTATGACAAGAAACGAGGGGCGCCATCTGAAACTCTAGATAACTCCCTTTATCAAGTTTGGTGCCCCCCAGTTTGTCCGAATTTTTTCCCAGGTTTTGGATACACCATGTTTTTAGACATCTTACTTAAATATAAAAAGGATGGAATTATATAAAAAGTGATGAAATCAACTAACCAGAATTTTAAAATTTAAATTTTCTATTATATAACAATAAATAGTTAAAATAAAAAAATCATATTATTTATTATTTAAATGTGAAGAAGCAGGTAAGTAAGTTTTTTGGGAAGAATCAAAAAAAGTAGGAAATTATAGATTTCAGCAACAAAAAAAAAAAAATTTTTTAAAAAAAAACCCAGAAAACCTTTAAAAAAATAAAATTTTTATTATTTTACCTAAAATGTGAGTAACTGATTTTGAGTAGGCGCCTAACAAACTAGCAATTGAATTAGGTAAAGCGTAAATTGATGGCAGCGAGATGCACGGCTGCGTTTTGATTACTTCTTTCAAAGTAATAAAATGATCTTCGATAATTGTTTGTTTGGCGCCGACTCAAAATCAGTTACTCACATTAGTTTAGGAGCTCAATTATTATTTAGACTAAAAAGGTTTAATTTATTTTTTGTTTTTCAGTTGATTTTTTCGTCGGTTTGATTTTTTGTTGAAAAGTTTTTTGTCGGAAACCGGACGTAAATGAAAAATATAAGTTCCTCAAACAAGATTAGTTAATCGTTCAGTTTGTAAATCTTCATTTTTAATTAACACGTTTTTATTAGTTTCACTTGTAACAACAAACAATGTAATCAAATCTTGGAAGTCAATTTAACCTACTTCTAATTGTCGTATCGAAATGAAACTTGGTATGTATCTGTAGTTTGGATGACAATACTATAATTTGGAGCTGATCTGATGATGGAACCGGGAGGTAAGTAAATAGTGGAACTCTTCTGTGGCTACTAGTAAAATATGGTGAATGCACTGAGGCCGTTCTCAGCATAATTCACAATTCAAAGATATGGCGATTGCAGTGTTTCTCAGCATATTCGCCAAAATTTAGTTATTAATAACTTCCTTCTCACGTGGATGAATCAATCGAAGAGTTTTTCTCCCGTAGTCTTTTTTAGTCTTCTGTTAAAATCAAAAACACTATTTCAGATCTTGTAAAGAAGCATAAATAGTTCAATAATTCTCGACTGTACGTACACCAGATGTGAGTCATATTAAGTATAATTTTTAGCTTTATTGTATTGAACGAGTGTACGAAATTTCATTGAGTTTTGCCCTATTACTGATTCTACTGGTGCTGGCTTATGTAACTATGTGACATATTTGTTAGTAGAATTTAATTTCAGTATATATGATTTGCGAGGTCAAGGCTATAATAATGGCTCAAATATGAATACATGTTCGCCCTCAAAGGCAAAACCGCAAGCATTGTGGGTTCCTTGTGCAGCGCACTCACTAAATTAAGTTGTTTATTTTTCACTTGATCGTTACTGCTTTATAATACCTTGGCAACGGTTGCTATTAACAGACACATAACGCCCGGGGCGTTATGGAGGGCATTATGAATCATAACGCCCGCTAAATGTTTTTTTCTGTAGTTCAATAAATTAATTACTCAGAAAAGTTTTATTTATAACTGTACATAAAAAAGGGACTAATTATTTTCTCTCAAATAGAAATTACAATTTTCAAATTATTATGAACACAACCTTTTTAGTTTCCTCCACTAACAAGCTTGTCAATTCTTACAAAAATGCAGCGTCGTTTTATTAAATAAACAACCCTTAGCAACCTCTTCAATGTTTCCATGGCAATTGCATAGAAGCTCACTTGTGCTCAGTTGCCGACCAGAACGCAGTAAATACTATGAGAAGAAATTTATGAAGTAAACAACGTCGTTTAAGATAATTTTTTCGTGAAAAATAAAATCTTGTATGCACCACGAGCGTTACTAGATCCTAACGCCCATCGGGCAACATTCATCCCTCGGGTGAATGTTACCCTCCGGGCGTTAGGATCTATATAACGCACTAGGTACATAAATAGCTATAATGAAGCTGCTAAAATTTCTTTTGAGATTTCGGGATTCTTTGATATCGTTCAAGAGTCATATGTGGTTTTTTTCGCATAAACAAAAAGAGGGCAGTTTTAGAAACGTGCATTTCAGATTCAACTTTATAACCACTTTCTGATACACGCTGGTCCAATAGAATAGACGCTATAAAACCTTTGAGATATCAGAGTGGTCAAGTTTATGATGCTCTCTAAGTAATGGAAGCATCAGCATCCTCAAAATATTGTAATGTCTCACACCAAGCTCGATCGCTTAAATGTTAAAAACAGGCAAGATGCAATGGGCCAGTAGGCACAAGTGTCATCAGAAGTCTTGACCAGACGAGCCAACTGGGTGGAGTTTTTAGTGGGTAAAACGGAGGTACAAAGGCTGTACAGGTTCCAGAACTCAGTGACTTCCACAATGCCTTAGTACAGTGAGGTGTCCATAAAGGATTTCCTATTATTTTGTTGTATTAATTGTTTTGTTACTTTTTTGGTTTTTTACTTCTGTATTTCAAATGTTTTGATGCCGTTTATAAGTTATTGTGCAGTTTGAAACAGTATGTTAAGTATTTGCAGTTTCGATATCATTTATGTGTACCTACCTCCTACCTATGTATTAATTTTTAGTTACAACTTTAAAAAAGGGTGTAAATAAAGGGTGTCCCTGGATTTCCACTTTTCCTCTTGGGAATGTATAAATGAGGTCAAAATATCACCAGTACTTCATATAACTTTTGTTCCTAAAAGCCTTCGTTACCAAGTTACGGGCCCTCAAATTTACAAAATGAAAAATGTTTTTCTTTGATAACTTTCAAAGTGAATATTCAAAATCATCTTAATTTTGGTGATTGACTAAACAAATGAATTCCTTCGATGAGCTTTAATGCAGGAGTCAATTGTTTTGCTACAAAGTCAGGAACGGACTACCCCCGATGGTCCACCACCCAAAACTTTGAAATGCCATATAATTTTTTAATAGTTTTCAACAAAATAAGGTTACGTAGACAATTTTCTGAATAAAAGTACTCGTGTGGAAAGTCGATCGGAGCAACGATTCTTAATAAAAATGCAGTTTTACCCGATCGTCCTCCATTATTTGAAATGAAAAATTTTCACAGTTGAAATACTAATGCTAACATTAATTCAACAACATTTATAACAGGGATAATACAAAATATACTAAATTAAAGTCGTAAACAAAAAGTACAGTACCTGGTTGAAAGTTTCATTCACAATGTAGATATTTTTTCAAAAGAAATATCAAGTTATGTAGATTCGTGGTGTTTTTGAACTAACAAGCTACTCCACTATGAAATATCGAATTCAGTCCATATTTTGTATGTACGCGTGGAATAAACACGTTTCGTGTTGTGTTATCTGAATCTCATGAAACTCAACATTTGGATGTTGCAAATTCGTATTCACAGCTTAAATGTTGAGGAGTTTCACTGATAAGTATAATTTCATGGGAGAAAGTCTTTAACCCGAAGATAAATTTAGCTGAAAAAACGCACATCGGAAGACATAACTAATAAAAGGCAAACGAATGAACTACAAAACGGCTGCACATGAATAGGTGAAAAATATCCGGTGAATAAATTTATGTTCCATTTCTTCCACAGATGTTGACAAAAACACCTTGTAGCAAGAAATAAAATTAGTGTGGATAAAAAATGACAACTAGAATGCGATTTTGTTTTGTTAAGTGGTGCGTTGTCATTGTATTGTCAATATTCTAATAGGACAGTTTGAAGTGTTTTGATATGGCCGAACAGTTAACATTCAACGAATATGCAGATATGCATGCATTGTATGGACGAGCATTTGGTAATACTGCAGAAGCCCGTCGTCTGTATGCCGAGCATTTTCCCAATCGAACGTTACCGGCAAGAGAAACGTTCGAGCGTGTCGATCGCAGCTTGAGGGAGACAGGCATGTCTAATGGATAATTAATTGGAGCCTGTTGTTTTATTTCGATATTATTGTAGGTTCAGTTTTGCCAAAACGAGGTGGTGAGGGCGCTCCTAGGGCTGTGCGTACCGTTGTATTGGAGGAAAATATTTTGGAAGCTGTCGCTGATGATCCTTTAATGAGCATCAGAAACCTATCAGAACAGTTCCATACATCCAAGTCCACTATTCATAGAATAATTGGGGAACAACTGCTCCACCCATATCACATCCAGAAGGTACATGCCATGACCCTGAAGATTTTCCAGCACGACTGGAATATGCCAATTGGTTCCTGGATAAGCAAAGAGGGGATATGACTTTTATTACTCGAGTTTTATTCACTGATGAAGCAGGTTTCAGTAGAGATGGAGTAATCAACTCTCATAATTTCCACATATGGGTCGAAGAAAATACCCATGGGATATTGCAAACCAAACACCAACGGAAATTCAACGTGAATGTTTGGGCTGGTATCATAGGAAACCATCTTATAGGACCATTCGTTCTACGTGACCGATTGAATGGAGAACGTTATTTGGAGTTCATTCAGAACGATTTGAATGGACTTTTGGAACATGTTCCATTGCAAACCCGAAGAGATATGTGGTTTATGCATGATGGCGCTCCTCCTCAGTTTAGTTTGATTGTGCGGGACCATCTGAACCAGATTTTCCCCAATAGATGGATTGGTAGAGGTGGGCCATATTCATGGCCACCGCGGTCTCCGGATTTAAATCCAATGGATTTCTTTCTGTGGGGGCATCTAAAAAGCCTCGTTAACGCTACACCTATTCACACCAGAGATGCCTTGTTGAATAGAATTACATTACATTGTGAAGCCATACGAAACGATCCTGGCATGCTATTTCAAGTGTAGAGAGGGTGTTTGCGCCGACTAAGAAAATGTATTGAGAGAGACGGGGGTCATATCGAGCAGTTTTTGTAGCGGATTTTGCATTTCTGTTTGCTCTTGAGGCTTGCGATTTATTATTTACACCATGAGTTTTGTAAGGTAAACGTGTTTGCATGATAAAAATTCGTTATGAACATTGTACCTATCATTTCTATTTTCATTACAAATTAATCTTTTCGAATGATGGTAGACATCTCAGGTTGGATGTCGTCGAACAAAAATGCATTTTTATCAAAAATCGTTGCTCTGATCGATTTTCTACACGAATACTTTTATTCAGGAAATTGTCCAGGTAACCTTGTTTTGTTAAAACATATTGACAAATCCCAGTCATTTCAAAGTTTTGGGGTGTGGACCATCGGGGGTAGTCCGTTCCTGACTTTGTAGCAAAACAACTGACTCCTGCATGAAAGCTCATCGAAGGAATTCATTTGTTTAGTCAATCACCAAAATTTAGATGATTTTGAATATTCACTTTGAAAGTTATCAAAGAAAAACATTTTTCATTTTGTAACTTTGAGGGCACGTAACTTGGTAACGAAGGCTTTGAGGAACAAAAGTTATATGAACTACTGGTGATATTTTGACTCCATCTATACATTCCCGAGAGGAAAAGAGGAAGTCCAGGGACACCCTGTATATATTTTGCACACAGGCGGACGAAGAGCTTGGCGCGGCTCTACTCTCTGTCATTTTTCCACTGTTTTTCTGCTTTCTTATTTTTGCTGCCCTTTTCTTTCTCAGCTCATTTCACACTAGTTAGTACATAGTTGAGAAGGTTTTAGTTAGGGTAGGTCTGAATGGAAGAGCACTCTCTCTCTCTCTCTACCTGGTAGAAAGTGAACTGAACTCTAAACCTTCAATTCACCCGAAATGTATTTCTGAAATATGTAAATTAACTTTCATGGATAATAATAAACGTATTATTATTATCATGAGTTTGACAATCGTATGTCAATAAAAATGTTCACTGGGAAGTCGTTATGATTCCATTCAATGTGAAAATTGACAATGGGACAATTAATAGGAAGAAATTATGTATATATGCCATGTAATCTACATTCTATTAGTGCTTCCTACTAATCTGTAGCAAAATCATGATTCATATGACTTATGCTGAAAACAATTATCAGTGGGGTGGAACAGAATAAAGAAACGATCGCGAAGCGACTATGCGGGTGAAATGAAGGTTTGTCAACCTCGATAATTATTTTGAGAAAATAGCATTGTTCTATAAATCACCTGCGAATGCAATGGTTGCACTTTCATTATTTGTTTTCACTTTCAAAGCAACTACCGTAAAAATCGAGAATATTATATTCTTTGGAAGTTTGAAAGTTGTATCTTTTACTTAATTGATTACTACGTTTTTTCAATTATACAGTACTTTTGCTGATAGTAATTACTCTTTTATGTTCAAGGAACTAGGGAGTATAAACATAACAATATTTGTATTTGCAAAAAAATTAAATGTCTTGATCCTCAGACTGCTGACTTTTACTAACCTATTAAATATTTGTATGGTGGATCGAATATCCATCAGAAAACAACTATTTTCCTGGACAATACCACGACGAACAGTGTAGGACGAAGGACCAGACCAGACCAAAAGTAGAACAGGCCCGACGAGAGGGGGAGGGTCGGGAATGTTTTCGGGCCCGCGTTTCATTTCATTCGGGTTTGCAGGAATTAGTTACACCGTACTGATGTGGGGCAGATACCCCGGAACTGGTCTCAGCACAGTATCACTACTTGTGAAATATTATTTTCATTTACAAATATAGATCCAGGAACGCTATAACTCAGGGCTCTGGCTAAATAAGAATAGGTGTCTCATGAGGCATCATATATGTTTTATCCATCACATTTCTTCAATCCTAAATTGACTCTATGTGTTGATGAGTTATTGACATACAATTAAAAGTTTTATCCCAGGTAATTCAGTAGCACATATTCATGATTCCAAACATGGAATAGTTTTCATCGCCGCTGATATAGATATGGATCTTTTTATGTGAATTATCAGTACCAGTCCCTTTCTAGAATTCCTGATTCAATATTGGGAGTGAGCGAATCATTACAAAAATATAAACACACAGTTTTGAATTGATTCGGTCGATACTTGATGAAAATCCATAATAAAGCAAACAAAAGATACTCACTTCACTAAATTATTTTCACTAAACTGGGTTTTCAAAATCACGACACGTGTTTCGCTATGCAATAGCTTCTTCAAGTGGAGATAATACTAATTTAACATCATCATGATGTTGAATAATCAAGGTAGGTAGTAGTAGTAGTAGTGGTAGTAGTATATCTTATCAGAAATATTAAAGATATTAAAGATAATCCAATAGGTAGTTAATAGGACGGAGAGTAAGTAGAATGAGAATTATATCTATTACCTGTTTAATCTTCAGTAAAACAAGTTCAACAAAGGATAATTATTTAAATTGATCTGGTCATCAAGCAGATATTGCGACTTTTTGCATTTATTAATTTCTAAACTTTCTAGAAGGTCGAGTTTAAAACCTTTCCTTTCTATATAGACCAGGGTCAATAATTTTTGAAACCAGAAAAAATAATAGTAGGATGAAACCCATTGGAAAAGGAAGAGAATATAACAAAAATGAAAGGAAAAATAATTTACGGGCGATCTGAGGTCGGGAAGTGGAAGAGGGTGAGTTTTCAAGGATAAAAAACGGTTTATCTCGAATTTGCATTTTCTGCCATAGTAATGTACTTTTTTTTATACCATCAGAAAGTAGAAATTTCAACGAACAAAAAGCCCACCGACTTTTTTTAAAAAGCTGATATTTTGACGGGATAATTTTCGATTGAAAATTGGGGTGATTTTTCGGTATTAAGTCAAAATAAGGTGAAAAAATTTATATTTTGAATCAAAAAAATTACAGTGTGTTTGGGACATAAAAAGGTAAGTTTTCATCAAATTTCGTGGACAATTTTTTTTTTGTAAAAGATAAAAATAAAAAACCAAAAACTTGGTTATTTGAATTTTTCACATAAATTTTGAGGTTATGTGAAAAAGTGTGAATACAAAAGTTGTAGATCTTTTTATTACCTACAACTTTGCTTTTTTCCATAGGACTCGTAGTTTTGCCGGAAATCGAGATAAACCGTTTTTTACCCTTAAAAACTCACCCCCTTCCACTCCCGACCTCAGATCGCCCGTAAATTATTTTTCCTTTCATTTTTGTTATATTCTCTTCCTTTTCCAATGGGTTCCATCCTACTATTATTTTTTTTCGCTTTTTACTATTTTCAAAGGCTTCAGCCCTGGTCTAAGATGTGACACTTCGAAATCGTTAACAAAACAATGTTTTTCAGCCAAGAGGTGAGTAGCAAACGTTTTGTTTATCATTTATTCACCGTCGGCCTATTTCTACTACTAGGCTAAACACCGACGCCGGTGAGCACACCGGAAATTAGGGCGAATCCTCCGGTGTTTCCAACTAGAGGTAGGGTTCCTATCATTTTATATAGTATTTTAATAAGTTATATACAGGGCTTTTCACGATGAGCGTTAATTAGACGTTTCTGGCAAACCAGACAACGGATCAACCTGGAAATTTCACAGTATGCATAAATTAATATGATCTACACGCCTAAAATTTTAGACGATGTGGCGTTCCGCTTCTACTAGAAAGTAGCGGCTAATTTCATTTTTCAAATGGAACACCCTGTATATAATATCAGATTATGATTTATTATCACTTTGTCAACAACTTCATGTACTATTTCCCTATACCTATCTGTTACCGTTTAGAAGATATAAATTAATTTCGATATTTTTTTTTACCAAACATGTACTTTTAAAAACGCTGATAATCTTGAACTCTCTGGTACTAAGATGATCAAATTCGAAATGGAGTGGAGAGATACCATGAGGATCCTTACTTCGAGTCATATATTGATTTGCCTCATACAGGGTCTTTAAAAAATGCAGATACTTTGTTTACATGAAAAAATGAGTGGAAGTCAATTTTTTCAAATGGAACACCCTGTATATTTCCACATTTTTGAGCTCTACATCCAATTTTAGATTGACTTTGTTCAGATAATCCTATTTCGATTTCGAACCGTTTTCGAGATAAACTGTTTCAAACAGAAACTGACGTGGTTTCCTTGTATTCATCACTTATTTTTGAAATTTAACAGATTCCGTTCGATGTTCCTTCATCAGTCACAGATAATACAATGAATAAATAATTATTAAAATACTTTCAACCATCAAATGAAACTTCTCTTCAAACAATAGTTTTATTAACGCTGACACACGAACTGAAAATAATTTCATGAATTAGTAAGTTAATTCAATTGTCAGTGTATTTCAGAATATGTTCGAACACATCTCCACCTCTACTTGAACAAAATGTAACTCTTCAAAATATTTTCATGTGTAGCCTTCTGATTGTCTTTAATATTTTTTAAATATCGACTTCTGATACTTGAAGCAGTTTATATCTTCCATTGTTGTTACGGGGTTGGAGTAAACCATATTTTTAATGAAACCCCACACAAAATAATCTAATGGATTGCCATCTGGTGTTCTAGGAGGCCAACGAAAAGATCCATTATTACCAATCCATCTGTCTTCGGAGATTTCAGTTAAAGCTTCGCTTACTGAACGAGAATTATAGGGTGGAGCACCATCCATTTGGTACCATACACGTTCCCTTCCTGGCCTATTATTTAAAATCATTTGAATTCCATTTCTTAGTAAATCTTCATATTTTGTTGCATTCAAATTATCACCATAAAACTCGATATAAAAAATTGACCCATTCTTTATGGCACAAAATACATTAAATTACCATCTTTCTTGAAAACCCCTTTGGCGAACGACATGGGGATTTTCTGGCGCCCAATAATGACTGTTGTCAAGGAAATGTTCATCCTCTTGAGTCTTGACAAGTAACCATTCAAAGAATTCCACTCTACGAGGCAAATCAGTCACTTTCAGATTTATAGGGATGCCATTTGTGCTTATTAAGAATGCGATAAATTGTCACGTAGGGTATACCTATCTCCCTTTCAGCCTCGTGTAGAGAAGGATATGGAAATGCATGGAAAAAATCCCAAAACTGTTATGCCATTGTCATCATCATCCACTTCAGGCTTTCTACAAATGATTTTTGGACGAAAGGTTCCATTCAACCAACAGTTTTTCAGTAGTCGATTTATCACATTATTATTCGGCTTCGGAAGTTGTGGATATCTTTCATGAAATACTCGGCATGTTCTACTTGCAATTCTATTGCACTCACCATAAATTAATAATAAATTCAAGAAATCTTCATTATTGTAACCTAATCTATTATAATTGGTATCACAATGAGTCAAAACCACCAACGAAAGTTTGACGTTTCAAAATTAGATCATTCATTTTTCCAAAGCACATGCACTATTAAAAAATATTAATTTGCAATGTTGTACGGTAGACACTCAATATCTCAATGCATACAAATTGTAACTTTTTCTAAGGTACATATCAATTTCGAATTGACTGATTTGAGACTGTTGAAAAACTAAATCGAAAAGAACTATTACGTAGTATAAAATAGATGTTAAATTTCAAAAATAGGTCATTTTCTGTTTGAAACAGTTTATCTCGAAAACGGTTCGAAATCGAAATAGGATTATCTGAACAAAGTCAATCTAAAATTGGATGTAGAGTTAAAAAAAGTGGAAATATACAGGGTGTTCCATTTGAAAAGATTGACTTCCACTCATTTTTTCATGTGAACAAAGTATCTTCATTTTTTAAAGACCCTGTATGAGGCAAATAAAAATATGACTAGAAGTGAAGATCCTCATGGTATCACTCCACTCCATTTCGAATTTGATCGTCTTAGTACCAGAGAGTTCAAGATTATCAGCGTTTATAGAAGTACATGTTTGGTAAAAAAAAATCGAAATTAATTTATATCTTCTAAACGGTAACAGATAGGTATAGGGAAATAGTACATAAAGTTGTTGCCAAAGTGATAATAAATCATAATATGATATTATATACAGGGTGTTCCATTTGAAAAATCAAATTAACCGCTACTTTATAGTAGAAGCGGCAACGCCGCATCGTTCAAAATATTTTAGGCGTGTAGATCATATTAATTTATGCATACTGTGAAATTTTCAGGTTGATCCGTTGTCTGGTTTGCCAGAAACGTCTAATTAACGCTCATCTTGAAAAGCCCTGTATAGTAAGATTAGTTTCCACTGTAATAAAATATGAAATTTACATTTTTAAATTGAAATTGAATTGACAATTTCCTTAAATATGAAACAGTTCTCGTAAAGCCTTTTTATAATGTTTTTTGGAAAGAATATTATCCATCAGGTATGAACTATAACCGTTATTAATTGCAATTTGTTTAATTATATTCAATTCTTTATAAAAAGAATCTCCTGGAAGAGGAATATTAATCAGTCTTTGTATAATACTCTTACGCGAGTACTTTATGTTGGTACGGATGTGTTGAGTTACTGTGTATTCAAAATGGAAGAAATTTAATGGACCTTTCCCTAGTACTGTGTATTGTAATGTCTGTATATGAAGGTTTATGCAAAATTGAAAAGTTATGTTTATTACCGATTTGTGTTATAGTCAGGTCTAAAAAGTTTATAGAATTATCTGTTTCCATTTCTTTTGTGAATTTAATTGAAGGGTGAATTGCAAGTCGAAGAACATTTCTAATTGTCTTCAAGTTCCCACAAAGCACACTAACATGTCAATATACATGTGCCAGAACAAGAATTTTTTAATAAAAGAATTATTGTGGTGGTGTTTGTAAAATAATGTGGAATCATTGTTGAGTGTTACAAATATATCTGAATTCAAGAAATCTGAAGTTCTCTGTATGTAATCTATCAATTGCAATAACCGTCTTTCCTTTGACCGTATGTGTAAGAATTATGTCATTTTCAATAGACTTTTTCTTTTCCAATCAACGATTCTTTATTGTGCTTTATTGGAGATTTTGGAAGTTCAGATTTCAATATATTATCCAAAAAATGTTTGTTAATATTATGATCGGAGGGCACTTCTGACAAGGACTAATAGGTAATCTCATGAGTCTAATATTAGCCAAAAATATTTATGGACAACTTGGAGGAAAAAATTCGCAAAAATCCTTTAATAAAAAATGTCTTGTAATGGTACAGGTTACAGGTATGTCGATGACATTTTAGTGTGGTTTGTGGGGACTGAAAGACAATTAGAAATGTTCTTCGACTTTAGACCTGACTATAACAAAAATCAGTAATAAACATAACTTTAAATTTTCGATAAACCTTCATATAGAGACATTACAATACAGTTTCTCAACACATGCATACTCCATACCAACATAAATTAGCCGCATATGATAGTATGATACATAGACCTCTTTAAGAAGAAAATTTTAATAAAGGTTTGAATATCGTTTAAAAAATTGCAATAAATAACGGTTATAGTGCAAACCTAATGGATAAAGCTTTACGAGGAGTTTTTCCTACTGAAAACGAAAAACATAATTTAAAGTATAACATATTTAGGCCATCCTACCGGAAAAAAATCTACTTTCTTACGTAGAAACATCAATATTACATACAAAACAGATAAGAACTTGAGTACATTTATTAAGAACAGTAAAGATAAAACTGAAAAATCTGATTAAGCTGGAGAACCTATATAAATTGACTTGTGTTGTGCAAGTTTTTACCAAACAGAACATTTAAAAAACTATTATCAGAGCATAGGAACTGTTTCGATAATGGAAAAACAAACTGAACTTTTCTACTCACCTCTCGATTGAAGAACATTGTTTAAACAATTTCGAAATAATACATATAAGGTAATGGTAATGACATGCATAAAAATGACATGATAATTTTCCAATTTCGACATTTGTCAGAAAATAGAAGTTTATTGTTTACACATGTATTTTTTATTATGACAAACCACGCAATAATTTCAGAATAATTTTTCTACTGTTATAGTCATCGGAAAATTAATGACAGAAATTATGAAATTATACTATGGACTTGAATTAGGAACCCAACTTCGAAAATATAATGTTTTGTTATTCGAGTTGACGCTGAAATTCCTGGAAATATTCTTTTACAAGGTAAAACGTAAGCTGCTTTTCACAAACTGATACTTATTTCCATCCATCAGTTGCAGAAATGTTTTCACAAACTGATACTTATTTCCGTCCATCAGTTTCCATTTCCTATCACCATTTGAGGAAGTACGGATATTATCATCAAACTGGAGTATTTGTTATACATACCTACTCGTTCTCCTTTGTGCTAATAAATGAACAAAATTATTGAAGGTTTGTTGTAAATGTAATTTTTTACAGATTCTACGAATCGATTACTGAATATATTTTATTAGTGATCGATTTGCCATTCCTTTATTTCATATGATACAACCATTCATATGAAATACAGGAATGGAAAATCGATCACTTATAAAATATATACCATATCAATCATTTAAAAGTAACACATTTAAAAAACCCGCCTTATCTCAATCGATAACTGAAGATAAATCTGTTTTACCAACTGTACTAACTTAGTTCGGCCAGTTGCGAGATTTGTCGCCACTGTCTAAACGTGGTGCCAACTTTTACTGCAGGTTTGATCACTCTCTTTATTTTTAGTTTCTCTATGGGGGTGACAGTACACTGCGACCTTGTCTATTGTATCCCATTTTACTTAGTCTCCGTCCTATTAATTACCTATTGGATTATCCTTAATATTTTTAATTAGATTTATACCGGGTGATTCTCTAAGGTGGCTCACCGCCACAACTTTTTTATTATTGAAGATAGAAAAACGAAATTTGGGGGTTGTGTATTATAGTTCAATTTACATTTTTTGACATATTTACTTGCTTTGCCGTACTTGCGGTTTGACCGAAAATGACCCTAACTTTCGATTTTTAAATGGGACATCCCATATATTTTTACTTATTTCAATCGAGAATGATATTCTAAATCCAACAACACCTCACTTGTCAATATTTGACAAATAAAGTCATTTTTATTCCAATTTTTATTTTTCGATCTAGAATGCCATGTGTAAATCGATTCATTCTTGATCAAGTAACATGGGAAAAATACGACTTTGAGGCTTATGACTTCACAGTCGTTTTGAGAATGATTTAAAGTCGCAAATATGAATTTTTCCAGTTACCTTGATTTTTTCAAATGGAAAGGGGGTGGCTCTTCGGCTTTTTGTGAAAGATCATTTTCTTACAAATAATTTGATACCACACACTTTCACTTTATTTTTACTATTTTTCTGAATAATTGCAAGAAGTGATCATACCTAATAACAAATAATACGTATTCGGTATACTTATGCACCAAGTCCTGTTATTCTAGTTATCCGTGACAAACAATTGAAGCTGTTGCTGGGACTACCTAAACAAATAGACTGATGAATATGCTGTCACTTTTAAAAATGTATTTATTGCGTAGTTTATAATTTGACATGGAAAATTATACTAGAAGCGAGAGAATTGACATGTGGCTAATTTACGGAGAAGCAAAAAAGAATGCAACTGATGCAGCTCGAATTTATGCTCAGAGATTCCCTAATCGTCGCCATCCCACTCGGCATTATTTTCCAAAACTGGAAAGGAAAATGCGAAATGAACCAGAAGAAAATGCCAATAACTTCATCGTCAGTGAAGAAAAAGAAGTAGACGTGTTGGCCTATGTTGAAGTGAATTGTACGGCGTCAATTCGCCAATTGTTTCTGAGTGTGATATAAGTTATTCGTCAGTTTGGAGAATTCTTCACAAATATAATTATCGATCATTCAAGTACCAACTACAACAACATCTTTACTATTACGACCACAACCGAAGATTAACTTATTGCAACTGGTTTTTGACTAAATACAGAGAAGATGAACGTTTTCCATTTAAAATTATTTATTCAGATGAAACTCGATTCACCAACTTGGGTCTGTTCAATCGGAATAATAAAAGGTACCGGTCTCAAACAAATTTACATCTGTTGCAAGAAGGAAATTTTCAAGAGCGATTTGGTTTTAATTGCTGGATGGGGGGTATTATCGGAGGAAAACTTTTGGGGCCAATAATTTTCGACGGACAACTTACTGCGGAAAGATATCTACAGTTCCTTAGAAACCAAATTGATGATTTCTTTGAAGATTTGCCACTGGATAACCAAGTTGATATCTATTTTCAACAAGATGGAGCGCCACCTCACAATTCTCAAGTCGTAAGTGAACATCTGAATGACACCTTCCAGAAAAGTGGATTGGCACATGGACCTATTCAGTGGCCTGCGAGGTACATTCTTAAGTTGTCATATTTTTTCATAATGTATTATTTCTTTTTCATATTCAAGATCACCAGATCTTACTCCGCTAGATTTTTTTCTCTGGGGAACAATTAAAAATCAGGTGTATATCACAGCATCAGCTACTCGTGGAGAACTGGAGTATAAAGTAAGGGTGGCATTCCAGAATATCACTGCGGAACAGCTAATCAATGTGGTGCGCGCAACAATTGAAAAAGTTGAACTTTGCCGTGATCAAGGAGATCATTTTGAAAATTTAGAACCTTAATGGACTAATTTGCGACTTTTAAATAATTCTTAAAACGACTGTGAAATCATAAGCCTCAAAGTCGTATTTCTCCCATGTTACTTGATCAAGAATGAAGCGATTTACACGATCCATGGCCTTCTAGATCAAAAAATAAAAATGACTTTATTTGTCAAATATTGACAAGTGAGGTGTTGTTGAATTTAGAATGTCATTATCGATCGAAATAAGTAAAAATATATAGGATGTCCCATTTAAAAATCGAAAGTTGTCATTTCCGGTCAAACCGGAAGTACGGCAAAGCAAGTAAATATGTCAAAAAATGTAAATTTAACTATAATAAACGACCCTCAAATTTCGTTTTTTTATCTTCAATAATAAAAAAGTTATAGGGGTGAGCCACCTTGGAGAATCACTCGGTATATCTACCTTGATTATTCAGCATGAAACATCGTGATTTTTTACTGCACCTGAAGAAGCTATTGTATAGCGAAACGCGTGCCGTGGTTTTGTAAACCCAGTTTAGTGAAAATCATTTAGTGAAGTGAGTGTCTTTCGTTTGCTATAAACAAATAGAGTTTAAAAGGGTGAAACCGTTCGACTGCATTTAAAAGACTTGGAGAACCAATTATAAATAATGAAATTCTGAAATTATATTTGTACAAGTTCTTTAAATCAATTTTGAGACTGAAAATGTTTTATCTCTGCAATTCGATAACAACAGAAGCGTTTCCCCATTTTTGTACACGCTTTATTAGCTTCAGCTGTATGTATGTAACTGAATCTTTGAAATTAATTTTCACCCCCTTCCAGACGTCCGAAATTTTACACACGTACTAAGAACCGATAACAATACAATAATTTTATAGCTATGAGATATTATCACCAAGATCGTCGGAAAAAAATAATTTACATTACCAAGATATGGCGAATGCGATGGCTGGTCTCACTCATTCACCAACATTTAATAAAAACTTCCATCCCATGTGGATGAATCAATCGATGAGTTTTTCACCCGCAGTCTTTTTTAGTATTATGTAACAATAAGGACTGAAAAGTTAAAAATAAAATTATAGCTTGAAAAACAAAAAAAAACGCTCATATAGCAATAAGGACTAAAAAGTTAAAAATAATAAGAATAAAGTCATTCACCAAAAAATGTCCTCTTATGTAAAAAAGCGTGGGGTGCTCTTTACTTACTTTTCATTATGATATTAAGCCTCACGCTTTTTTACACAAGGGGAAATTTTTTGGTCAATGACTGTATTCTTATTATTTTTAACTTTTTAGTCAGTATTGCTATATAAGCGAGTTTTTTCAGTTTTTTTTACTATAATTTTATAAAAATATGCGATTGGTATCTCGTATATGACCTGTTTTCATGACCGCGATTGGCTAAACCAGAATCTTGCCATATTTTTTATCGTATGAATGGAATCAGAATAACAGCGTTCTCAAGGATTCCCGTGAAATTTAACTACTGGATTCATAAGTGCGGCTTCTTGTCTATTTTGGTAAAATATAGACATCTGACAATTTTATCTAGTACCATCATCTTCATTCACTGAATGATCTTGAAATAGATACTAAAAAAAACAAATACGATTACAAATAAAATATTGCATTCATTGACCAAACAACGTTTCGAAAGCATTAAGATAGTAGCTCGAGATAATTTTATAATTCAGCATTGGTAATCTATCAGTGTAGATTAGTGATATAATCAAAAAATAAAAAACTGAGGAAGGATTCGAGAATTGTAGCCTATAGGCAGAACGGATATCAAATATTCTAAAAAATACATTCGAAGGGGGTGTATGTTTGTCCCCTCTTATCTCTGAAATTTATAAACTGGTTTTAATTTTCATAATTCATATTAAGCTTTAGTCTAAGAGCTGGCTGCTGAAAACCTGGCCAATCGAGTAACAGAATGAAATGGTTTTGAAGTGTTAGTACTCACAGCGACCATAAGAAAAATAATTTAGTGCCTGGGCAGAATTTGTGACACAAATTTTGTATATCCTCTTTCTGGAAATGTTTTCGTATCGCAACCATAGCAATGGATTAACAACTTGGAATTACGCTTAAAATTGAGTAAAAATAATGTATTTTAGTGCCCACTAAATCTTGTTCCATTCTTGGCACAAAACATTTATATTTGGTCCATTACTTACCTATCGAGTAACAGCTTCGAAACTACACTCGAATTGGAGTTTAAACATTTTTTCCATCAGATAACACAGTCTATGCTGTTAGAAATGCCTGACACAAAACTTTCTATTTCTAAAATCTTGAAGAAGTATATAGGGATGAACAAATAACCATCCAATAAACAATTACAATAATTTTAAAAAAACATTTATTTGGATATTTTTACAAAGTATACCGGGTGATTCTCCCCTATAACTTTTTTATTATTAAAGATAGAAAAACGAAATTTGGGGTTGTGTATTATAGTTCAATTTAATTTTTTTTGCATATTTACTTGCTTTGCCGTACTTCCGGTTTGACCGGAAATGACCCCAACTTTCGATTTTTAAATGGGACATCCTATATATTTTTATTTATTTCGATCGAGAATGACATTCTAAATCCAACAACACCTCACTAGTCAATATTTGACAAATAAAGTCATTTTTATTCCAATTTTTATTTTTATGGATCGTGTAAATCGCTTCATTCTTGATCAAGTAACAAGGGACAAATACGACTTTGAGGCTTATGACTTCACAGTCGTTTTAAGAATTATTTAAAAGTCGACAATTAGTCCATTAAGGTTCTGAATTTTCAAAATGACCTCCTCCTTGATCACGGCAAAGTTCAACTTTTTCAATTGTTGCGCGCACCACTTTGATTAGCTGTTCCGCAGTAATGTTCTGGAATGCCACCCTTACTTTATATATGAATCCTTTATTTAGCCCAAGACTAATATATAAGTACAGTCAATAAATAAAATAAGTAGAATAAAAATATTGATAACAAACAGATAGTAATTAGCATAACACTATATATACATACATATACACGCACATAATTAAAAGTTAATAATAGGTATCATCATCGAGGTTTGCACTCACTCAACAGAAGTCTCTTCAATTTAATTTTAAATGCAGCAAGAGAGGGTGAATTTTTTACGTCCTCAGAAAGTTCATTAAACTTATTTAGTCCTCTGAAAAAAACTGAATTTTGAGATTTTTTTGTTTTCACATTTGGAATGAATAAATTATTTCTATTTCGGGTGTTGTAATTGTGATGTTCTGATACAAAAAGATATTTTTCCCTCAGATATGGTGGAGCAATTACCTGTTCTTATTTTAAAGATGAAGATCAGTGTTTGATATAGTAAATTTTTTTCTACTGGTAACCAGTCAAGCGATTCAACATTTCATTTGTTCGTTTAGAGCAGGATAATATTATTCTCATTGCTCGATTTTGCAATTTCTGTAATCGTTTCCATTTCATTTTGTTGTAGTAAAAATAGTATGGTAGAGCAGTAGTTGAAGTGATTAAGAATTATTGTATTGTAAATAATCGTTTTTTGACCATATGGAGAGAAATCTGGAGCTTTTACGAATAGTTTATTTTTAAATGATATTGTTTTTATTATATAGTGTTTGCAGTTCTTTGAATTTCAAATCTCTATCAATAATTATTCCTAAATATTTGTAAGTATCCACTAGCTCAATTGAACTAATGTTGATTTTATTTCGCACATATTTTCTTGAACTTTTATATTCCTTTGTCGTTACCTATCAACATGAATTTGTTTTTTTTGCGTTTACCTTTAGTTTGTTGACACAGCACCATCTGAATATGTTTTCCAGTGTTTCGTTGATTATATTCACTACCGTCGTACATTCTGAATTTGAAAAGTGAATCAGTGTGTCATCAGCAAATAAATGAATTGAGCATATTCCAACATTATTAACCACTCGTCAATGTAAATTGAAAATAATAGGGGACCAAGTACACTACCCTGTGGAACACCATGTTCGTTTATGATTTCCATCAGATAGAATATTGTTCAATTTAAGTTTTTGTCTTCGGTTCTCGAGATAATCAACCAACCATGCCAATGCATCCCCAATAATACCAATACTTTCTAATTTTTTACCAACCTACCTGTCAACAGTTTCAAAAGCTCTTTGCAGGTCAAGGAAAACTACCCGTCATTAAATGTTTATCTGAATTATTTTTGAAATCATCAAGCACACACTGTGAAGTTGTTTCACAATTGTGCCCAGCACGGAAACCCGACTGCACACTATTGATTACTCCGTTCTGGTCCTGAAAAATCCAAAATTTGGTCATATACAGCTTTCTAATATTTTCTTATTGAAGGTAGCATATTGATTGGTCGCAGGTCTTTAGCATCGTTGGAATTTTTTACCTTAGGAATTGGTACTATTTGGATACTTTGATATCACTGGGAACTCTACAAGTTTCAAAAAAGGAGTTGATAGGTTAACAGGGGGTGTGCAATATTATCGTAACAATTCTTCAGAAAATGTATATTTCATCATCTGGGCTACCCTTGTTAGGGGCAAAAAAAAATAATAGTTCTGAGTTTTTCATAGTCAATTAATTTTTTTGCCATCTAAAACACGTTCACGATTTATAATCAGTTCTTCACGAGTAGCTGATGCTGTTTTATACACCTGATTTTTAATTGTTCCCCGGGAGAAAAAAAAACTAGCGGAGTAAGATCTGGTGATCTAGAATATGAAAAAAAAATAATACATTATGAATGAAAAAAAATGACAACTTAAGAATGATCCCGCAGGCCACGAATAGGTCCATAAGTGCCAGTCCACTTTTCTGGGAAGGTGTCTTACGACTTGAGAATTGGGGGGGGCGCTCCATCTTGTTGAAAATAGATATCAACTTTTTTTGCCAGTGGCAAACTTAAAAGAAATCATTAATTTGATTTCTAATGAATTTAGATATCTTTCCCAGTAAGTTGTCCGTCAAAAAATTATTAAATGTTTTCCGATAATACCCACCCACAATTGAAACCAAATGCTCTTTTTTCCTTTTCCTTGATCAAAATTTTTTTTGGGGACCGGAAAATTTATTTTTCCCGTTGAACAGCCCCGGGGAATCGATTTTCCTCGAATAAATAATTTTAAAGGGGAAAAGAACATATTCTGTTTTAGTAAAAAAACCAGTTGCAATAAGTTTATCTTCGGTTGTGGTCGTTATCGTAAAGATGTTGGTGTAGTGTTGAATGATCGATAAATATTTGTGAAGAATTCTCCAAACGGACGAATAACTTATATCACATTTCAGAAACAATTTAGCGAATTGACGCCGTACAATTCACTTAAACATGGGAACATGTCTACTTTTTCTTCACTGACGATGAAGTTATTGGCATTTTCTTCTGGTTCATTTGGCATTTTCCTTTCCAGTTTTGGAAAATAATTCCGAGGGGATGGCGACGATTAGGGAATCTCTTAGCACGAATTCGAGCGCATCAGTTGCATGTCAATTTTCTGTTTCGAGTATAATTTTCCATATCAAATTATAAACTACGCAACAAATAAATTTTCAAAAGTGACAGCATATTCATTAGCCTATTTGTTTAGGGTAGTCCTAGCAACAGCTTCAATTGTTTGTCACCGATAACTAGAATAACAGGACTTAGTGCATATGTATATCGAATACGTATTATTTGTTATTGGATGATCGCTTCTGCAATTATTCAGAAAATAGTGAAAATAAAGTGAAAGTGTGTGGTATCAAAGTATTCGTAAGAAAATGATATTTCACAAAAGCCGACGAAAAAATCAGGTTAACTGGAAAAATTCATATTTGCGACTTTTAAATAATTTTAAAACGACTGTGAAGTCATAAGCCTCAAAGTCGTATTTTCCCATTTACTTGATCAAGAATGAAGCAATTTACACGATCCATGGCATTCTAGATCCGAAAAATATAAACTGGAATAAAAAAGACTTTATTCGTCAAATATTGACAAGTGAGGTGTTGTTGGGTTAAGAGTGTCATTCTCGATCGAAATAATAAAATATATAGGGGGTCCCATTTAAAAATCAAAGTTAGTCATTTCCGGTCAAACCGGAAAAGGAAAAAAAAAAAATATGTAAAAAGAAACAAATTTCGTTTTTCATTTCAATAATAAAAAGTTATAGGGTGAGCCTTAGAGAATCACCCGGTATACCTATACATAATACAATTAAATATTTTCATATATAGTACAATGAAATTAATATAAACTTGCATATCTAGAAACATACATTGAAACATGCTATATCTATCTGATATTCCCAAAGAGTGAAAATAGTAAGAGAAAATTAAAATTTATGAAAAATCAAATATAGATTTGTAATTATACCGGTTATTCACTATAAATTACACACCCTTATTATCGTTATTATTGCCTATAGAAAAAAAATTAAATGTAAAAGTTGTGGTTTTGACTGAATTTTGATATAATGCTATCAAAAATACAGTAGCGTGCAGATTTCAGGATATTTTTTTAAATGGGATACCCTGTATATTATTGAATTTTGGAATTATATTTTCTTCCTGATTTCAAAAATATACCATATGCTACCCTATCTTATACCGTTTTGAGTTATTAAACGTCGAATAACTTTAAAACTAGACTATCCTATGAAAGTTAACATTTTAGAGTTATGAAAAAGACAACTATATTATGTTTGTTTAGTGACATTTCTTTAATGGAATAAACAAAAAGGTTTACAGTGAGGAAGAAAAAAAGGGCAAATATATACTTTTTTATATACAAAACAACAAAAATAAACGTGCAGCAAAAATGATATATCCAAATCGTCCAACAGCTTCAGAAAATACATTCAAAAATATTTACCATAAAAGTTATGCGTGATCATACATAAAAAAATGATGGAAAAAAATATACGGGTCGACTAGAGAACCTCCTCCTTTGGTTTCGTCGGTTAAAAGGTGAATCATACCTTCAGTTTCAGTAGAAAAAAGCGTGTAGTTCAAGAAAACCAGGAAGAATACTGCTTCATTTCGAAGGTAAGCATATTCATATTAATTCGCAAATAGTTTTTTTTTTTAAATTGTATTATTTTTTTTTAAAATTTAAATGTAGTTTAAAAATTTAATCGATTAATTAGGGTAAAAGTTTTTCCAAAATCCAACGTACTTTGAAAAAAAAAAAAAACTACAAAACCATATAAATTTTACCAGAGAATCATAAGAGGAAACTATAGAGATCATTTGATTTTTTTTTAGTGGCAGTAGACGATTTCTTCAATAAACCTTTGAAACACATATTTCAGGAATAAAAAGGCTAATATTTCGGAGTTGACCCAACGCGTCGTTGATAATCAATCGGTTGCTACATTTTTGCAAAGTCTTCCTAATACACTACCGTATGAATGGATAATGCAAGAACTCCTCTAACTCACCAGAGATTCTAGAAGAGTATTGTTATCGCCCCAAAATATGAAAATAAAATATGTGTGCTTTATCTGGTAGATATTCGCAGGCACTTGCACCTAAACCAATATAAAGGACTAGGCACAGATATAAGGGGTTTCTAGGGATCGATAGAATTTCAAACCCAAGGTATATTAGATTAATTCTACGCGACCACTATAGCATTAGTTGATACAGTATTTGTCATGTAATGAGCGATTTAATATAATAACTTTATAACTTATAATGCGATTATCAAGATCATAATGCAAAATTGACATCTATAAAGGAATACCCTCGTGCCACCATATGGAAAAAAAACAATCCACCCATTTAGGGTTCCTCATGAGGGTAGTTTATACCTGAGATTTTTTTTATATATATGTATATATATTTCATTTTCTATGGGTTCTGTAAAATTTTTTAAATTTGGGATGTATATTGATGTATATTTGGAATTATTTTTTTTATTTTATTTTATCATCGGTCACAGTTTTTTGAAAATCGCGGGGAACTACCCAAAAGGTAGATGGGGGAATGCCCTATAGTGGCACGAAAATTTTTTTGTGCCATCATATTCCACTTTCAATAAAATATATTAATTGATACCCCGGGCAAAGTTCTTAGAAAAGTCTTAAACTACCCCTGAGGGGGCTGATTAATTTTTTTAAAAAATATAAGAGGGAAAAAGGGGGGGAATTTTCCCCCCAAAAAAGATTCAAAAAATTTGAATGAAATCCCGATTATTTAACTAAAATATTATGGACTGATGGTCATTCTTTCTAAGGGGGAGTTTTTAAAGGAAAAAAAGAAGGTCGGGAAAAAAAAAAAAAAGAAAAAAAAATTTGGAAAAAAAGGAAAAAAAAAGTTGGCGTTTTTTAGCAATTTACGAAAAGACGTCATTTTGAATAGAATACCTTCAAAAAAAAAAGGTTTGGGTGAAGAAATTGATAACGTTAACTTTTGTTTCTAGTGACGAAAGTTAAATTTATATTTTAATCATTTCCCCCCTTTTGTATATGTTTTGATGACTTTAAATTATTAATAAACAAAGACATGAATCATTTCTATAATTAGAATGCATTTTTTTTAAATTTTTTTAATTAAAAAAAACAAAATAGAAGTAAAATACCGTGAGATTTAAAACAATTTATATCTAGTTTCCTGATTTCATTAGTTTGACGTTCCTCGTTAATTGTTTAGACTTTGTTTTCACTGAAAGTTTGGGTTTTTTTTGTTTTCGATTTCTGATTCGGGGAAAAGGTTTTTGATTTTCCAAATACACCACCAGAAATAGAAACGTGGGGGAAACCATTGGGTTCATTACCAGAAAATCAAAAAAAAAAATGAAGAAATATAGGAAAATTATGGATTGAGTTGATAATCACGTAAATTCATTTTCGAAACTGCCCCCCTTTGCGTATTTTGATGATTGTCAAAAAAATTTAAGTTTGACGCTGTGGTCTATGTTTGATGTTGAGAACCACTTTTTTCGATTAAAATAATATGGATATCAGTAAATATCCCAATGAAAATCCTTTTGTAAAGAAAAATTCATGGTTTTAAAAAAAACAAAAGTCAAAAAAAATTTTTCCGATGTGATACACACTTTTTTAAAGAATGCACCCGACCCAAATATAATGACTAAGGTAAGAATTTTTTATTATTGCAACAAATTTTAAAAAGATATTAATATTAACGTTTGTAGGTAGCCTTATTTTGGGAAATTTTTTGTCGTTCATGAATTAAAAAATTTGACAGTAAATGATGTAAAGATACCAGCAGTATACCTTAGTTACAATACGTAATACAAAACAAAAGTACCGGTTTCCCTTTCCCAATTTTTGTCCTTCTACGAGTTTCCAAAAAAATAATGAACCTCCGTCCACTAGATATGGACAAATTAAATTCAAGATTCTTTATTAACTAAGAACGGAAAGTTATAGACAGGTGGTGGGAATAAATAAACAGTAAATTTCCCATGCAAATAGCTCAATATTTAAACTTGCCTGATCCCCAAAAATATACTGGGATTGTTTGTAGAACTTTCCCCAACGCTATTAGTGGATGGGGGAGGTGATTTACTTCAAAAAAAGCATGGATGCTGGAAACTAGTAACGTTGCGGAGGGATATGTTACAATCAGTTAGCCCAAAAAAACAAATACAAAACCAAAATTTAAATCCATACGTAATACAACGCTATCCGATTACGGCGCATCTTCATCTGAGGAACAGTTAAAAAATTTAACAGATGAGGCATCGTTAACCAATACATAAAATCTTGATTGTAAAATTTTAATAATTGCCAAATGTAACAATTAACCAATATTTAAACATAAGAAAGTTTAAAGGAATTTGTTTTTTTTAATTTAAAAAAAAATATTTGTTCATCGTGTTTTTAGATATTATTAGATATAAAAGGGTTGTGAAAAGATATTGTTATTGCACCGTAAAACAATATACTATTACAAAATTTCCCTCGAAAGACGAGCTCCCCAGATTTTTTTGATGAAACCCCCCGAAAAAGTGTCCACCCGTTCAAGAACATTTGAATAATGTATTCCCAATAGAAGAGGGAAAAGAAAAATTAAAGGGCCCACCAACAGTCCGGAATCAACCATGGATAAATTTTTCGGGGGATTTCTAAAAACATTGAATAATAATATTCCCCCATTAAAAAGATTCGACTTAAAATAGAGAATCTAATGTCATCAATAATGAAGAATTTAATGCACTTATAAATATAAGAAGTCTTTATGATTATGCATTGACAATAATGGGGACAACTGAATATATTTTATGATTTATCATGTTATTTAAATTTCCTAAATAAATCTTTGTTATCTATTTTGTATAAAATTTGAATTTTGTTTTTACTCATTTAAAACCCATTTGATTATTCCATTAAAGAAATATCACCAAACAAACATAATATAGTTGTTTTCAATTTCTTTAAAAATGTTAATTTCATAGTTATTCGACGTTTAAAAACCCAAAAAAACGGTAACATATGGTTTTTTTGAAATCAGGAAAAAGGATCATTCCAAAATTCAATAATAAACGGGGGGATCCCATTTAAAAAAAAAATTTTTTCTGAAATATGTACGCTACTGCATTTATCAAAATTATGTCCCACCCCCAAATTTTAGATTTAACCTTTTTTTTTATACGCCATAATAACGATGATAAGGGGGTTGGGTAATTTATGTGAATAACCCGGTATTTTTATTTTTACGTTGTAAATCATTTCATATTTTTTTCCCTTTTTAAATTTTACAATTTTTTATAACACTTGGGGTATTATCCAGCATCGCCTCATGGTTGTAGCAAAATCAACATCGGATATTTGAGTTTTTTTTTTTTTTCAAAATTTTTATACGTTTACCCTTTTGAAATGAGCTTAAGTCTTTTTTAAAATTTTCACCAGGCCTCACAAAAAACACACCTTCATTGTTATGGAGCATTTTTTTTTGAAAAATTATAAAGAATATGAAAAAAATTTAAGAGCCTAACAGAAACCAAAGACGTGGCAAAATGTTTTGGGAATAGAAAAGTTTAAACTTCAATTAGGTTGTAGTTTGAAGCTGTTACTCGATGGACAGAATGAAACAAAAAAAAATTTAAAAAATTTTGTGCCCCAAATTTTTGAGGCAAAAAACAAAATTTTTTTTTACCTGTAAATACTAAATTTTAAGAGTAATTTCAAACTGTTACTCTATTGGTATGGTTGATGTGAATTTTTTTTCGTAAAGCGGAATACAAAATTGTGCACAAATTCGCCCAGGCACTAAATGATTTTTCTTTTGTTGCTGTGAGTATAACATTTTAAAAAAATTTAATTTGTTTTTGATTGGGGCTGCAGCCAGCCCCTTTTTACCAAATGTTGAGTATTAATATTCAATAGATATAGACTGGTCGATAATTTTGAAACAAAAAAAATTATAGTAAAATGAAACTCTTGGGGAAAAAGGGAAAAGTGGATCCCCATTTTTTCACATAATCTTAAAATGTATAAAGTTTTTTTTTTTTTATTTTTTTCCTTTAAAAAAATTTTTACGAAATTTTGGGAAAACTTTTTTATGTCCCAAACACACTGTAATTTTTTTTTTTTTAAAAAATTAATTTTTCCACCCATTTTGACTTTAAATCAAAAAAAACATGGGGAAAATTTTCCGTAGGTCACCAGGTATATAAGTTATCTTAAAATAGAAAATAAGATCTACCAAAAATTTAAAGAAGATTCTACAACTTTCTGAAATATTGTAGATGTCTTTTAAATTGGATTCGAGTTTTTCGTTTCTTTGATTTTCTGTCATAGTAATGTATTTTTTTATACCATCAGAAAGTGGGAAACAAAAAAAATACCGATTTTTTTAAAAAAAGCTGATATTTTGAGAGAATTTTGTTTAAAAAAAAGGGGTGCTTTTCGATATTGTCAAATTAATAAAAAAATAAATATTTTAAAAAAAAAATTACAGTGGTTTGGAATAAAAAGGATTTTTTTACCCAAATTCGTGAAAAAAAATTGCAGAAGATAAAAAAAAAAAACCAAAAAAATTGGGTTTTAATTTTTCACATAAATTTTGAGGTTATGTGAAAAGTGGGTAAAAGTTGTAGATTTTTTATAACCTACAACTTTTTATGTAAGTTTTTTCCATAGGACTTGTAGTTTTGCCGGAAATGAGATAAACCGTTTTTCCCCCCAAAAACTCACCCCTTCCACTTCCCGACCTCAGATCCCCCGTAAATTATTTTTCCTTTTCATTTTGTTATATTTGCTTCCTCCCAAGGGGTTTCATCCCCTACTATTATTTTTTTCATTTTTTTACCATTTTCGGGGTTCAGCACTGGTCTATACGGGGGAAAAAACAATAAGAAAGTTTTTCCGTGTATATTTTTTTCCCATAAGAGATACGATTGCGAAAATCTTAATTTGTTGCGCTATCTCAGAACTATAAAAATCGGAAAAAACTTAAAGGGGGCGGTTTTTAAAAGAGGGTTAGGTTTACTTTAACCTAAAGATATTTTGGGGGTTAAGTATTTTTTCATTCAAACGTTTTTTTAACCGGAGTTAAATTATGGTTGCCTAACCTTTTAAATAATTTTCTAAATTATGTACATATAGTTTCGGTATGAAAGAAAAAATAATAATTGTATTTATTAATTTCTCCGGGGTTTTTAAAAATCGCCTTGCCTACAGTGGGGGGTGTTTTTTTAAGAGTTGAGGATAATGCAAAGAAATATTAAATTTATAAGAAAAAAGGGGATCAAGAGACTTTTCACTTTATTCATGTAGAAGAATGATGTCGACGAATTTAATTTTTTTCAGAGTAGATATTCTGTCGGGGTATTTTCATAGCTCTATATTTTTTTTGTAACTGTGTGGTATGTACGGGAAATACAGGGTTTTACAATTTATAGGGTTGAATTAGCATTTAACAATAACTTCTCATTCAGTAATAGAATTGTTTTTTTTTTCTTATTTTTTCTCTGCATGTTTTGCATTAAATTATAACTCATAATTATAACCTATAAGTATAAGCATTTTGTCAATAAATATCGTTCACCATGCAGGAAATTGTAAGCTCGTTTTTTTTTGAATATTTTAGTTTTGTTTGAATGATACTGAAATAAATATTCCCCTTTTTTGAGAACATAACAAAGCTCGAAAATAACCAGTTTTTAAAAAAAACTTTTTCGTTATTGGTTTTCAATTTACCTTGGACAATTCAACCTAGGGTTATTTAACCCCTTTGTTAATCCGTATACATGATGGAAAAATAATCCCTTTTAATATCACCTCATCGTATCTATCATCTACAATCCATTTAAAACTTGAATCCTCTGACGTTTCTGAGAGTATGAATCGAATGAGTATTTCAGTCTGATCTCTTTTCGAAAGAAAATATATTTTATACATAGATTATTATTTATATATATATATATATATATATATATATATATATATATATATATATTGTTATGTTAGAAAAACCAGAAAATTTTTTTTAAAAAAAAAGAAATAATTTCTATAAAAAAAAAACAAAAATAATTACTTACTAGTTAGTAGTTTAAGAGATATTGTTTTTATATATTTTAAGATTCTATTTCTTTTATGAAGCCTCTGTATGATATTGATAGATAAAAAATATACAAATACTATAATGCAATCATTTTTTAAAATTGTCAAGATTATTACAACCTATAATTTTCAAAAGATAAAAAAATCTAGATTTACAAAATCATCCTGAATAAAATATGATCCAAAATTATAAGCTTGAAACATACAGTTTATGAAATTTCCTAACTAAAATAGCCAATGGGAGAACAACAAACTTCTTGATGACAATAGCCAATCAGGGAACAGTATGGCGATGTAAGAGAAATTGTGAGAAAATAAGAAGGAAAAATCGGGCAATTACAAAAATAGAAAGTTTGTAAGAAAAGAAAAAAATATTAGTTAATAAGTTTTGACAAATAACCCCAAAGAGTGAAATTTACAAAAAAGTGGAATTTGAAAATTCAAATGATATGGAAACAGGGAGAATGGTATCCAGGTGACAGAAAAAAAAAGAGGAGATTGAAAATTTTGAAAGGAACGCCACGTTGTACTTTAGAGAAAGAAAATTCAAAACTTCAAAATTTAAAGGGATTTATTAGAACCCAATCAACTGACTTGGAGAATTTCAATAAAAAAAAAATAGCAGCAAACGACATTACCTTTTTTTTACCCCCAGAAACTATTTCAAAGCTGATTTTGGATTTGATGGTTCCTTTTTTTGGATTGAGAGCCTGAGAGCAGTACATTGAGAGAGGATTAAAATTTGGGTATATTGTAACAGCGACAGTTCCAGCGTCAGGTAAAACTTTTCTAGTGCACATCACAAACTGAGTAACCCCAAATAACTCTTTACCAGAAGAACCTATTTCATTTGATATTAATTACTAAAGAATTTTCAACCTTCAAAGTAAAAGTGAGGTTGTGTATTTTATTCATCACCGTTTCTCATGATTGTTTTGAAAAATTTTTTTGAATGACCATAGTATAAGTTTCATCGTGGCCCGGTTTATAAGTTTTTCCCGAATAAAGGAAATAATTGTTTTTGACATTTTCTCGTTTTTTTTTTCCCAAAGATCGAATTTTACTTGAAACACTGAATAGAAATGTGACATCAAGCAGTGGCTCTATTGCCTGAACCGGCTATCTGAGACGAAAGGCGTACCAACTGAGTTTAGTCGTGGTAAGAAAAGTGATATCAATTGGCAGCAACGTGACGAGAAAACAGTGACGTTAGCTAGCAATTATTATTACATTGCAATATATTATACAGGGTGAAAATAATTTATCTATCATATCAATTTGAACCCAAGAGGGATAAAAATCAACAACATATTATTTTTACAAATCACATTTCTAAACAATTTTGTTCCCAACTACGAACAGAAATTATTAGCAATCATCATTTTATAATAACAATTTATTTGATACATCAACATTTCATAACAATTTGTCGCCCAACGTGGAGCGAAATTAACAACCGTCATTAAGAACATAACAATATATATATATATATAAATATAGATGTATATATATAAGATTAATGTTGTTATAATTACCAACGTTCCTACACTTCAATGGAAATAAATGAATGTCTTTGCAAATCCTGCGCCACGTTTTCCAATGAATCTAGTACGACAAAGGACCCCTGCTCAAACGTTATGGAAAAGTGATCTATGAGGGAATTGTTTGGATATTGTTTAGAGGAAGTCTTCCTGATTAAAAGTTACCATTGCGCTAAAGTCCAATAACCAATAGTTTCGGAGATATTGGCCAATGATACTGGAAAATAAATAATGGAAAATAAATATTTCCTTGGTGTTGGATAGTGTCGCATTTTTTTTTTCTCGAGACCTTTTTAAACGATAAAATAGGTTACGATAGGCTGCATGTCCCAGTACCATTGTTGCTAAATGCACTACAATAACAGCTGATTCACTTTTGGATCACTTCTTAAAACTTGTTTTTCTTAAAAATATTTTTTTTTCTTAAAACATCAGGTCTAACCAGAGAAGTTCAGAAAATCAGTATGTCCTTTTTCATACGGGTGCTCAAAAACGTTTGCGCATGTGCACCTTTTAAATTACGTGACAAATATTTAAGGTGGTAATTTATTCGACATGTTGACCAGAAAACTGTCAATTTTTATTTTTACTTTATTGGTAATTGATTCAATTTGAACGGACAATTGGACGACAGTAAATATCATATCTCTTTTAAACTTGATTCACTTCCTTTCAATAGCCAATGCACAATTTTGTGGTTATGTTCACATATTGCGAATTTGCAACAAATGAAATAAGCTCATCAAATCTAAAAAACTTTTCACGTGAAATAATGACTACTAGAATGAGATGGACGAACAAAATCACATCTTTGACCAAATATACGGTTTTCTCCTGGCGCATGCGCATTCATTAAAAGCACCTGTTTTTTTAAATCGATGTTGAATTGTTTTGTCTTCACATGGGTGGTCAAAAAAACCCCCAAAAAAATTTTTTTAAAATTTTTTTTTTAAGGTGGCAACATAATCTTCTTGTTATTCTACACACTTCTTCCAGTGATGCTGCCATCTTTTTAACCTTTAAAAGTAGTACTCGGCGCCTTTCCCTGCAAAATAATTGTTTACGAATGTGATGGCCTCCTCATTTGACGAAAATCTCTGTCCTCCGAGTGCAACTTTTAGCTTAAGGAACAGAAAAAAGTCAATTGGGGCTAGATCTGGTCAAGCAGTTCACACCGTAATTCGTTGATTTTCGCTATAGCAACCGCGAGGTGTGAGACGGCGCATTGTCTTGGTGAAACATTTTTTTTCTGAAATGTTCATTCGAACACTTTTTGGTCTAACGTTAGCAAACGCGGCACCCAACGCGCGGACAGCTTTCTCATGCCTAATTCTTTCATGCAATATGTGACAAACACTTTCTGTGGACATATGTATAGCCTCTGCTATCTCTCTCACTTTAATTCGACGGTCGTCTAGCACCATTTGGTGAACTTGAGCGATGTTATCGTCAGTGGTTGCAGTTTTTGAACGTACCGAACGTTCATCGACTCATAAGTTGATATGGCCACGTTTAAATTCAGTTGCCCAAAATTTCACGGTGGTAAATGGTGCAGGGTCTTTGATTTGCGTAGACGTATTGCCTTTCAAAAACAAATATTTCATGACAGCTCGATAGTCGATTTTTTCCATTTTCATAAAAACACTCACATCGACTCACTCAAACAATTGTCAAACAATAACTGGGGCGTCCAAAATGGCTGTCATTTTTGTGAGTGCCTTTCAAAAATGCGCAAACACATTCCCTAGCTATTGTTGACAAGTGCTGCCATCTGTATGTTAGGTCGGAAACTTTTCAGACTACCCTCGTAGGCTATCCTTATTATGAAAATTCGTAGTTAATAAATATATTGGAGGTGAAGCCCGACTCAAGTCCAGATAGGAGGAAACCAATGCTAAAATGTGTTAAGGTTAGCTTTAAAAAAAGTAGACCCAAATGTCTATGAAACATACAATTTATTGATGGTCCCTTTTTTCAGTGATTTTTCTCAAATATCTCCGAAAGGGTGATTGATACCTGAAAATATCAAGTGTCCATTTTAGAGACCATAAAATTTTATATCGAAATGGTTAATGATTTCTGTCAGAGCGTTAATTGCATGGTTGCATTACAACTTTTTTAAATCGAAACGACAACAATGGATACACCATCTGCAATACAGTGCGAAAACACCAAATAAACGTTTTTTATAGTAGATACTCCTTGATCCCAAAATTAGAAAGATGTGGAATAAGGTTTATGAAGAGTGCTGATCTTATCGGGCCTAAAATATTATTGCAAATATCATTCTATCTCTTTCCCCTTTGCATTCCCCACATTTTGATGGGTTACACTCACCACTTTCTTTTCGGTTTCCATTTTACTTAATGTTTTTCCATATTCTGCGCTAACCTCGGCTCGGGAGGTCTTTTCGGCATCGGACCCGGTGCCTGGCTCTGCAGTATCTTTATTAGGTTTAATATTACTCTTCTTTACACTTTCACTATGTATAGAAATGTAATCATTGAGTTTTTTGAGTTTTTCGGCTTTGCTTGGGGGAAAATGATACACTACATCGCTTCTTTTTCGGAGTTCCTCGGCTTCTAGTACCGAACAGCTGGCGATTTCGATGTTTTCCAATGTGAATTTTGCCAACACACTGTTTTTATCAGTTTCGGTGGTTTGGTTTGGTGAAATAATGTCTTTTTCAAGGTTTTTGTCACTGGGTGATCCATTGTGGCTTTTTTGTTTTCAATTTATCCACGCTTTTGTTGCGATCTGCACCTCCATCGCTAGATTCTTCCATTGGGGGTCATTTATTGAACTTTTCCAGCAATTCAGCTGTGGTTGTTTGTGTCCTTTCACTTTTTATAAGCGAAATTGTTTTCACTTTCGTGGTTTTGAAATCCTAACCTCACTTTTTCAGTCTGGCGAACCAATACGGTCGAAATTCCCGTACTCGGCGGTTATTAAGGGTCACAATAGCCTGCAGTTTTTCAATTGCCAGATATCGTGTTAGAAACACTATTTTTACTCTTGGCATTTAGATCACTTTCAGCACACTGTTTTATTGGTTTTAAGTTAACGTAGGAGTTCATAATTCACTTTTTCAACACTTTGGGGTTTATAAGGCACTTTAAACTACTGAATTTCACGAAATTCGAGGAGCACATCGAAGCTCTACCAACTACAAAATGGGACAATTCATTGCTTTACTCGAAAAACGGAGGCTTTCTAACATGCTGAAAAAGGTATATTTGAATTCAAATATAAAATCACTGCATGTAGTGAGTTCAAAATCCCTTATTCCATCAATTTTTCATTTCCTATTTCCCTATAAAGAAATTGAATGCATTGACATTTTTCTGACAGAACCAAGTCTAGTTGTCACACATACTAGTATATAATAGAAAGAGACAGAGAGAAAGTCGCATTGAGGGGGCATAACGCTTTTTTCTTACGTTACATTTTCTACCAGTCAACACCTACCGCAAGCCACGTTAAGGAACTTCGTTCCAAAAGGTTTCTAAAGATCTAAAGCGTGGGGCCCTATACTAGTTCACGGCAAAGCACGCTTTTATACTTAGTCATATAATACCAATAAATCTGATGATACACTATACAATTATTGAACTCTCTGGAAGCTACAAAAAGCTTATTCTGACCTTTTTGGTGCATATTAAACGAAAGAATGTATTCTTATATATCTATGAAATTTTATGACGGAGAGAAGGTATTTTGCGAAATTCAAATCCCAAGAGGTTAAAACTACCCCCTGAATATTCGATACATTTTATTCAATGAAACTACTGATTCAACAAAAAAACGACAAAATATGTCTTTTTTTTGGTCGAGAATATATTATTTTTGTTTTAAATTACACCCCAGCCGATTATATCTCAAAAAGTATCGGTAGTAGGAGAAATAAATTTTGCATGAGGGTTACATTTCAGGGTTAAGTGCGTACTGAAGAAGGATTTTCTAAAATTTGAATCCAAAGTGGTTGAAACGTGAATAAATTTTATTCTTAAAACTGTTAAATGAATAAAACGGCAAAATTGTATCTTCTTACTCGAGAAAGTTTTTTTCATAACTAATTTCGTATCCCAGTCTGTAAAAACTACTCCTACTACGAAACAGGTTATATCTCAGAAAGTGGCGGTAATAGGAGAATGAAATTTTGCATAGGGGGTTTTGCATTTTCATACTACGCATTTCAGCAGCTGCAGAATCACTGTTTTCCGAAAAATACTGAACAATCTAGAAACCATGCACTTTTGATAGATTGTCCCTTCTCCATATTATAAAGGCATTATTTTTTTGGAGATCACTCATAATATAATAACTTGACTTTTCATTGTTAGCGTAAAAACTGGACAATACACGCCTTACTTCCCGAGAAACGAGTAGAGTCCATCAGCCTCTGCAAATGCGTCCGAGCGCGCGAAATTAAAATTGAGAAATTCCAAAAAGTGTGCTGGAGTTGTCACGGTCGTTTCTTCAGTAATACTATCAGTAAGAAATGAAATGCATAAAGCACACAAAGTCGTCTTCACAAAAGGTTCAATATAAATTGAAACACAATTGGTAGACCGACAGGCGAAAAACAACTACTTTCCTAGCAAATACCATGCAGAACGTTGAATGATATTCACCTGGCAATCCATGCAAACTTCCATATAAATGGATATTGTTCGCAAATGTTTCTTTCTGATAAGCTCGATTATGTTTAAATTCATGTCGTGTCCGCCTAACAATCCGCATACCGGTTTCAGGCTTTTTGGCCCTCATCAGTACCGAGTAGTCACCAGCCAAAGATCCGGAGAGCTCTGGCCGAAGCGAGACACAACATAAATACCCGCCATGCCCCCCTTAAGGTTGAGCGCCCATGGATAGTAAATCCCCTTCATGTTATGTGTGAACGAGATTTACTATCCACTTCCATCCTCCCCCGCTCCTCCTTGGAGCGGTCCTCAACTCGCAAATGGCACGTTTGCGAAATTGAAATCGTACCTCCTGTGGTATGAAGTCAGCCTCTTATTATCTGATTGTTGTATGTTTACCTGACTTGTGCTGTGTGTGAATGGTGGTGATGTACCTGATGGGTGTGTAAGTGTCTGGTGTGATGTGGGTGTGTTGATCTTACGTGTTTTGTGTTAAGTTGTTACTCACCTGACGCGCCGGAGTGCTACTCTCGGTGGTGGACGGTCGTTTTGGTAGACTGGTCGCAAATACTTTTCCCTTTCTCTAAACCTGGGATCGTCCAGGTTTAGGTTCGCGTGGATGTCTTGAATCACCGGGTTCGTGTGGGTGTCCGTCTTCAGGAACGTCGCGGTGGCGTGGTTCCGAAGATAGTCGTCAATGAAGTTCGGATTGACATTCAGGTCCCTGTAGATAAATCTATTCGGGACGTATCTGGGAGCGTTCACTGCCATTCTTAGGCTCACGTTTAAGAATAGCTGGATCTTGGTCCTGTATGTTTGTGCGCATTGACCCCATGCGGCGGATGCATACAGGATGATGGGAAGGAGGATGGTCCTGATGAGAAGCAGTTTTAGCTGGAGGTCCATGTTGCTACTGCGTCCTATGAGGGGTAGAGGTTTTTTCGGGCTGCTTTCGCAGTCCGAGCCTCCGGTCTACGTGTTGCCTGAATGTCAATCTTTGTCCAAGGTGACTCCAAGGTATTTGGCCTCGTTTGCCCAAGGGATTCGTTGGTCATTCATGATGGCATGTCCTGACGGTGTTGCTCGCCTTCTGGGTGAAAAGTATTGCTTGGCTCTTTTCCGCGTTGATCTCGATCTTCCATAGGTTGAACCAGTCCTCAAGCTTGTCTGCTTGATCTTGCAGGTATCGGGTTACTTGCGTTGCGTTCACCGATCTGGCCACTAGTGCTGTGTCGTCCGCGTACAGCGCTAGCTTGTTGAAGTTGTCAGCAGGCTTTGGGATGTCCGCCGTAGATGGAGAACAGGTGTGGAGATAAGACTGCGTCTTGCGGTACTCCTGCTTCTAGGGTCCTCACTGCTGAGAGGACGCTGCCAACTTTACATTGGCACCGCCGTCCTCGCAGGAAGGAGTCTATCAGCTTCACTATGGGAGTGGGGTATCCGAGGTCTGTCATTTTGGTGATTAAGCCATCGTGCCAGACCCTGTCGAAGGCTTTGGATACGTCTAGGAATAAGGCTCCTGTGTGGTGTCCCCTGTCCAGGTTGAAGCCTGTTACGGCAAAGTCCACTATCCTCAGGACCTGCATTTCCGTAGAGTGTCCTTGTCGGAAGCCGAACTGCTCGTCTGGTAGGACGTTGAGTTCTTCCGTGAGTGGTTCCAATCGTCTTTGGATGACTCGTTCTGCCACCTTGCTCATCGAGGGTGTGAGGCTGATGGGTCGGTGGTTTTGCGGTATCACATGGTTCTTGTTGGGTTTGGGGATCATGATGACCGTGGCTTCTTTCCATGGTCGTGGAAAGTGTCTGAGCCTGAGCACTGCATTGACGATGTTGGTCAAGGCAGCAATTCCTTTTCTCGGTAGAGCCTTTAAGGCTCTATTCGAAATTTGGTCTGGTCCGGGTGCCTTGCGGGTAGCAAGGTTTCGGATGATGTCCTTGATTTCTTTTGGCGAAGTTGGTTCAAGGACGTGCTCGGCATCATTGATCCGTCTTATTCTCCTGACAGTCTGACTGGCTCGGGTTTCCATGTCTTCCACCTCGTCGGTTTGGTTGACCTGGTTGTCTCTACACTGGCGTTCGAAAGCGTCCGCAAATGTTCTCCTTTTGGTCTCCCTTGTCGACAACATAAATAAAATCATCATCGAGCTTAAAACATCTTTAGGTGCGTTCGGAAAAGATAACTTTTAACCGGCGGCACCTAGTGACAGAAAGAAACACTCCAATACAATCAGTGTTCGAATGAAACAAAAACCATTACAATGTACACGAAAGTTTGATATTAAGTACGTTTTGATGCCATATCTCCAGCACCTGGTGAGTGAAACCTCATCAACAATGTGCTACCCAAGCCAGCCAGTATGAATTAGGAACACTCCTTCCCCGTCTTTCCTTCTTCTATTCCGCGATCCTCGTCAAAGATTCGCTCCGAGTGCGCCGAACCGTGAACGGACATCCACACGCGTTCGAGTGCAGGGGCGGTGAATGCACACACAGAAGGCGAGAAGAAGTCGGCAATTATTGTGTCGAAAGCCCTTTCGGGGGACCGGTGGGGCGCCCGGGAGGACGCTCCGTCGCAACGGCTTCGACGGCACGAGAGAAGAAAAAAAATAGTTGTAACAAGTGCGTTCATGATGTCGGTTTCGATGGTGTGAGACGGTAATAACGAGAGGATAAGGGAAGATGATCTGGGGGAGGATTATGCTGCAAGTTCTGGTTAGTTCTATTTTTCCTTTGAATCACAACATAAAATAACAATTAAAAAGTACATTTTTTCAAGAAAAAACCTGAAACCTTAAAATGATATCATCAATACAAATATATTCGAAATTTGAGTATTTGGTGTATACTTTTTCAACGATTTCAGACTTTGTATCCCCAGTTTGACTCAGAAATGTTCCTTTAAACAAAATTACATAGCTAAAAAAAGTGTTAGTCGTGCCATGCATAATAAGTGTTGCGTGACTGCGCAAAATATTTAAAAAAAATTATCTTCAGAAAATTCTGAGAGCGATGGTAACATTGTTTTTTCTTCAACGTAAGGTCATTATCTGTTGGTTTTTATAGGATATATGTGAAGTTATGAAATCATTCATTTATTCAGTGTTATAGTACATAGATGTTTTTTCTTTTTCGTTTTTATGAGCTTGTTACTGATCAGATTTGGAATTCGAGTATACCGTTAGAATCTCCTTAACGAAGTTTCAGGTATTATTTTACCGATGTGGGGTGTCATTAAAAAAGACTTATTGATAATAATAAATATGTTTATTCACCTAGAATGTTTTACAAAATATACAATATGAGCCAATCACTACATGAATAAACAAAGATAATCACTGATAGAAACATATGTCATTAAATTCGACGGCTGTAACCGCGGAGATGTTGATCTAATTATCATGGTTGCTTAATTTCACTATTTCCCTCGATTTTAGGGAAAAATAAATTTGACGAAAAAATAATAATTTTGAACTAGTGAAAAAAGTTAAAAAAATTTCACAATTTCCTAAGATTCCAAAAATGACACCCGGTATATGGATATATATGTATTAGATTTATAGCATTATTGTTTATATGTATATATAATTTTGTATTTGAACCGAAAACTTTGCGCGACAAGCTTTTGAATCTATAACTAACGGAATAACCTACGTCACACATCCAAAGCAATTATTTTTTACTTTTTAGTGCATTTGGAAAAAAGCTTGTCTTTAAAAAGGTTTTTTATTAATTATTTTATTTTGCGCTTTTTAGTATTTAAGTACGCCTGAATCTATGCATTTTTGTTAAAGTAAAGATTACTAGAATTGTTTCCTTTGTGATGTACTCCTGTTTCTGTTACAATTTCATTTTGTTGAAACATATTCTTTTAATAATTGTATGGATGTTTAAAATTTTACGTCATCGGCCTACTCGATTTCTTTTTTTTCGAAAAAATCATCAAATGTTTTTCTTTTGCAACAAATCTCGCAAATTTTAAAAAGTAGACCCCACAAACCCTATTCTTGAAAAAGCTCTTGAAAATGTCCATGGAATAATGCAATAAAATTAAAGGGGTTGCATTTGAAAAAGTCGAAATATTGCCATTTGTAATTTGTCATTTAAAAAAAATCGTACTAGGCGAAGGAACATCGACTCATGCGCAGAAGATGCGCTAAAGCATAAGGAATCGACTGGAAAAAAGTTGGTTTAGTTATCTTGAATAGTTCTGAAGTTATGAATTTTTCTGTGGGTTCTGTGCAAGACGCTTTTTTAACACATTTACATAAGTCAAAAATTATTGCAGACAAGTCTAAGAAACCCGGTTGCGTTATATCGTTAGGGTTAGGTTAGGGGCAAATCCAAAAATGTAAGAAAAATGGAAATTTGTCATTAAAAAAAAATTAATTATGTATCTTATTTTGGGACATCCTGTATATAAATAGAAATATTTTTAGAATGTGCCTCATTGTCGGACCTATCATTTAAAAAAAATCAAGTCGGTAGCTGGATAGAAAAAAGTTATGGAACTTGCACGCAATCCTGGGTATATATATATTATATATATATATATATATATATATATATATATATATATGTATATTAATTTTTTTTTTTTTAAAAAAAAGGAGTGCTTGTTTTTCGCAGTTTTTTTAGTTCTCAAACTTTTTTTTTCAAGGATGACATAATTATATTCTAGCAATTTTTCTCCCATCATTTTGAAAAACAAATCATCTCACCAAGTGTCGGTTTGTCTATACAATTGTCTGCACAGCAATCCAAAATATAAACTATTTCAGCATTGATAATTATGATATTTTGTTTAGGCAGGTGAACTTTTAGGGGATATTGTTTGACAAAAAACTAAAAAAAAAATTAAAATAATTCATTGTCGCCCTCTATCTCCTAAAGCATGAATGGAAAAAAAATATGTTTCATTACTTAAATATTTACAAACTAGGTATAAGAAATTGCTGGACCCCATATCTTCTGAAGTATCAATCGAAAATTATGAAAAAAATATATTAAAGAAAGTTGACGATTTAATGAAAAATATTCTCAACTGTATATTGGAACGATTTTTCTGAAAATTTAAAAATCTACGAAAAACGAAGCTATTTTTGAGAACTCAATCACGACTGGATTAAAAAATCAAACCATTATCTGAATGAAGATTTTTACTTTCCGCCGAAATAGTTGCTTTCTATTAGATATTAAATAAATAGTAATTTACGTAACAAGTCCGGAAAATAGTTTTTTTTTGGACGAATAGACAAAATTCTAGGAAGTCTGTGAGTCCAAAAAAACTATTTTCGGGCGTGTTGCGTACAATATTTTTTCGGCAACCGTGTAGAATAACAAATCAATGAGACGACATATTTCTTTATTATACATTTTAATTCTTATTTGAATTAAACAGAACAGAAAATACTACATATTAACAGAAACATTCTAATTCTTATATTAATATTTATATTAAAATTCGAGCAATTGCTAATATTGAAGGGATTCAATTTGTTTGATGGAAATTTCCCAAGGCACATTTTCAAAGTCACTATCGCTGCTGCTTTCCATATTTTATTGCGAATTGCGATAAAAAAACATGCAAACTTTTGACAACTAATTTCGTATGAACTGTCAGCCGTTATTTCGTTGCTATGGTAATGATCAATTGCATTTATCACAACCATACAACCATACCTACCTAGTCCGGGACTAGGCCGGAAAATGGTACTTTCTCAAAGAAAAAGCCGAAAAAAGCTATATTTTCATCGTACATTTTTCAATTTGAAGAAAACAAATTATTTCCAAGAGGTCATCGTGAACGATGGAAGATAGTGACTTAAGTTTATCTTTCAGTCGTAGATGGTTCCACATGTAATTTTATAAACACCTTATTCATATTTTCAAACAAATCGATATAATGAGTTTCAGCATTCAGTAGAAAGTTCGGAAAGGGGGATTATTGAGTTAAAAAAATTTATTATCGTATGAATCATCGAAAAGCTAATTCAATAGTGATTTTTATACATAAAAAAACATTTAAAAAATAGATATAATTTAAGCCATTTAAATCTACAGCCTTGTTGTTCAATTTCCATCAAAATTTAGAGCTGTTTACTTTGCACTGATACAGAACACTCATTATGCAAGACTCGTACTTAAACGTTTTTCTTTTGATTTGTACTTGGGGAATGGATCAACAAATTTTGATAGTGTTTGAGTGTTTTGTCAAATAATTGTTTTCGTTTTCACCCTTTCCATATATAAATACATTCTACATTTCATCAGCTTTCTTTAGATGTTTCACAGATCAGGATTGAATATTATCTTCAGTGACCCAATAAGAACATGATTTCTTCGAAACGCCAATACTGTATTCCTTCAAAGTTAACGTAATAATAATAATAATAATATACTTTAATCAACAATAAGTTATCAAAACCATTAAAATGATGTCCATAACAAATTGCCGAGAGCGTCAGTAAATGAAAGTATACACAGTAAACATAGAAGACAAGAAATATAACATAAATTATGAATATGAATGACACACTCGAAACATTTTTCCCATTGATAATATAACGAAATTTGTAGACAAACTGGGGACCACATTTTTTAATCGAATGCAATGAAATTTGGCACAAGAATGCTTTTTATAAATATTTCGGTCGGGTTCAATATCGGCCGGGCACTTTCAAAATGGCGGCTGATAAATTCATTATTAATGGCGGTGATTTTACTTCTTGGATGATATGTGTAAAAAATAAATCGATTTTACACCGTAGGTACTAATTTGAAGAGAAAAAAAAGTTCTATAAATAATAAATAAAGGCAGATCTATTTTTGGGGATACTGAAAAAATATTAAGATTTCGCATATACAGAGTGGCCACTTTTTTAATGGGATTGTATTGGTAACTTTTAAACCATAAGAGTTAGAAGGTCGGTCAAATAGAGAAAAAGTTGCATTCATAGAAGCATTGTCAAGCAAATCAAACAAATCGAGATTATCAGGGCCTGTTATTGAGATATCATAAGAAAAGTAAATTCTGTCATTTTGATTTTTCTTTTTTTCCCACTTTATTTCGAATATTATCAAAAAATGTCACGGGAGTTTTTTATTTGACAGTGAATTATCCTCATTTTGACATGATTAGATTTTGTATCCAACGTTTCGTACGCTCTGGGCCACCCCCAACCTAATTTTTTTCAATACGGACCTGTTTATTTTATGACACTTTTCGAAATAACTTTCAACGCTAAATTCAACGATATATCATACAATGTCATTCAAAGTTGATTTTCAGGTGATTTTGACCCTTATCCAAATTTCTTTGGGTCGGATCTGTATTACATTTAGGTACCTTTAGTTTAATTAACAACATGCAATAAATTTCGATAAGAAAATCAACTTACTCATCTTCAACTGAATGGAACGTTACAGAATCAAAGCAAGAAACAAGTAATAATTATTTACAAATTTCAAGAGGTGAAAAACCTAATTCATAATAATTAAACGAAACTATCATTTAATGAAAGAAAAATCAAATGATTATTCGAAAGTGAATGATGAACATTAATGAAGTAAGTGTTCGAAATGTCCACCATTTTGTAAAATGCACTTTTCGGTTCTGGAACCCATACTTCTATACATTTGCTTATTTCGTCTCCTTGAATACCTTCCAATACATTCTCAATCTTCTCGCGAGGAATCATTATTGTTGGATTTGTCATTTGTTCCGTTGAAACAAATTACAGAATCGAACTTTATTTTGAGATCATTACGATATAATTTTTGCAAGGCTTGGTATTCAAATTTAAAATCATTGTATTCGCGTCTCTTGACTATTTTATTAACAGCAGTTTTTGATAAATTGAATTCATTGGCCACAGTTCTCGATTTTTTTTTCTGGGTTCAATTGAATTTGGGTGAGAACATTGATATCGTTGATAGACTTGTTTTTTCTCACATACACACAACTCTAGGTTTATTGAATGTATTATTTTCAAGTAATAGGCCGTGGATAAAAAAGAACATAACAAGAAATGTCATATTATTTGTCACTTCGTTTATTATTGTGTCACAAGAACTTGTCATTAAATACTTTTCTGAGTAGTTTCAATTCAACTTATTCGATATGGTAAGATACACAAATGAAGAGAAGAGAGATATGTACGAAGTGTACATAAAACTAGATAGAAATTCGTTCAAAGCACAACGAAGGTATGGTGAATTATATCCTGAAAGAACAACACCAAATATTAAAATGTTTCGACGTTTATGATCCTGAGAGAAGGTTGCAATTCTGTAATTGGTTTCAACGGAAGGTGCGGAATAACAACAATTTTGCGCACAATATCATTTGGGGAGACGAAACGACATTCACAAATTCTGGCATGTTCAATCGAAGGAACAAACATTTTTATACCACTGAAAATCCTCACTTAATTCATGAAGTTAGACATCAATATCGTTTTTCTTTGAACATATGGTGCGGTTTGTTGAATAATAAAATACTTGACCCTATTTTATTGACGGCAACCTAACCGGAGCAAAATATGTAGAAATTATAGGAGAAATGTTGGATGATCTTCTTATACGGTATCGGCGTAATAGTCCATGGTTCCAACCAGACGGATGTGGTCCACACAACTCAAGAATAGTCACAGACTATCTAAATCGAACTTTTCCCGATTCATGGATTGGAACAAGAGGTCCAGTAGCATGGCCTGCCAGATCTCCGGATTTGAATCCGCTGGATTTTTATTTGTGAGGATATCTCAAAAATAAAATTTATGATTCTACGAACCCGACAATAGAGATTCTTCGCGAGAAGATTGAGAATGTATTGGAAGGTATTCAAAGAGACGAAATAAGCAAATGTATAAGAAGTATGGGTTCCAGGACCGCAAAGTGCATTTTACAAAATGGTGGACATTTCGAACACTTACTCCATTGATGTTCATCATTAACTTTCGAATAATCATTTGATTTTTCTTTCATTAAATAATAGTTTCGTTTAATTATTATGAATTAGGTTTTTCACCTCTTGAAATTTGTAAATAATTATTACTTGTTTCTTGCTTTGATTCTGTTACGTTCCATTCAGTTGAAGATGAGTAAGTTGATTTTCTTATCAAAATTTATTGCATGTTGTTAATTAAACTAAAGGTACCTAAATGTAATACAGATCCGACCCAAAGAAATTTGGATAAGGGTCAAAATCACCTGAAAATCAACTTTGAATGACATTGTATGATATATCGTTGAATTTAGCGTTGAAAGTTATTTCGAAAAGTGTCATAAAATAAACAGGTCCGTATTGAAAAAAATTAGGTTGGGGGTGGCCCAGAGCGTACGAAACGTTGGATACAAAATCTAATCATGTCAAAATGAGGATAATTCACTGTCAAATAAAAAACTCCCGTGACATTTTTTGATAATATCCGAAATAAAGTGGGGAAAAAAGAAAAATCAAAATGACAGAATTTACTTTTCTTATGATATCTCAATAACCGGCCCTGATAATCTCGATTTGATTGAACTGCTTGACGATGCTTCTATGAATGCAACTTTTTCTCCATTTGACCGACCTTCTAACTCTTATGGTTTAAAAGTTACCAATACAATCCCATTAAAAAAGTGGCCACTCTGTATACGTTCTAAAAAAAATTTTTATATCCACGAGACTATTGACTGGCAGAAAGTTGAACCCTGCAAAAATATTGTCTATTTGTCAAACAAAATCTATTCTATCCGTCGCATCACCATTCACGAAGCACTGCAGATATACAGGGAGATACTAAAACATGATATTTTAGCCATAATGAACTTTTTGGCTTCTTTTTCTCGAGTGTTGGTTCTTATAATTATAAATATGAGTTGAAGAACATATTGCAAACAGAAGCACTTAATTTAACAAACAAAAAATATCGTAAAATTTTCGTAACAATCCAATATTGCAAATCAAACTACCTTCTTTTCGTGTAAATCAATGGATTATTATTGGGTAACAAGAAGTGGAAGTACCATTCATTTCAATAATTAAATGTCATTCATTTTTGTCATTCTTTATAAACTGAATAAGTTTAATAAATATTATTATTCCTCAAGACATTTTTCATATGATCTATGAAATCAGCTCTCTATTATGTGTCACTGCAGATTTCTATCTTGATATTCGATGACATTTATCGAGAATTGCTGTTGCAATAGCTGAAGTTGAGATGGCGTTAGCTAGTGGTGTTCTCCACTTGGCTGATGAAATCCCAATGAAGATTAAAGGGCCCCACTCACGATCCAACTACGCTGTACGATTTTGTCGAATTCGATCAAATTGAACGCAATTTGATCGTGTATTTTCGCCATCCAACCAAGTCGGCGCGATTTGATTGTATTGGATGGCAGCTGGTCCGGTCAGTCTGCAGCAGTACGGCATTGTTGGTTTGATGGTTTATTTGACAGTGTATGGTGTCATGCGATTTTAATCGTACGATTTGAGTGCAAAATAAATTATTTGCTGATGAATTTTAATTTCAATAATGGCATCATATAGCGAGAACTTTTTAAGAGACGTCTTGTCTTGTTTTGTATAAAGAACAAGAATGCCTCTGGAAAATAAAGTCGCCATTATATCATAATAAATCATCTGGATACATTCGCAATTCTTCTAATAAATTACGTGACCATATCCTCCGTTTTTTGTATTTTTTTCGTTTATTTTCGGTTATACAAAACGCGAGAGCTGCTAAAAGTATATTTTCATTGGACATATTCATCATTCGAAAATTAAACTAGTACTGCAAAATCGTAATGTGTATGTTCCTTTCCGATTTCCAACAAAATTGTACTGCAATCGCATACGATTCAATCGTACTGCGGAATTTGATCGTGAGTGGGGCCCTTGAGAAATGGATGAATTTTTATCGTTTCATACGGGTTCCGCAAACATTAATCAGTTTCTGCTTGACACTGTACTGTACTGATGAGGGACAAATATCCCGAAACCGGTCTATAGGTGGTCAGTCCGAATGAGGTGGTTAATAATTATCTATTTCGCAAAAAACATTTGCAAAGTACCCAGCAAACATGAATGAGCGGTAAATAGACGGGCCGTTGCTGTTAACTGTGGTAAGATGTCGGCAGCGGCACACCGATGTCGGTAAATAATTGGAATGATATCAGTTTTGCCGCTTTGGCTGAACATACGCATATTTATTATGAATGTTTTGAATTTAGGCAGAAATTACCCGTTAAAGATTTGCGATAATTGCGCCGATGTCGTTTTGACACAGTATGTGGCATTACGCGCCGCACCGCTGCGACCTCTGTAATGAAACTGCAACATTGGCATTACTGAATATCACGTTCGCAGTTGGCCCTACTACTGATTTCGTGTAGGATGTCAAATCGGGTATTTTCTATTTTGTCTGGTCATTGTGATATATAGTCATAAAAAATAATCACAGTGGCGAGAATTTTTTCAGATTTGTGTGTTGTCATTCTAGCTATTCGGTGAAATATTTTTCCAGGCCAGTTTAAAATGCAATATGTGGGAAATATGGATGAGTATCTTGAGATACAATAAAAATGGTTGAAATGGAGAAAAAGTTGTCTGTTTAGGTAAATAGGAACAATCTGGCTCTACAGTTTCAGAAATCCTCTACAAATAGTGGCTTCAGAGAGTGAAAACAGTGAATTGTATATATCTAGTCCATGAATCAGTCGATTCTGAATGTTTGGTGAATTTATTATGTACAATAATGACCTATCTTCATTGAAGTGTCATTGTTTTCGAAGATATAATGCTAGATTGTTCTTAGGCGCTTATATGGGCCATTTTGTTTTCATTGAAACCGTCTTTATGCTCATTGCCTTCCAAGATACCCTATACTTCTATGTACTGCATTTTGAATTTGGACGCCCATGTATATTTGCATAGATCATTGATGAAATCCCAGCAGTGGAATGACGCGGTTGATTAGTAGGATACCCGCAATCGCACCATAATCTGTACCATGCAATATCAGTTGATCTTAACTGTCTATCCGCTGAAGTCTCGCTATGTAATAAAGCGGGTGGTAGTCTGGAGGCCTACTGATGGCCGTCGCGTACAAGGGCTAGCCGGGCCGACGACGTATCATGATTATGGCCCGCTTATGTTGTCTGTCGGCTGTTTTCAAAGTGCCTCTAGAGGCCCACGCCTAACATGTTTGCTGGGTAACCTCGTAGGACTTTGCACGATTCTTGATCGGATGTAATCCAATGTTCATCGAGCCATTAGCCAGGAGAGTAATTGTTTTCTGATGGATATTCGCCTCAATAACACCTTTTGAATAGGTAGTAGTAGAGAGCAGCCTCGAGGAATAGAACATTTTCATGATCTATGAAATCAGCTATCTATTATATTCATAGAATAAGTTTAGCATTTGTTTAAAAATATAAACAGGGTGTTCATAAAAACAGATGTGGAATCATCTGTGACTCAAAGATAAACTTTAGTCACTATATTTCATCGTTCAAGATAACCTCTTAGGGGTATTCATGTTGAAAACGGAAACATTCTCAATTCACAGAAAGATATTTCTATTCAATTCAGAATGTTTCCCTTTTCGAAATCAAAATTTTTTTACGAATCCAGTCAAAGCATTTTATAATGTTTTATAATGTTTTCCTTCCATAAATTTACAAGTATTTATTTTCACTTTCAGTTTGTAATAACGCCATGGGAATCGTCTGCCATAACAAAGAAGAAGCGTTCGGAAGATTACACAGGAAGCGTGAGAAACTTTCGGCACATTGCCGGATCGTCATCATATCTGACCGATTGGGAGGTAATTTAGTAGAATTAAATAATTTTCAAAATAATTGTATTGAATACATTATTTTCCTGGTAAATAGAGGAACAAAATATAGCACTTTCGTAAATTTGAATTGAAGATCATTATTCATTTAGATGTTTGTATTGTAAAAAGAACGACTTTTCTCGTCTGACAATTATTATCAAGAATAAAAATTTAATTCAAATTGAAAATTGTCCATTAAAAACATAATTTATATAGAAAAAGTGGTTTTTTATCACAAAAAATAATTGCGGTAAGCATTGGGGCTATAGTAAAGGCTATAGTGAAAAAACCTTAATTTTTTTTTGCTTTTTTTAAATTAATTCTTCATGCATACAGGGTGATTCGTGTAAGAGGTATGACGACATCGATATTTTTGGTAAGGCAACTCCCCTTTTTTATTAATGAATTTGAAAGAGCACATTTCTTGATAAACGAAACGGTGGTAATTGCGTTAGCGTTGGTGTAGGTTAGATTAAAAAAAAGAAGAAAAATGATTTTGCCTTTTCCAAAATAAAAAACTGAATGGCAACCAAATTGAATGTTTAAATTGCATTCTGCAAAAAGTAGAGTCCTTATAAGTTATGTCTTGTACATAAGCTGTCTGAAGACACTTTAATAGGCAAAGTCAGTTCTGAGAGCTATGCAATAATTATTATAATTTCGTTAAAAACATCATAGTTTCTGACGAGGGTACATTTGTTTTGAATGGCCATGTTAATAGGCAAAACTGCCGTTATTGTGCTACCGAGAATCTCCGATGGATGATGGAGTATCACTCTAAAAATTACCTCAATTCCTGAAATTTTCAAAAACAATTGAAAGTCCTTAGTAAGCCAGAAAAAAATGTACCTTCCAAAATTTTGCCGTTTGGTTACCGCTGGATCGAGTCAACTACGACGACCTTGACCCTCATAGTGTCAATCTTCGGACTGTTCTGTGTTCTCGTTTATTTCTTTATGGACTACCTAAATCTGACGTCTTACAAAACTTTCAATCGAAAATGCAAATGCATGATAAATGCCCATAAAGAATTTTTATTTTTAGTACAGTATAAATTTCAGTATGAACTGAGATTTAATTAAGCAAAAATGTGTAAAAAAAAATTAAAACTAAGTAACTAATTAATTAAATAAGTAAGTAAGTAAAGGGGTGCAATGTTCAGCAGTTATCCATCTTTTTAAAATATTATCGAATAGAATGAGTATAAACTGAATTGTTAGTTATGGGCAAGGATGAAAAGAAGAGAGGAAGAAGATGAAGAGGGGGAGGGGATATAATGAGAGTTTAACATAGAATAGATCTAGCACCATTTCTGAATGATACATAAGATACATAGAACGGATCAAGGTGGCTGAAATAGGTGTTATATGCCCTCTGCATTCTAGACAGTGGTGAGTTAGGCAGAGTTTGTATTGTGAATTGACAATAAAATAGCTACTGCCTCTTGTTGAATAGCTTTTAATGCTGAAGAAAATTTTTATTTAGAATAGTGGAATAGTTTATCCTTCCATTGAATAACTTATGTAAGAACAGTGCATAGAAAATAAGTCGTCTTGACGATAATTTGATTAAGTTATATAGTTTCGTAACCTTGAAAGTGAAGTACTCTATTGAATCTGAAGTTGATATGGTTAATGAATTTAATTTGAATTCTCAGTGCCGGATTTATACTCACGCCGGGGGCTAATTCTTGCACGATGCCGCCGCCAAGTATATTTGACTCGACTGTCTTTGTGTGAATAGTCTTCGACACTTTAACAATAAGAATTTATTTTTCTTCAGACAATAAAGTAAATTTTGATTTGATTCTCTAAAAATGACATAAGGTGCTAAATTTGTATATATGTTGCTTTTGCTTATGTGAATGTATTTTATCTTATTTATAGTTATCTTTTAATTGTTGTGTTTTTATATCTAATATATAAAATTCTCGTGAAACGGTGTTTGTAATTAAACTCCTCCGAAATGGCTCGACCGATTCTCATGAAATTTTGTGTGCATATCGGTTAGGTCTGCGAATCGGACAACATCTATTTTCATCCCCAAATGTTAAGGGTGGTCCACCTTAATTTTTAATTTTATTTTAGATAAAATATTTTTTATGATACAGCATTCAAAATACATACAACCTAAATTTTCACCCTTCTACGATCAACCCTATTTTCCATCGGATTTTATTTTTTCATTTTATCCATAGATCCGCAATAGGGTTGCAAGATGGCAATCGAATATAAATTGTAGTACGATAAATTGAGAACGGGATAACGGGATAAAGAAAAAACGGGATAACAGGAAAACGGGATAACGGAAATAACGGGATAACGAAAAAACGGGAAAACGGGATAACAGGATGACAGGATAAGGAATAACGGAAAACGGAATAACGGGTTGAATAAAAAACGGGATAACAGGAAAACGGGATAACGAAAAAACGGGATGAAAGGATACGAAGAAACGGGAAAACGGGATAACGGGATGAATGAAAAATGGGATAACAGGAAAACGGGAATAACGGGAAAACGAAAAAACGGGATGACAGGATAAGGGGATAACGGGAAAACGGGATAAAGAAAAAACGTGATAACAGGAAAATGGGATAACGGGAATAATGGGATAACAAAAAAACGGGATAATGGGATGACAGGATATGGGGATAACGGGAAAACGGGATAACAGGAAAACGGGATAACAGGAAGCGGAAGGAGTCAAAAGCATAGTGTAGATGGAACATAAAGGAAAACATAAAAAAAAAATTCTACGCGGATGAGAGTTTTCGGGAAAAACATTTTAGGGAACATAGAAATGTGGACAGGACAACGTCTGTTGGGTCAGCTAGTTATATATACATTTACTGTTATTTTTTCTTTACAAGACTTTGTCAATGAGATACTAATCTTCCGACAATAAAGTTTATTTTGATTTGATTTGATTAGTATTAATTGTCAGTTTCAAAGTACCTATTCATTGTTTTTTTTTTCATAACATATGACTATAACATAAAGAAACAAATTTTATTTACTTCAGAAACGTAAACCTAACAACAAATATAATTTTTTTATATAAATACTTTTCTGGGTTTTTTTTATGCGAACTCATCAATGCCATCATCAAAATTCAGCTCTAATAACAAGTCAAAATCGATAGGGTACTCAAAGTATCCTCTACCATCGAATTCCTAAGGTAATTTTTTACTCTTTTCAAAGTTGAAAATGACCTTTTACCACTGGCATTACTAATCATCAGGGATAGGAACATTCTCAGAGCTAGTTCTACGTTGCAAAAAGTATCTTTTATTTTATATTTGCGCAAAAGCGCCATCAATGAATGCGGCTTGCGGCTTTTTTACAAGCTTTTATTTGTTAGTTAGTTCGTTCCTTTGTTAGTTTGGGTCAAATATTGCAAGTGAATTTGGCCGATTAATTTGCATTTTGCAGGTGTTCATAATTCCGGTGAAAATGCATTATGGAATTTTTGTTGGAGAAAAAAACAAAATGGCGGCTCTAAGATGGCGGACGAGATTTGTAATTATGGTCCGATTTGATTCAAAATTGGTATGTGGGGTAGTTGTGGTCGGAAATTATGAATTGTTTGTCAAAATTCATAAATTAAAGATGGCGGACGAGTTTTGTATTATGGTCCGATTGATTCAAATTGGTATGTGGGGGTTTTCGGGGTCGGAAATTATGAATTTTTGTCAAAATTCATAAATTTAAGATGGGGACGAGTTTTGTGATTATGGTCCGATTCGATTCAAAATTGGTATGGGGGTTTTGGGGTCGGAAATTATGAAATTTTTGTCAGAAATTCTATAAATTTAAGATGTGCCATGGAGAACGAGTTTTGTGATTATAGGTCCGATTCGATTCAAAATTGATATGCGGAGGTTTTTGGGGTCGGAGATTATGAATTTTTGTCAAAATTCATAAATTCAAGATGGAGGACGAGTTTTGTGATTATAGTCCGATTCGATTCAAAATTGGTATGCGGGGTTTTGGGTCGGACATTTTGAATTTTTTTGTCAAAATTCATAAATTCAAGATGGCGGCCCCAAGATGAAAGACGAGTTTTATGATTATGGTCATATTTTATTCAAAATTGTTATGTGGGGGTTTTGAGGTTCGGAGATTATGAATTTTTTGTCAAAACTATAAAACAAGATGGCGACTTTGGAAAGGGGACGAGTTTTGTGATTATGGACAGATTTCATTCAAAAATTAATTAAATATATTTTCAGTAAAACAACCTTTGAATAACAGATTAACGAACTCACTAAAAATCCAAAAATAAAATAACTAATAACCTAACCTTTTTATAGACAAGGTTTTATTTAAGCCGTATTTAATTATTTTTAGTTGAATTATTCGGATTCAAAAGCTTGTCGCGCGAATTGTAATAAAATTAATAGTTTGACAAGTTGTTACTTACCAACCAATCATTGTCCAATGAAATTAATTGGTATAGTTTAACCATTTTCAATCGCAGAAGCTGTTCCTATAGGGAGCAAATCAAAAACTCACTTCGCTAACACGAGCGTATATGCGAAGAAACGGAACGAAAAATAATGTGTACTACTCGTAAACATTCTCCGTCGGCGAACGGAACATCAAACGAACATCAAAAGAGCCGATAGTCAACGTGGGTTTAGTGACAGCTGTTTGAGTGACCGCAAGCCAATGATAATGCTTGTAGGCGTGTCTATACGTTGAGACTAATAAATCACCAGTTTCAGGAGGTCTGAGTAAATGAAACAGTAGCTCTCTGGTCTGGGATCGAAATAGGTTTTAAAATATTATATAGTTGTGATGTGTTTTGTTGGAAAATATGGCTTTTTTCGACCATGGGAAAATGAAATTATGATGATCCGATTGCCTATTAATACATACTTCCTCGTTTATGGCATATTTTTTTATTTTAAAGTATTTTTAAAATATTTAAATATTTAAATAAAATTAGTTATCTCCGCCTCTGCTGCTCAAAGGATTGCGCCTCAAGACTGGGAAACTTGTTTTTTATGCTTCTGTTCTCCTCTTCAAGAATCTGTTTTTTTTTTGTTTCCTCTATCATCAATGGTTTTTGAGCTATTGCCAAAAAACTAAGGCCATTTTTATTTTCTTTTTTTTTGTTAAAAAAATAGCAAATTTTCGTTGGCGGAAAAAATTGAAAAATACGACTATTTCAGAATGACATCCTGCATCGAATGAGCCATTGCTCATATTTTTAGAAGACTTGGAACGATTTTTCGCAGGAAATTCACTTCTCGACTAGACTATATTGACCCTGGTCAATAATAAAATCATTATTAATCACTTGCTTCAGAAAAACATTTTCTCGAGATAAAAATGATGCCAATACTGATAATTTCTGATGATAGTAGTAAAAAAAAACTTATATTAACAATTTTACGAATGCAAACACAAATAATCCACATTTCAAGGAATTGTGAATCTAATACCGCCAAAATCACTAGTTGGCAATTTGGTTTTTTTGTTCAACAGCCTGTGACGTGATATTCCCGAGCCAATTGTTAAATATTTTGAAAATGTATTTTGTTCAGGTGGGGCTCCGACAAGCAGTTCTTCAAGCACTCCTCAGAGAAAGTTATATAGATCCCAATTTGAGAGAGAGGATAGAAGGTGCTCCTTTGATCGGACGTCAGGACACGGCAACACCTTTCGGAGATGTCGCCGTTTTAGCTCGCGGGCAATTGTACGGAATACATGGAGGAAACTTTGCCTTTGTACAAGATCCATATCAAAATGACTGTGACGACTGCCATAATCCAAGGAGATGTATGAGACATCAGTGCCAGGTAAAATAAAAGCTTTCATTTCAGTAGTTATAGAAATCAAACACCCTTTCCTTCAAGTATGTTTTTAGACACAATGTTACTAGATTTTCATGACTTTTCAGTCATGGGCACCCCACAACCAAGAACAACTGATAGCACTATGGACCGTCAAAAGGCTGAGACACCGTGATGTGAATAACGTTCATCGTTATGAGATTGAATATACCATATCCCCCATAAATTATGAGACCAAAGACATAGTTTCCAAACGTGGTCGTTTCAATTATGCCATCCCTGGTCATGTGTTTGTCATCAAGAGCCATGATAATAGTAGAAATATGCCCACCGAAAGTTACCCTGGAGTATGTATAATAACAAAGAAAAAATGCATTTAAGGATAAATTGTTTTTTACAGATATACAACAAAAAAATACCCCACATGCACTTCAAACCAGATATATTGATTGGGGTCGACACAGCTGGATACCAACATGTTTTGCATAGTTATCCTGGGTTCTACACACATCCAATTCGCCCTACAAATAATCAACCCCATTATAGCACTAATAAATTGAAAGAAAACGAGCTCTACAAGGAGCTGCTTGAAGCATTGGCCGCTAAAACAAGCACTACAACTCAGAAAGAAAGCCCTCACAAAATACCGTTTGATCATTTTGAAGGAATCACAAAACCTGCTGCAATCGATACTACCTTTCACACACAGTTACCAGTCGGTGAAAAACCTCCTTCGATTCTCACCACTCCCATATCGATTATGACCCGTCCAATGAAAAATAATATTCCTACAAAGCCTACGTTGGATAAAGAAAAAACTACTAAAATAACGCACGAAGTGAAACCTTCTGTGATAACTACTGTCCATTACTTTATGCCGGATGGAGAAGAACAATTATTAACATCAGAAGAACATTCGTACAAAGATATGAATAAGCCAACGACTGACAGTGTTCAAGGAACTTCTGATTCTCAATCAAGCACACCTAATGAAACTACTGTATTAGCAAAACCAACCGAAAACTATCATGAGCAAAGCCAAAAACCACTAATTCATGATGTTGATCCATCTCTACCAAAAGTTGAAAAGACCACCAAGTCAACAAAACCAACTAAGAAATTTGATAAAACAAAGGTTACCAAACCCAAAGTAACTAAAACAACTACCAGCAAAATTTCTACCAAATCTCCTATAACCACTGTTCCTGCAACTAAACCAAAAACCACAACGCATATTCCAACTATGACATCAAAATCTTCTTCTAGAACCACCAGTAAATTACCTATTAGAACATCCAGTAAAACAACTAGCAGAACATCCAGTAAAACAACCAGCAGAACCACCAGTAAAAAAAGTAGCACAACCAAAATAACTGAAAAACCCAACAACAATGACAACTACAGAAATCATTATATCTGAAACACCCACATATCCAAAGACATCGACAACAAAAGAGATTACAAGCTTGAGTGATATAATAACAAAGCCTACTGCAACAACAAAAACGACTGCAACAACAAAAACAACTGCAACAACAAAAACAACTGAACAAACGAAAACAACTGCAACAACAAATACATCTGCAACATCTCAAAGGAAAACTTCAACTCATAAAACTCAAACTACCCCAGTGTATGTACCAAAACAAACAACTTCTAAAACATCAACCATACAGCAAATGATGACTTCAAGATCGACAGTGCCACCTTCAACCACAATATCAACGACGCAAAAGAGAAAAACTACTGTTTCAAAGCCAACATCTCTAATATCAACAACAGCAAAAATTGAGCAAGAAGTATCTCAAATGGAGCAGCAAACCATAAAATCAACAATACCATCTACATTATCAATTTCAATAACGACAACACAAACCCCAACTCTTATAAATGTCTCAGAACATAACACTACGTCGATACCTTCTACTATAATGCTCACAACACAAATAACAACAATGAAATCATCATCAACGACACTTAGTGACACTACGCAATATGTCACGACACAGTTAGCCAATACTGAGCAAGAAAATGAGAGACCTATGTATGTTCCAGAACCAACTGCACCAATGAAAGTCACATCTGTTGAACCACAAAATAAACCACAATCAACCAATCAGATTCCAGCACCTGGTCAGGATATGGAAACAACTCCCTACTCTAGTAAACCAATAACTACAACAATGCATATCACTGAAAGTACTGAAACAGAGGTACAAAAAACAACTTCTGAAACTACGTTATTAACCACAACAAAACACATCGATGAGATTTCAAGTACTAGGAGAGAAATGGAAGAAACAACAACTAACATGGGATTTATGGAAAATACTACTATGAAAATAATGACAGAATCACAGAAACCAATATCTACAGTTACTGTCCAATCAACAAAAGTTCCCAACAGAACTGAAAGCACTGAACATATACCAGACGCCATAGTTACTATAAAAGTTGAAGAAATCCAGACACCTAGTAGCCAAGCAACATATGTTGAAACATTGACAACCTCCACTATGGCATCATTAAGGAAATTAAAAGAGAAAACACAACACCAGTAACAACACAACCATTACCAACAAGAGGAACGTCAAAAAAGACTTTACCAACAAGAATAACAACAAAATCATCATTACCAACAAGAAAAACAATGAAATCATCATTACCAACAAGAAAAACAACAAAATCGCCAACAAGACAAACAACTGTGGCCAATGACTTTTTAGTTGATGCAGAACCTGTCAAAGAACCAATTTATATACAACCACCCAAGCAAGATTACGATTTGGATGATATTTTCGGGCCAACCTTAGCTACAACGAAGCCAAAGACTACCACCACCATGGATCCTATAGAGTCAGACCTACTTAGACAACTTTTCGGTGAAAAAATGTCAAGGAATCAGAGAGTCATTTTTTCCAACTTTTATGAACCATCATCAACTATTCCAACAGTGATGCAATATGACACCACATTGGAATACCAACCGTTGACAAGTCAAACCTATGAGACTTCTATAAGTTACAAAGTAAATAAAAGAAATGATACAACTACGTCATCGAGCATTTCCGAATCTGAAAACCTTTCCCAATTATCAGCAAGTGAAAAAAACGAGAATAGTTCCGATTATTATTATACTCAAAACAACAGGTATTCCAAAAGTACTACAGAATCGGGAACAAAAAAAAGGAGTTATAGCACCAAAAAGACTTTTGATGAAATAGCAATGCAGTTAGTGAATCATGCCAGGACCATTGACTATGTTAGTAAAAGAAACGGAACAAGCAAGGTGAAGTATAAGAGAAGGAGAACATATCAACCGAAATCAAGAAAAACAACGAGAAAAAGAAAGAAAGAGTAAATAGACTGGTTGTAAATTTGTAAATATGGATAATTGTAGTTTCAGTGGATGTGAAATATATATTTTTATAATAAATGTTGGTTCCTTAGTTTATATTTTTCTTACATTTATTAGTTTTTAGAAAACAACAAGTGAAAAAAATCGATGAAAGATATATTTTGGTGTTCACTATAGTGGTAGATGAAATCAAAATTGGAAATTCAAAATTAGGCAAACATATATAAAGCGCATAAGATGAACTAGGACGATTCGAAAATTATCATGCATGAACCTAGTAATAATAATAATAGTTATTTCACTTGTTAAAAAATACAAAATAATTACAAAAATTATTTTTTACAATAACAAGGAAGACATCAGTGTATAAATAAAATAAAGGAACTTTTGTTCTTTTATTTTATACATAAAAAAAGGAAAACAAATAAATGAAAAAGGCATAAAACCCTATATCACAAAAAAGGAGATTTCAATCAAGCTTCTAGCTCTAGTAGGGTATGGACGGACTTGTTGATTGGACGTAAATTTACCCATATGTTTAATAACATAAATAAATAGTTCATATATAGAGATACCAGCAACTGTAAGTATTTCCAATTCTCTGAAAGATTTTCTGCATGACTGCCGCCATTTCAGTTGGGCACTTACTTTCGCATACTTTCGCAGAATGAACACCCGTTCAGCAGAAGAGCTTAAACCTGAGATTATGATTCCGTAATGTAGGTGACAGCTAATAGTTGCATGATACAGGTTTATGTCTAATCACTTTCCAGTTAACAGGGTTGGTACTTGGGTTCTCTTCAAAATGAAATCAAGGATCATCTTAATAATCCACCTTTAGCAGTTTTATGACGAATTTACTTCCAACAAGATGGAGCACCCCCTCATAATACCAGAGAAGTTATTAATTACTTAATAGAGCATTTTAATAATCAAGTTATTGCAACCAATGGTCCAGTACGGTGGCCTGCCCGCTCACCGGATCTCACTGTGCTCGATTTCTTCATTTGGGGATATGTTAAATAAAAGGTTTACTGTGCAACAGCCCCAGCCACTCTTGAAATCTTAGAAGAAAGAATTCTACGGGTGAAGTATAACGCCTCAAATGTTACGAAACATGTTGAGAGAAACAACTGAACGAGCTGAAATGTGTCTTGAACAAGGAGGAATGCACTTCGAAAATTTACTACAGTGAAAGTAAATAAATTATTATCCATGGCACACTTGACAAAAGTAAATAAATTATTATCCAATATTTTCCTTAGTAATATTTAATTTATGTTCTTATTTTTAATCCAATCGCAAATAAATTAGTATTGTTAGATTCGTCAAAAAATTGTTTTTTCGGAAAGTGCTTGTTAAAAAATGGTCGCCATTTGAAAAATAATAGTTAGACACAAAAATGTAATTTTGCCAACTTGTCTTATTTCTATCTATCATACTAATCACTAAAACTTTGCGATTGTAATTTTCTGACCTGACATCACCTGAGGTCCTCAGATAAGTTTACCTAGATGCAATATTAAAAGTAACTCTAAAAAAATTAAGTAGGCGTAAAAACTTTTCAAAATGACATATTCTGATCCAGAATTGTCTCAGAAATCCAAAAACGTTACAATATACAGGGTGTTTACCTATACCAAATCTCATTTTGATACCCCTAATATTCTTGAAGTTATGACTTGTCTATTAGATTCGTTGACACCCGGTATATAGATGTATAAAGAAATAAAAGGATGTATAGGTAGGTATATCGACGAAGACAGATATTGTGTCATTAAGAGAATTGACCATCATCTTAGAACTCCTGTAGACCATAGTATGCTTTGAGTAAAAATATTTTTTTTACTTTCTTCCGAAACAGCTGGTGTCTAGGGATTTCTTTCAAAGTTGTAGGCAGTTTGTTAAAAAAAATTACTTTCGTACATTATTGAATGTTTAGTCTGCTCTGATTGGGGAATGGGCAGAGCTATATTTTTTTGGTACCTGTTTGTGTACTAAACAGGTGGTCTCCAGTATGAAGATAGAGATTAAAGTTAGACTCTTGTGTTTAATGAACAAAGGTTCACAGTGGGTAGTAGATTCAACTTGTGACATAAATCTTATTTGAAGAACAAAGATTGAATCGAACATAGATTTAGTGCAGAAACCCCAGAAAGCTATACCATATCTCAGGTGTGATTTAACCAAAGAAAAATATGTCACCCTACATTGACAAACCAAGTTCCTTGGATACCACTCTTACTACTGCATAGCAACCTGGTGGTACTTTCTTTCTTAGTAGTCTGGTTCACAAGAGCCATCTTCCAAAATTAGAGTTAAGACCAACCGAAAATTATGATCGAGGTGTCATTTGATTCGTAATTGCATTAAGAAAATCTTAGTTCGGAACCAATATCTGGAGGAAACAAATTGCAAAAGTTATAAACAATTAACTAAACAAAAAAAAGTTTGTGAGGTTTTTGCAAATATCTCAAAAACTATTCGAGATATCCGAAATTTGAAAAAAGATCCTTAAAGAACAGAAAATTTCCTAAAAAAAGTCCTACCTCCCGGAGCTATGCCAGCAATATTTATAATTTTAATTTAGCGGCGAAAAAAAGGCAAAAAACGCGCGGCTTAGCTCCCGTGGGCGCCGACCGAATCTGACACCTGAACAAAAAAAAAATTTAACCGAGTAAATATTAATTAAAGGAATAAAAAAAATTAGGTATTATCTAGACATATCAATAAACAATAATCCGTCGGCAAAAAAATTTTCCTTATTTTTTATTAATTAAAAAAATAAAAATAAAAAAATTAATTTATTTTTTTATTGCAATTTCGCCTATTAAATTTGTTTTCTTATTGCTAAAAACAATATAAAATTTTTTTTTTTAATTTTTACGCATGTTTAAAAAATTGTTATAAATGCAAATGCATGCATGCAAGATTTTCAAAATAAAATGTTTGGCAATCTAATCCATAAAGAAAATAATGATTTTTAAGAAAAAAATCATTTCTTAAAAAAAAATTGGTAAAAAACGCCTTTGTTAATTACCAATTTTTTTTTGTTGCTAAATATTAATATCAAGGAACCGTTTTTTTTTAAATCATTATTTATATTGCTCTCTAATACTATGGAAGAAATTAGTTTTATACTTTTTATTTGTTTATTAAACAAACAATTTGTTATAAACAAATGAATTTGTGGGTTATATTGTTTTTTAAATACTTCCAAAAATACTGAAATCAACTATTTATCGTTTGTTATAGAATTGTTTTCAATTTTTTCTATAATTTTTAATATATTCGTGCACTTTGACTTGTAGTATTCTTACAGTTTTTCGTCATTGTTATTAAAATAACTTATAAACTATTGACCATACGGTAAGAACACTTCAAGTCTTTTTTATTCTCCGTTCAGCAATTAACAAATAGAGCTTTAAACCGAAGCTCTATCTCTATTATTTATCAACTTTTTTCCTTATTTATAAACTTTTCCAAAAAAAAAAAATTACGGCTTTTTTACTGAAATATCTTATTTTAAAAAAAAAACCTTTAATTTTTTTTTTCCGTCAATAATAACAAATTGAGCTCAAACAGAAGCTTAAACTGTATTATTTGTTAACTTTTCTTCGATTATTTATAAACATATTTCCGAACGAAATTTTTTTGGCTTAAATTTCATACTTTTCATAATAATCTGATTATTATTTTTGAAATTTTGTTACTCATTACTCAGATAATAAATTATATGACAAATTTAAATTATTTTTCAATACACAATATTTTATATACTTTTATTACTTGAGGGATGAGTACTCTGACCATTAAAAACTCATTATTTTTTATTTGCATGAACATCAACTGATAATATTAATTTGATTTAATTGAGCCTATTTCTAATACCTGTCCATCTTTTGGTACTTTACAACATTCTTATTACTGTACCTTATAATTCCGGTTTCTACCTACCTATTGAAATATTATTTTGTTGCGTCTACATCTACCCCGGCTAGGATCTAGTCCCTATCCCAAAAAAATATTTTGCCCACATATTTTTCAAATAATTGAGTTAAGGTAGTACCGCCACGAGACAGTTGAATTAGGAAATTATTAAAATTTGGCATACGTATTGTTTAACATGTGAACAACACCTCTATAATTTTAACAAGTTTCACCATCCCGAACCCGAGATATATATAATTGAAGTTGCATAGGCAAACAGCACATTATTAATTCTGTTAGTACTAAAATTAAGAAGTTTATGAAAAACGAGGAGGAGCTGGAGCAGGATATCACAGATATTGTGTAAAAAAAATGAAAGTGATTGACCATCTAGTTTGACAGATTTAATCAAAACTACTCTCGTTATTCAAACTAGTCCACGGGGAAGCGCACAGCCTAAAGGGGGGTCGTAGAGAAATGCGGATTGTGCCAAGGGACTTTTTCAAGAAGGACGGGGGACCATTTGAGGGTCTGAACGCGAAAAAAAAACTCCTCTTAGTTGACCCCATCGATTTTAACGATACCACCATTCCCCCAAAAAAAGTCCATTGAAGTTTTATCGAAAAACGATAATGTTTTCCCATAACATGATTTCTAGTGAGGAGGGGCAAGTGCCCCCTTCAAAAAAATTTTTTTTTGTGTTTTAAATCGAAAGGTTCTTTGAAATTTTTCGATTCCGTCGAAAATAATTTCCTAATTCAACTGTCTCATGGCAGAAGTACCTTAAAGCTTCTGTTTTGAGCTCAATTTGTTCATTGATTAGCGGAGAATAAAAAATACTTGAACGGTTTTAGTCGTATTTTTAATAGTTAATAAGATATTTAAGTTAAAAAGCCGTAAAAAAAATTGTTTGGAGAAAAGTTTATAAATAATTAGAAAAAAGTTAATAAATAATAGAGTTAGAGCTTCGGTTTAAAGCTCTATTTGTTAATTGCTGAACGGAGAATAAAAAAGACTTGAAGTGTTCTTGCCGTATCGTCAATAGTTTATAAGTTATTTCAATAACAATGACGAAAAACTGAAAGAATACGACAAGTCAAAGTGCACGAAAATATTAAAAATTATATAAAAAATAGAAAACAACATTTTTTCATAACAAACGATACATGGTTGATTTCAGTATTTTTGGAAGTATTTAAAAAAAATATACCGAAAAATTCATTTGTTTATAACAAATTGTTTAAAAAAAAAAAAAATATTAATTAAATAGACGAATATAATAATTTTTTCTAAAAAATCATTATTTTCTTTATGGATTAGATTGCCAAAAAAAAAATTGAAAATCTTACAAACAGCGCATTTGTTTATAACAATTTTTTAAACAATATGCGTTAAAATTAAAAAAAAATTTTAATATTGTTTTTGGCAATAACAAAACAAATTAATAGGGATAATTGCAAAAAAAATATTCTTTAATTGTTTTATTTCGTTTTTATTTTTTTTATGCCTTTGATTGTTAATAAAAAATTGAGAATCAATTTTTTTTATTTTTCCAACGTGTATCTTTTTTAAAGCCTTTAAGGAACAGCTCCAAGGAGTAAAAAAATTCCAGGTTTTTATTTCAACAATTATCAGGGTTTTTATAATAACTTTCAACAAGTAAAATTTTCTAATTAACAAAGGCATAATTGATTTGCATTTTTGATGGAAAGGTTTTGTAGGCTTCTCCCTTTTGTGACATCAGACTTAGGCAGTCCATTGAGGTCTGCTCTGGTGTTTCCCAAGGTAGTCACTGCGGACCATTTCTCTTTGATATAATTATTGCTCATCTTATTAGAAGCATCGCTGACTGCAAGGGACTGTTGGTTGCTAATGATTTCCTATACCAGGAAATTGAATGCCTTGATTTGAACTTGTATGATTGGTGAGAAATAACTGTTCAGAACTCAATCTCGACAAATGTTTAGTTATGGATTTCAATCTTTCTCAGGCACCAATCTCCTATGAACATTACATAAGCTCTCCTTGCCTTCAACACAATTTGTTGAAAGATCTCGGCGTTATATTTGATAAAAAACTCTGGTAGTGTCCCTCTTATTCTAATGAAGCATGTCACTGGGTCTGTTAAATGACTTGAAACTTCATGACCGTGTAGCCTAAATGTTCAGAAATACACATGTTTTTGTTTCATTTCAATCAAGCGAGTAGTGTTGAAGTTACGACAATTTTTTTTTCTGTTCTATTCAAATATTTCGGGTGAGCACGCCATGCTCGTCATTCCACAACACAACATTCTTACCGTACCCTCAATCATTGCTTTGCTATCGGATGTAAGACCACAATAACGTTTTTAACTTAAGTTTTTATGTGAATCAGTGTTACAATAGTGTTATAAGTATAATATTAGATATGGATGACGGTTTTGAAAAAGGACAATCTGATATCTTGCCTGAAATAGACGGGTTAATGGTTGCCCACTATTTTTCAAATAACTCCGATTTCTTGGCCGCTGAGATGCGAGGAGTAAAAATGCAAAAGTAAGTATTACTTAATAACATTTTACTTTTTATCATAAATCTTTTGATCCCTATGAGTAAATATTTCTCATTACTAGTATTTTATAATGTACGTCATATTGATAATATGAACATCTTACTTGACATTAAGTTCCTGAGAAGGAAGAATGCCTACATAGTTTCATGACTTACATTTTGTATTTTTTAAATATGTAATGTAACAAAAAATCAACATAGTAAACCTAACCTGAAAATTATGTACCAGAGATACAAAACTTTCTAAAATTTGAAATATTTTTTTCAAAGGTAGGTTATTATTAGGATGCACGCGACTACACGTATTAAATATTATTAAGCTAAGATGAAAAACCTCTCATATTAATTTCCTCTTTAATGTGATCGTGGATAAGTGCATTTTATGTATTTTAGGTAAATATAAAGTTACTCTACACTCCGAATATAGGAAAAAAATATTTCTTACGTGTTTTTGCCTCCTGAACACGAAAAATGCGGCAGTCTCATACCGTTCCCGAGTTAAAGAAATTTTAAAAAAAATTAACCTCATTTTCAAGCACCGTTTTTTCGCACAAAAATCACTTAAAATGCCTCCTTCTTCTTAACAGCATAAACAATACACCCTAAATTACTTATTTTCCGCACAACTTTGCACAAAATATCGTCGTTTTTATCGAAAAAATCCTCCTTCTTACATAGTTTCAAATAAAGAAATGTTACACATTGACAGATGGAATTTAGTAACTTTGCCTTATTTTTCATGTTGGTAATAAATGAATCACCGCTCACAACAATTGCACACATAAATGAAGGGGAAACTATTGCTCACATTTGAATTCGAAAAGTTGGCGGGGATTCATTTATCACCAACATGAAAAATAAGGCAAAGTTACTAAATTCCATCTGTCAAAGTATGACATTTCTTCATTTGGAACTGTGTAAGAAGGAGGATTTTTTCGATAAAACGACAATATTTTGTGCAAAGTTTTGCCAAAAATAAGTGATTTAGGGTGTATTGTTAATGCTGGTAAAAAAAAGGGACATTTTGAGTGATTTTTGTGCGAGAAAACGGTGCTTGAAAATGAGGTAATTTTTTTTTAAAGTTTTCTAACTTGGGAACGGTATGAGTCCGCCGCATTCTTCTTCCGGATTCGTGTTCGGGAGGCAAAAACACGTAAGAAAAGTTTTTTCCCAATATTCAGAGTACATGTGTAGAGTAACTTTATATTTACCGTATTTAATTTTTCATATATTAGATCAACTTATGTTTATTTTATTTTAGATCGGCTAGAAACAGCTTCGACGACGACGCTATTGGATATGTAAAAGTTAAAAGAGATATTTGTACGGTGAAATGCCGAATCACCCCAGAACATCATGATTTGCATCCATTTCTTTCAACTTTTAGGTTCGAAAGCAACAATAAAAAACAACTTTTCGGGTGCATTAGTAGTTTTATTTAAACACTTTGGCACAATACACGATTTTCTAGTTTCTGGATTCGACATTTTTATCAATTTTCGACGCAAACTTCATACACACAGCTCGGAAGCAGAGCACGCACTGACCGACCGTTGTACAGTGACCTCACAGCGGCCGATGACTCCGCGTCGTCGCACGCCTAGCTAAACAATTAAATATCTCGAAAACTAAGACGTATCAAAAAAATATTTCAAGTGAGCCATTACAACTACAGTTTTACTCGTTCAGAACTCCTAAATATTATCAATTCAAAAGTCAAACATGCTGGAAAAAAGGATGATAAAACTGTTTTAAAAGAGAACTTCCATTCTAGTAATTATGGGTTCTATAGCCCAATATCAAGAATAATGAGGGAAGCTAAGTCATCAGGATTTTTTTTTTTCAGGAACTCCATTGATGCATTCAAAGGTTCTATTAATGATTATGTATCTACTCTCTAGAACTACTGCTTTTCCTATTTTTGTACGTATTGTTAAGAAAATAAGAACAGTAAACCCCTGCGTTGTTTATCTCGCATAAGCCAGACGATGCAACCGTTGGGGACATCCGATGGCAAACATGGAATCATCGAGATGTTTGCAGCATTATTTTTTGTCATCTATTCATATTTACACTGATATACTACAAATTCAATCGTAGGTGCACACATATGGCAAGCAAAGAAACTACGAGATAACTCATAGTTGGCGTTCTTGCCTAGGCGTTATCTCGTAGTTGGCAGTCTACGTCAAAGTGTAATAAACATACATTAATTTATTTTTTTAATAAACGGACCAAGTTTTGTTCGATATTTTAGACTTTAGTATATTTATACACATTAATATCAACCATTTTTATATTTCTTTGTGATTCTAGAGATTTTCTCGTTTAAACTAGTGAATAAATAAATAAATGACTTACCAGCTCCTTCTTGTGCATACTTGTACTCAGGTTCAGCTTTTTGGGGAATGAACTTTGAAAAACTTTCTGGTAATATTTCTCGAATTCGCTGATGATAAGATAACCTAGAATTATATTGAGAATATTGGTATATTTATAAATGCAAGTTGTGAACTTTATCTTGAGGTATTTTCAAAAAATTGAAATTTCAAAAGAAACATGCAGAGTGAACGAAGAAAAAAATTGTTGTGCAAACGAAATGAAATATTGATCTTATGTTAAATTGATTTGAATGGAATAAAATAAAAACAAAAAATCTAACCTCATACTTTTCAACATAGTTTCTCTAATAAACTTTGGTTTCGGATGTTCATCATCCAAAGTTAAACAGGTATCCCAGTCCTCCCAGGACCATCTGAATTGAAAATTACTCAAATGATAGGAAAACCAGTTCACAAATCTATCAAAACATGACACATTCATCGTATCGATTCTCATAAAAAGCATTTCAGTTGCTTGTGCCAAAACTTGTGGCATTGTCGAAGGCTGTAATTTGCATAACTCAATCAACATTGCTCCGTAGGCAATATCAAGGTATCTTGGTGTAGGCATGTGCAGAAGTTCTGCAAAAATAACTTCCACGATGCAGTATTCGAGAGGAATTTTCAACTTGTAGGGAAAATTGAGTAGGTGTGCAGCACAATCTTTTCTCTCCAAGTGGTACAATTCTATGATTGAATGTAAGTGTTCTTCGATTAGAAATCTTTCAATAGAATGAGCTCCCGGTAAAATAGGGCCTTCTGGACAATCGGTATAGTCAAAAAGCCTGAAAAATAAAGAAAGTGGGAATGAAAAGATATTTTTGTTTGCATTTTTAGTGTCTATTTCTTCATTGAATATGAGAAGTTACCCAAAATTTAACTTGTTGAGCCTTGGTAGAAATGATTTTAGAATTCTCTGGACCACCTTTTTTTTACAAAGAATATAAAATTAATTTAGGAATGATACACTTGGCACCGTTTCTTGCAATTATCTTTTACATTGGCATTGTATAGACACTTGAATTTGAGATACATGCAAGTAACTCAGGGGCTGTATATGATTATATTTAACAGAAGCAATGTAACATGAACCTTCAACGCTTATTTGAAGGTTGTAGACGATGTGGTAACTTGATTACTCTCGTTTAGGACGTCCATTGTGATTTGAAAATTTTTCACGACGTTTCGATTGCTTGTGTCTGCAATCATCTTCAGGTGAATACTGTATTCACCTGAAATACCAAATAAATTCCGTGATAATGAAAAATATATAAGGATAAATAAAATAAGTAGCCTATATGGTTACTTGGCCGAAAACAATGTCAATTTGATAAAAAAAATATTTTTTAATTTTCAGTAATGGAGATAACAAGAAACCATAACCATGTGACACAATGCTTACTATACAGTGTGTCCCAGGACTTCCTGTTTTCCTCTCAGGAATGTATAGATGGGGTTAATATATCACCAGTACTTCATATAACTTTTTCCTAAAATCCTTTGTTACTAAGTTACAGGCCCTCAAAGTTACAAAATGAAAAATGTTTTTCTTTCATAATTTTTCAAGTGAATATTGAAAATCAACGAAATTTTGGTGATTGATGAAACAAATGAATTTTCCTGGACAATTTTCTAAATAAAAGTAGTCGTGTGTAAAGTCGATTGGAGCAACGATTTTTTATAAAAATGCACTTTTATTCAACGACATCCAACCCGAGCATCCACTGTAATCTAAAATGAAACATTTTCAAAGCCGAAATAACAATGATAACGTTAATTCAGCAACATTTATAACTGGGATAACAATAAAAAATATAATGAAAAAAGGCTTTAACAAAAAGTACAGTACCTATTTGAAAGTTTCATCGCAATTTTGAAATCAGATATTTTTTCAAATTCTGTAGTCTCATGGTGTTTTTCAACTGACAAGATACTCCATTATGAAATATCGAATTCTGCCCATATTTTGAATTTACATGTGGAATAATCACGTTTTGTGTTGGTCTGTTATCTGAATCATGAACAGTGGTTATCTCATAGAGTGCATGTGAAAAATCATAGAAAAAAGTTAAATAATGAACGAATTTTGAATTCAGATAATGTCATGAGTGAAAGTTGGAAAATTATTAAAGAAAGTAAAGATAGAGGATCAGTAAGGAAAGCATCTGCTGGATTTCTGGAAGGAGGAACTTCTACTGAACAAGCAAATTATATAAACGACTATTTCACTGATTGCAATACAAATCGTCAGGTACCGAACTATGATATGTGTATCGAGGGAGTGCCTACAAGTTTCTTTTTAACACCAATAACACCCGAAGAAATTTTATCAATAATAAGGAAAACTACTATCAAATCTACACCTGGGTCGGATGATATTGATGGTAGAGCGGTCAGGTCAGTTGTCACACTCATTGCTGAACCTCTGCGTTACCTGATAAATAAGTCATTTTCACTTGGAATATTCCCTAACATTAAAAAATCCAAAATAATACCAATGTTTGAGAACAAAGGATCCGCTAATGATATAAAAAACTATAGATTGATTTGTATCCAAAATCAGATTTCTAAAATATTCGGCATACTGTCAACAATTAACAAATTACTTGGAATGTTTCAAGCTTATTCCTGATATACAACATGGTTTTAGAGAAAAAAAAGTCCACCCAACTGCTATTCATGATATAATGAAATTTTTGTACAAAGCACTCAATAATAAAGAAAATGCACTATGTCTTTTTCATGACCTGAGTTTGACACGATCGACCGAGATCTATTGCTGCTTAAATTAGAGGCTGTCGGTGTGCGTGGGGTACCTCTTGACTGGGCGAAGTCTTATCTATCTGAGCGAACACAAATAACAATGTATGACAACTCAAAATCACAAACAAGATAATCTAACCTAGGAGTACCCCAAGGCTCAATATTGGGACACTTGTTCTTTATAATATTCACATCAGACATAAAAAAATACTGCAACTATCCTGAACAAATCTTACTGTATGCTGATGATACTAATATTTTGATGTCAAACACCGACATTGAACAATTAATTGTGAATAGTAATGGAGCCTCTAGTTAGCTTTATGAATATTGTACTCAGAACACTCTGCAATTGAATGTGACGAAAACATATTTTAAGCGGTTTTTACCAAGGAATGTTACACCTGACCAAAATCTTTACCTACATATCAATAGAAAATCAATTGAAGCTACAGAAACAATGAAATTCCTAGGTGTTACACTTGACCAAAAATTAACACTGGAGGCCCATATAAAAACTGTACGCTCCAGACTAAGCACATGTTGTTACATGATAAGGCAGCTCAGAAACTCTGTCTCTTTCAATGCACTTAAATTACTATATTACGGGCTTGTTCAGTCAGTTCTACAATATGGATTAGTATTCTGGGGTTCCTCGTCACATGCTGATAAGGCATTCAGAGCACAGAAAAAAATACTAAGAGCTATGTTCAATGTCCATCCACTGTCAACATGTAAAGACCTATTTGAAAGATCGCAAATACAAACTTTGCCCAGCTTATACATATTTCAAATAATTACCTATATTAAAGAAAATGAAAACAGGTTCAAGAAAAATGAGGACTTGCACTCGCATGACACACGAATGAAAGAAAGTCTACACCAGAGTTACTCACGATTACAAATCTGCTAGAACTCGCCTGACTACATAGGAATTAAATTATACAATAAATTCAAATGTATCTGTGAGCTTAAACAACATACCTGTAATATGTCTAACATGTCATTTAGCATTAAACTGACAGAACAAATATTTTATAGTATAGAAGAGTTTCTCAACTTTTAAAATGTATTTTTGTTTCTCAACTTTCAAAATGTGTTTTGTTTTTAATATTAATTTTTAATTACTAATTTTAATTCCAACTTTAATTTTACTTGTATTTTAATTATCTAAAATGCATATTTACATCCCATTTTTCTGACTAGTCCGATAAAGATCATCTGCCTTTGATCTTTGTTGATTGAATATTTATATATTTTTTTGTGATGAATAAATTGATTCTGATTCATGAAACTCAAGATTTGAATGGCACAGCTTAAATGTTGAGGAGTTTCAATGAGAATAGATTTAATGAGCGAAAATCTTCCAACACGAATTATAAATTTAGCTAAAAAAACATAAATCGGAAAAAATATGTATACTAATAAAAAAAACTAATAAACTACAAAAAAAAAAGAAACGCATAAACAACAAAAACAGCTAACATGAATGGGTGAAAAATATCCAGTGAATAATCGTTTTATTTCTTACAGATGTTAAAAAAAACATCTATGAAAAAAAATAAATAGCTTGATGAAAAATGAGGAACTGAACATTTTATTTTGTTGGGTGAGCCGTTGTCATATGATTGTCACCATGTGTCAATATTGTAGAGGATATTTTGAAGTTTTTCTGAAATGGTCAAACAGTTTACTTTAACGAATATACAGATATGCATTCTATAATTCTGCAGTGGCCTGCGGTCTTTATTCCAAGTATTTTCACAATCGGTTGCTACCGATAATTCATTTGAGCATGTTTAGTCGATTTTTTTCGATGTTGTAGTAAATTTTTGCTAAAATGAGGTGGTGAGCGCCCTCCTAGGGCAGTACGTACTGTTGTATTGAAAGAAAATATTTTGGGAGCTGTCGCTGATGATTCTTCCATGAGCATTAAAAATCTATCAGAACATTTCCATATATCCAAATCCAGTATTCACAGAATCATTAGAGAACTGCTCCACCCATATCATATCAAGAAAGTACATGCCATGACACCTCAAGATTTTCCACCAAGACTGGAATATGCCAATTGGTTCATGGGTAAACAAAGAGAGGATATGACTTTAATTAAAAATGTTTTATTCACTTCTCACAATCTCCATATATAGGCCTAAGAAAATCCCCATGGTATGTTGCAAACTAAACACCAGAAATTCAACGTGAATGATTGGGCTGGTATCATAGGAAACCATCTTATAGGACCATTTGTTCTACTTGATCTATTGAATGAACGTTATTTGGAGTTCAGTCAGAACTGTTTGAATAGACTTTTGTTCCATTTCAAACCGGAAGAGATATGTGGTTTATGCATGATGGCGTTCCTCCTCATTTTAGTTTGATTGTGCGGGACCACTTGAACCATATTTTTCCCAATAGATGGATTGGTAGAAGAGGGCCATATTTATAGCCAGCGCGGTCTCCGGATTTGAATCCATTGGAATTTTTTGGTGGGGGCATCTCAAAAGCCTTGTTTATGCTACACCTATTCACACAAGAGATGACTTGTTGAATATAATACATTGTGCAGCCATACAAAATGATCCTAGGATGCTATTTCAAGTGCAGAAGGGGTGTCTTCGCAGACTTCGAAAATGTATTGAGAGAGAAAGGGGTCATATCAAGCAGTTTTTGTAGTGGATTTTTCATTTCTGTTTGCTCTTGAGGATTGCGATTGATATTTACACTATGAGTTTTATTAGGTGAAAGTGTTTGCATTATTAAAATTTGTAATAAAGATTTTACCCATTATTTCTATTGTCATTAAAAATAAATATTTGCAAATAATGGTGGACGTCTCAGAATAGATGTTTTCGAATAAAAGTGCATGTTCCGATCGACTTTACACACGAGTACTTTTATTCAGAAAATTGTCCAAAAAAACCTTGTTTGGTTGAAAAATATTGAAAACACTCAGTCATTTCAAAGATTTGGGTTGTGGACCATGGGGGCAGTCCATTCCTGACTTTATACCAAACCAATTGACTCATGCATGAAACCTCAACAAAGGAATTCATTTGTTTTGTCAATCAGCAAAATTTGGTTAATTTTGAAAATTTACAAAAAAGTTATCAATTGAAAATATTTTAAATTTTGTAACTTTGAGGCCCTAAACAAGTAACGATGAATTTCAGGAAAAAACGTTATATGAAGTACTGGTGATATTTTGACCCCATCTATATATATACATTCCTGAGAGGAAAAAAGTCCTGGGACACCCTATATGTATATAATTTTTTTTGAGTCTTTCAGGACCGCGCCGGATTCAGCCGGCCGTGCTTACAGGGCCGACGCGGGAAGCGTGTGCGTGTTTGTCCGTCTTCAGTGCCGAAACGTCCAGAGACGTGAAGTGTTTATTGAGGCTTACTTAAGTAACAGATCACAACTGGTGGAACACAACGGAGTTAGATCTTCAACACAAAACATACTAGCAGGAGTCCCTCAGGGCTCAATCATTGGACCTTTACTTTTCATTTTATATGTGAATGATTTCTCAAGCAATATCAACTGTGCAAAATCCATCCTTTACGCTGATGACACCACTGTCTTTCACTCCCACCAAGATCCATTAAACTCAGAAACTATAAACCAAAATATAAGCGAAGAAATAATACCCTGGTTCACATCAAACCAACTAAGTCTAAATCTAAGCAAAACAGTCACTCTAGATTTCACCCTTAGGGATTTCAATGGGGATATAGAAAACATAAAATTCCTTGGACTTTTTCTTGACACAAAATTAACGTGGAAACACCATATCCAAACTCTATCAAAAAAACTTGCTAGTATAACTTTTTTATTGAGAAAACTCTCACAAACAGCTTCCACAGAAATTTGCAGAGTGGCCTATATGGGACTATTTCAGAGCCAAATTTCTTATGGTATACTAATGTGGGGAAACGCCACAGAATGGAAAAACATTTTTAGCATGCAAAAAAAGGCTATCAGAGCAATAACAAATACTCCCTACAACGAATCATGTAGACATATCTTTAAAAACCTAAACATATTAACTCTCCCAGCCTTATTTGTCTATCACTGCCTATATTACATTAAATCTAATGAAAGCAATTTCGAAAAACAAAATACCTTACATTCACATGACACAAGAAATAAAAATAATTTGATAATTCCCCAACATAGACTAACATTAACTCACAAAAGCTTTATTAACATATCTATTAAACTCTTCAATAAACTCCCAACGCATATTAGAGACCTTCAAACATCAAAATTCAAATTAAAAATAAAGAAAATCCTTCTAGCACTTAACATCTACACCATCGAAGAATTCATAGAAGCAGATCTCTCCTCAGTACTAAGATTTTAACTGTATTGTCTTTCCTGTTTTTATTTTTATTTTTTTTTATTTTTTAATATGTCTTTATACTATGTTATGCATACTTGAAATGTGTGAATGTACTTTTATACTTACTACATATACTTTTTATATATAAGCAAACAAGAAACAAAATTTTTATGACGATGCTAAAACATCTTTTGTTATTTTGGGCAAATAAAGTATTCTATTCTATTCTATTCTATTGAAGACGTTATACAGATTTCTTCATGACAACCTATTTTTTTTTCTAATTACAGAGAGAAAAACAAAATTTATTTTATTTTAAATTTTGTGATATTACACTTGAAAACATATAAAACTTTTTTGGTAAGAGTTCATTCTAATAAGTAGTACAAGAAATGTTCATGAAATATACATTAGAATTTTACAACTGAATGGTACCTCTCAAAACACCCAATGACACAAAGTGGGACGTTACATGGTACACAAGTGTATGATGTTTCCTTCCTCTTATTTTGCTTCGCGCAAACAACACACCTTTTCAGAACTATTTTATTATTCTCCGGTTTCCGAGGAAACATAGCTGGAAAATGTCTCTCAATAAGCCTCAAATTATTCAATAGCTCGTACATTTCTTCTTCTAATATATATTTTATCGCCATTGTAGAGAATAATTGCAACTTTCGTTTGAAAAATGCGGGTAACATACACGTAAACATGCATAAACACTTCTGCACTTCAAACTATTCTTGTTCAACGCACTTGTAACTCAATTTTTGATTAAAAGTACTTAATCCTATTAGAACAGTATGCTTAGCTGTCATGTTCTGCACACCTTCGCCAAAAGTGGCGAGCAAGAGCCGAACCAATCAGTTTTTAGTGTGGGTGTGGTCAGAATACACGTGCTCAATACAAAGCAACCCGCGTGTTCGATCGTTTTCGGTCCTTACATGGATCTCTTGCCGTGCGTTTAAGTCCGCTTTCGGTCTCACGGACACGAAATATTTTTGCGTGTTCGTTCGTTTTCGGTCCTGAAAAGGTTAAATAAAACAAAACAAAATGTAACTTATCTGTCAAAAAAGAAGTGTTATGTCAAAATGTCTCCTTATTTTGTATATTGTAGCAAACATTCGTTTTAATACCTCTGAGAAGGTTGAAAAGGGGATGCTGGTGAATCTGTATACTACAAATAGAAAATCAGGACAGAGAAAACTTTATACAAAGAATGAGAAGAACTTCTAAAGACTTTGAAGATGAAGTGGATATTGCTGAACAAAATTATATAAGAAATTTAGAAGAAAACAAAACAGTTATCAAAAGACTGAATAAAGACATCCAAGAAATATTGGAGAGCAATAGAATCCTGCAAGAAGAACTAAAAGAAACCAAGACCAATCTGGTAAAGTATGACAATGATTTGGCTGAACTTGGCGTTATAAATAAAAATATGATCGCAAGTATCAGGACCTTGTCTAAGGACAACGAACACCTTGGGGAAGAGCTGAAAAAAATAAAATACGACAATTTCACCCTAAGAAATAGCCAAAAGAGTATGAACTCTAAAAACGATCTTAGAAAAGATTTAAAAACAAATATAATTGTACCCAACAAAGCGATGCCCACTGCGAGGACTACGTCTTCGGAGTGTGAAGTTAGTATCCCACAACTACATCTAGATCCCATTTATGACAATTCCAACAAGAAATTGGTACCAAAAAGGAAGAATAATGATAGTATCCGGACACTCAGCCAGAAACTTAGCAAGTTTTTAAATACCCAAACTCAAGGAAGTTATGAAGCCCAGTCACTATTGATACCTAATGCACCAGATGCAGTGTTAATGGAAACCGCTCTGAAAAGCACATTTAACTTTACCAAACGTGACCTAGTAATCTTATGGCCTAACAGATTAGTTCACAACATCATAAACGAATTTATACACAAGCTTGAAAATACAAACGTAATCATAATTACTGAACCATTTATATACAATAAACATGGACGTTGGAATGAATATGTTTATAAAAGTAACCTAGCCGTATTCAAAGCTCTACATCACCAAAATTTACAGAAACACATACTGGAATCCAACAACATTCTACGAAAATCTAATTTGACCGAAAAAGGGAACATAATCTACCTAAATAAAACAGGAGCCTTTTTTCTATCCAAAGGAATAATATGTTATATGGAGTCCCATTTTCAGCTGCATAAAATTAAGAAACAACCGTTTATACCCAGAGAAGATTCTAGTATCGGGGACAAGCCTCCTCAGATAAGCTTCAAAACAGTCATATTCTTCTCTAACATTGGATGACAGGACAAAGGATTCCATATCTTGTCCTTTTAGAAGCTAAAAAATGCCACCGCACTTGATGTGATGTTATTGAACATTCAGTCTGTGAGAAACAAAGTTGATGAATTAACTTTACTGCTAGATGATAATGGATACCCGGATATAGTACTTCTCACAGAACATTGGTTGAAACCTGAGGAGCCATTTTTCCTGCCTCAATATAAGCTGATCTCCAAGTACTGTCGTCAAAGGCTTATTCATGGAGGTACTCTAGCTCTAGTTAAGGAAGGTCTACATTGTTGTTTCACTAATTTCGACAAAATTGATCATTTACTTGTGGAGAAAGAGTTTGAATTCTCAATTATTCATTCTGTTGAACTAAAACTTTATATACTCTGCCTCTACAGGCCCCCTTCACATGACGTTAACATTTTTCTTGACAGGATGGAAATACTTCTGTCACAATTCCGATAAACTCATCCATAGTCATTACAGGTGACTTGAATATAAACTACTTGGACAAATCATCCCCAAACACTCAAATGCTATCAAACCTATTGGACTCATTCAACCTAATTATGCATATAGAATCACCAACAAGATTTTCAAGCTCTTCCGCCACAATTATTGATTATGTATGTTCAAATGTTGACAAAATCAACTGTTCAGTTGTAAACTCTGGTTTATCTGATCATGAGGCCATATTCTGTAATCTAATAATTGATAAAAAAAATTAAAAAAAGCCCTACACGCTGGTAGAATATTCAGTAAATTCAATTATAATAGGTTTTCACAACTTTGTACAGATACAAATTGGTATAACGTTATTGAAAAGGAAGATCCCTTGAATGAATTTCAAAAATTAGTTTCGAATAATTTTAACAATGCATTCCCCGTTAGAGACATAAAGAACAAAAAAAGGAAACCGTGGTTAACCAAAGGATTGAAAGTATCGGCAAAAAATATGGGCTCTCTCCACCAGATAAGAAAACATCTTGGCTGTAACAATCCCCATTTTATTCAATACTACAACAAATATAGAAATACTTACCGGAAAGTAATAAAAACAGCAAAAAACTATATTACTCAAACAGAATAGCACAAGGTGACAACAATCAGAAGGAAACATGGGCAATTATTAATGAGCTGAGAGGAAAAAACAAGGTTGATTCAGTGAAAACTGAGTTAAGCTCCACGAACTTAATACATTCTATTCCTTGATAGCAGCTGAACTTGCTGAAAAATTACGACCAGAACGGATCCAATGGAATATCTGAAAGCGACTTCCATTCAAGAAAACTTTTTTCATACCAACTGACATATATGAAATAAAAGAAATCTTCAGAGAAATACGGAAAAAAACTTCCTCTGGATGGGATGACATTTCTCTGAAAGTCCTTGAAAAATTGCCGGATATTGCTTTGAATGTCTTGGCAGAGGCTATTAATACATCGTTTTCCCGAGGATCCTTTCCATCATGTTTAAAAATCGCCATAATTATCCCAATACATAAAGGGGGAGACCATAACACTCCTGCAAACTTCAGACCGATTTCCTTGCTACCGATCCTCTCAAAAATAATAGAAAAACTAGTGAAAAAAAGAGTAACTTCCTTTCTTAAGAAATTCAATATACTGAGTTCACAACAGTTTGGATTTCAAAACTCAAAAAGTACCCAGGATGCCATCTTTGCATTCCTAGAAAACCTTACCTCAAACTAAACGAAAGACAGGCGCTGCGGCAGTGTTCTCGATCTCTCCAAGGCTTTTGATTGTGTGAGTCACGAAATACTGCTGCAGAAGCTTGAAGTTTATGGATTCAGAGGTTCGGCACTTTCTTGGTTCAAATCATACCTATCAGAACGTAGCCATAGTGTCTTACTCAATAGGGTGGAATCCAAAAAATGTGAAATCAACTGTGGTGTCCCACAAGGCTCAGTTCTAGGACCTGTCTTATTCCTGTTATATGTCAATGACTTGGCCAAAGTGGATATCCAGGGCCAATTCACTATTTTTGCGGATAACACCACAATCCTCTGGCAAAACAAAAGTATTACGGATCTGCATGAACAGATCAGTGTGGACCTTAACAAGGTAAAGAAGTGGTGTGATGCCAATCTCCTTTCTTTCAATATAAGCAAAACGAACATTGTCTCATTCAAATGTGATATCAATGAAATCCCTTTGGGAGAATGGAACAATTACAAATGTTTCAGAGAACAAGTTTTAGGGTTGCATATTGATGAAAAATTAAGATTTGAAAGCCATATCAATAAATTGTGCAGACGGTTGCGGCTGGCTGCTTTGTTGTACTGAGTTGTCTCTAACGAGCTAGATATTGCCAATGCTAGAAAGGTCTACTACTCATTGATTGAGGCACACCTTAGATATGGTATTTCCTTTTGGGGGCTGTGTTCACAATATCTCTTTGATAGGTCTTTATTTTGCAGAAAAGGGCATCAGGTATTTATGCAAAGCCATATCGCGATTCGTGTCGTATAGTATTTTTGGAGCAGAGAATTTTAACCCTGGCATGTCTTTTCATTCTAGAGACAGTATGTCTCATACACAAAAAAGTATAAAGATATAGCAAAATCTACCTCAACATATAAAACACGATTATCACTCCATGTCTCACTTCCAACGCCTATATCCTCCCTAACACAAAATTCACTAATATTTAAAAGCAGAAAATTATTCAATCATCTTCCTAGCACCATAAAAGAAATACAAAACGGTATTCACTTCAGAAAAAAAGTAAAAAATCTCTTGGTCACAAAAGCCTATTATACGTTGGATGAATTCTACCAGGACTCACTTACCTGATCTTAAACTATATTTATAAATAAATAACCCTTTATCATATTTGATCACTGGGAACTCTCTAATAGTTTTTTGTTATATGCAAGGGGTAATTTTTATTCGCTAACAGAACGTTTTTATACATATATACATAAACTTATTTATTCATTTGTAATGTTGAATTGACTCGGCCGTTGCTGTAATTTAAGTCCTTGTCTAGTATTAATGTTAAATCTTATAACTTATTTTTATTTTATCTTATTTTATATTGTATACATTTTAAATTACCTATTGTAGTTGTATCCTTAAGCTTTGTCAACGAGAATTGTATTCTTCCGATATTAAAGCATATTTTGATTTGATTTGATTGTATATGCGAGAGTATGAGAAATGTAATAGCAAGTGAATGCTTCACATTTACAAAAATTAGGTTTAGGAAGTCATTACATATTTTTTTGAAAATACAACAAATCGTGTTACATTTTGAATAACACCGGTAGTAAAAACTACTTTTTCCATTTTCGTGACTAAAATGTGACATATTTCAACTCAAATTAGTGAGAGAAATTAAAAATATTTTTTTCACAAGTGATTACAAATGCTGCTATTTCAGTCACGTCTTCAAGAACATTTACTTTATCTTCAGTTTCAAACTCTATATTGTTTATAGCACCTTTATTTGTCTTTGTATTTATTAACGATTTGATGGTTTTCAACATAAGTTGCTGATTATTTGCACTCAAATCAATTTTGTTATAATAGTATTCTTGTTTTTTCATTTTAAGTAAACAGTAAACTAACTACATCATTTCTAAGTCTTTTGTAACTAACCCAATTATTTTCACACCTGCTGTGTCTATAAAATTGATATGCTTCAACTCTTTGTTTAGTTAGGTCTTCAAGATCACTGTCAAACCAAGGGAGACTGTTTTGGTGAAAAGAGTATGTTTTGACAGGAGCAATTATGTTGACAGTTTCTTTAGTTTTACTAATAAAGTCGTTGTAAAATCTTTCAATGTCTACGCAGCTTAGTAAATAATTAATATTAATGAATTCAATACAGATTTTATTCATATTTTCCTTTCCCAAATTACGATAGCTTTTCAAAGTTTTTGGCGAATTAATTATTTGATTTAGTGAATTTACTGAGACTAAAGAATGATCAGTTAGCTTAGGCACATGGTGAACTACTGTTTGAAGCTCAAAGTTACTTATGACATAATCAATTAAGGTTGCACTATTATTAGTAATTCTAGTGCATTCTTGCACACTTTGAATTATTCCATATTTAATATATTTTTTAGACGTGTTGAGAAAAGCTCATTTTTTATAAAGTCAATATTAAAATCTCCAGCTAGAATAAATTTTAAGTTTGATTGGGAAAGTTCTTCTCATATATTTTTTCAAAATGGTCTAGAAATATTGTATGACTCGCATTGGGTGAATGATAAAGTGCACCAATCAAAATTTTAGTATGATTGTACTTTATTTTTACTAGGGAACACCAATAGTTACTTTCTAAAATATAATTTTTGTGATTTGAGTATTGAAGATATTTTAAGTATATGAGACGAAGAATCACACCTAATTATTTCATAGCCAGGTAGCATTAAAAAACATATTTTCACTGAATACTGCAGTAAATACGTTCCAATTTACAAAATTATGAGAAATGTGATGCATTCCAGTGGCATTCCACTCCTTGGACAGCTATACAGTCCGTTTCATTTATCATGTCTTAGCATTGCTATAGGTTAAATGGGCAAAAAGGTAACTACTTTGGAAAGCATTACATTGGTCGAAAAAATCTACTCTTGCCCTTCTCGAGTTTTATAGGGAAAAGTAAAAATGCTATTTTTGTTTTTTTGCGCATAGAATTTTTATTTAAAAAAATATCAAAATATGAAAAAGAAAGTTTTATTGTATCTGAAATTTGCTATAATAGTGTACTAATAAATCTTCGATACGTTTCGTGTTTTCATAGCCACCATCAAGTTCAATTTTTTGTTACGGACCTTTCTTTTTTATTATAAATATTGATAAACCGTTAAAATCCAAATTCAGTGATATATCACACTTGTCATTTCAATGGTGTTTTAGCTGAAATAACTAACAACATCGGTGACAATAATTTGTAATTATGTTCCTGTTGTAGTTCTTTTGTAAATTCGTTTTGATTTCATCAAAACGAATAGAACAATAGGCATACTTCGACATTGCCTAACAATTTCAATAAAAAAGATAGCAATATCAGTGAATTAAAAAAAAAACAAAGTAGTAGAAGTTAAACAAGCAGAAAAATAATTTATTTTATAATGAATTGATGGTGGAAAATGAAATGAAATAAATGACGACCTCTTTGTTGAATGTGCATATGTTGTCTGTCCATACAATTTTTATGGCAATTTTCAAGGTGGGTGTAATCCTATTACATGCATCCCTTATTTTCTCTTTGAGATGGTCGATATCTGTTGTTGGTGTCAAGAAAACTTTATCCTTTAGGAATCCCCAGACGAAAAAGTCTGAAGGATTAAGGTCCAGGGATTGAGCTGGCCAGGAAATCGATCCATTGTTTCGAATCAATTTTTTTGGGAATATTGCATTTAAATGTTCACGTACTATTGCCGAGTTATGGAGAGGGGCACCGTCTTGTTGAAAATATTCTATTTCATGATGGATGTTCAGTGGCAATTCATCTAAACAACTATCAGACTCATTTGATAAAGAATGTAAATACATTTCACCATTTCATCATAAAAGAAAGGACCTAGTATGTTTGTTCCCAAAATTCTTATAGATTTCTAGTTTGTGGCTGATTTTTCTTATAGAACAATCTTGATCAGAAATATTTTAATAACTAACAAATCCTGAAATTAAATAAAAGTCTAGTTTTTATACTTTGTTCATCTTTATTAGGTACTATTTGCTTACCCAAAACAACTATTTGGTCATACTTCCAGTCACAATACATTTTCTAGTTTTCTTTTTGACATAAGGTGGATTTAGTCAACTTTTTTTTAGCAATAGAAAGTAGGAACAAGAATAGCAATAAGCGTAATAATAATTATGTACTGAACCTATTTTATACAACGAATTTAGATTTAACAATAACTTTAAGAATAACAGGACATGTATGACAAGTGACAGTTCGCTCAGTTCTGTATTCTAGTAAATATAACTTATTTGGCTATTTTCAATTTGAAATGTGTTTTGTTTATATTGCGATCATGGAAATGAACGAAAGGGAAAGCATCGACGGCATTGTAAGTATATCTCGGCAGTTTAATTGTGATTAAAAAATTGACATGGAACTATGAAACATGTATTCGTATCTGTCAGTGTTCATGACATGCGCATTGTAGAAAATAATTTCGCGATAGCCATAAGATTCCGAAAGTTGGAATATTCAAGGTTGCGTTCTTAAAGTTATCGTTATTGCTAAAATTAAAATAGTTGACTAAATGAAACCATTTGATCCAACAGTTTCAACTCTTAACGTTATCGCTATTGCTATTACTATTGCAAAAAAAAAATGGCTATTTTTTTTCAAATCGTCCAAATATTTTTATGTTTTGAATACAATGATTCGGGTATAACTCAACATACATATTTTTTGCCAAAAGAGGATTTTTATATGATTTAGTATAAGTAAATAACATATCAGTCCTTACATCATTTGAAAACAATTTTAATAAGTAACCAATTCATAAACTTCTGACAGCTTCAAAAATATCAACAACTCCTCAAACAACTTATTTTTCCTGTCATAGAAACGAAGCAAAGCCTATGTGTTTTCAAATTGTAAAATAACTGAGATGCTATTTAATTGTACTAAATCAAACCGAAATCGTCTTTGGGAAAAAACAGATATTTTGTTCACTTAGGATTTGAAAGTTATTAAAACTATTTCTAATAAAAATTGATTTAGGAAAAATCAGATTTGAAATCTTCAATGTTTGTTATGATGTATTATCTTTTTTATTGTTAGGTAATGTTGAAGTATGCCTATTTTTTTATTCCTTTTGACGAAATCAAGGGTGAGAGTCCCTGTAGATTTTTCGATATATAGTTACATTTAATCCAATTTAATCGTGTTCGTATCTCTTATGGTTTAGAATATAGCAATGTTAAGACATGATGAAAGAAACGACTGTATATGGTGATACGGATTTGATTTTGTTTTAGATACACTAATTTTTTTCCCGCAAAATGACAGATCACTTTTTTTGTAAATAATTCCGATATTTAAAAAAGTAATCTTGCATTTTCTCTAATTTTTTGTTGGATTAGACTAAACAACATAGTGTTAATATGTCCGTCTATATTAACAAAATACAAAATTTACCAATACATGAGTGTTAATAATTTTATTGTGAGTACATGATGGTGATAAAGACAAATTAAAAACTAAGTCTCCTCTTCACCCATAAACAAAACCTTATCAGGAGGGGCTGAATCTCTAAAATGTACTCACCTAAATACCACCCACGGCATGGGGTACTGGTAACTATCATGGTGAGGCGGCGGTAAAATAGAAGGCAAATTATGCTGCAGAGCTTCACATAAAATAGAATCGAAAGCTAAATAAGGCCTTGGAATATGCTTCTCTGCCCAATTATCTTGACGCAGCTTTCGCACCTGTGCCCAAAGGCAATCGAGATATTCTTCTTGTGGATGTGGCGTATCAACAGCCCATACTCTGAGAGCATTATGGTGCTTCTTGGTTCTCTTATTGAGAAATACTTCGATTTGCACCATCAAATGTTCCAATGATTTTTCCTTCTTTTCATATAACTCCCTTCCTACCCACGGTAAAGTACTGAGAATGGCAAAGACATACCAGTCTCTTCGCACTTGAGGAACGCTATCTTCATTAGCAGTATCTATCATATTATCTAAAAGCTGCAGCAAAGAAGTTGCTGAAATGACGTGACAATTCACCAAGTCTGCAAGAAACCCTAAGGGCATATCTGGCCGGATTCCATTTACAATTTTTCAAAGATTCTTTGAATGTTTTGACCATGTATTCGACAAATTCGCCACCGAAATTGAAATTCTTCGCATTCAATAAACCTACGAGTGTTGTATAAATGGTACATTTTTCGGGCATCTTGATAGCACAATCTGTGAGAATTCTCAAAATTTTTGCTCTGAATGTGGAGAGATCCGCCTCGAGTACACTAGCGAGACCTTCCAAGTTACTTTCCAAAGAAGATGTGCTTTTTTCTCCAACACGCAGGATGAGAGATTCCAATCTGTCTTCGATTTCTTGATTTTCAGATACCCTCCGTCTCTTCCGATAGGCTCGTTCTTGAAAAGAAGTAATTTAATTTCAACAAAATCGTTGAAAATTATTATTATAATTAACTCACCATAGCCATCATCATCTTCATGAGGCCTTCGTCGACTCATTTTGACTTACTTTACGCCTCAATGTAATGTATGCCCTATATCCTATATTTCTTGTCTTTGTTTTTAATATCAACTATTTTTTCTATGATTATTGCTGATACACTGTAAACAACTAATAATCGAATAATCACCAACTCTAACCAACAACCTAACCTAGTTTTGAGCACAGAACATACACAAGAGTGTCTTCTATACTGGCACAGAAGTTCACAGAACACATGTATTCTGTGATTTTCTATTCTATTATATTAAGTAAATGGCAATCCATCGACCTGTCAAAACGAAAGCAATATGGCGGCTGTTGGCACACATTGCAATTCGTCATAAGCGACCATAGTGGTTAAAGTATTTATTTTGTGTTTTTCTGTGAGAATTTGAGTAGTTTTTTCAATTTTGGATTATAATTCGTGCTTCAACTGAAGAAAAATTCCCCTTATTTGCATTGAGTTAACTGTGGGTCCCGTCACGACAGGGAGAGAGTCGGGTTCCACTCGGTGTCTACAGTTTAAAATCATAAGTTTTTTACCAGTTAGAATGACTTATCGAGGAGGAGAAGAGCTTTATGGTTAGCTGCAATCAACCTAGAAGATCTTACGGATTCGAAAATCAAGTATCAGAGAGGCTGCAGCAGACATACCCTGTGTGCACATCCATAATAATATCCTTCATTCCGTCATGGATACCTATAACTTTAGACTTTTGTGATTTGTTCCTACGATTACTTGTATGATTTTACCACTTGTATATCTCTGAACTATTGTACATTAGGAGGTCCCATTTCAAATGAAGTTCGTATATATATATATATATATATAATTGATATATTTTCCACTTCAAAAGTAGAGAAAACTCCAAATGAATGTTCATATATATGTACCTATCTCCTCAAAAAACATTCTTATAGGTATTGTTATTGAATTACTGGAATACAAATTTTCTTTAGGATTCTGGTGACTCAATAAATAAAAATATTTAGACGTATGTCTTTCAATCTCCCTTTTTTTAATATTTCAGGCAATTATCAAACCTCGATCAAGTCTTGTGAAGGGTGTTGTATTTGATACTCTCGTTTCGGACGTCCATCGTCTTAATGTATTTGAAAAGGTTTTCACATGTTTTGAATGTGAATACTGTATTCAGACGATTGCAGATACAAACATTCGAAACATCGTGAAAACCTTTTCAAGAACATTAAGACGATGGACGTCCGAAACGAGAGTAATCAAGTTACCACATCGTCTACAACCTTCAAAGGGTATTGTAATTTATTAACAGTAAAAATTGGATATATCGTGATATTTATCGAAATTGTACTATACAGGGTGTAACTGAATAAGTGTAAAACATTTAAGGAGGTGATTCCTCATCGAAAAAAAGATAGGATCTTTCATATAAAGAAACTTCATTGGAGCATCCCTTGTTAAGATACAGCCCCTTAAAGGGGGTACATAAAATTTGTATAAAAATTTTTTTCACAAGCACTGAAAAGTTACAATATTGAAATTAACCTGACGTTTTGTACTACCAAAAGACCTTAGCCAGTAATTTATTTGGTTTACCCCATGGTTGTAAGGGTGAAAACGCAACCCTAAAATTTATTTCCAATGTAACTTTTTGTCTTATTATTTGTTTACCATTTAAAAATTTATTTCCGATAGCCTGTTTCATTCTAAACAAAAAATGTCTCTTGGGTTTTTTGCCCAAAATAAACCAGTAAGCAGCAAAACATTATTTTACGAACAACTACAGAGATACATCGTCATAAATGCGAAAATACGAAACTAATCTATCTAGTAGGTCGCTATTAGCGATAGTGACAATTAAATTGGTATGACGCTGTCAGTTTGGGAATTTTCGAAATTGAATTAATACTAATTGTGTGTTGTTGTTCTGTTCTTAATTTGTTACTTTAATAATTCACTTGTTAATAAAATGGCATACACAAATGAGGAAATGGCTGATATGCATTACGTTTCCGGTCTGTGGCAGGGGAATGGGTTAGAAGCTTCTAGAAGATATGCTGAAATGTATCCTCAACGGCAGCATCCTTCACATAGAATATTTGCTCGACTTCATCAACGATTACGAGAATATGGTTCATTCGATCAAAGAACGCAGGATTGTGGTCGCCATCGAGAAATACGAACACCACAGCTTGAGGAAGCAGTACTTAATTTGATTGAAGAACAACCTACTACCAGTACTAGAAAGATTGCTTTCCAGCTAAATGTTGATCATATGACGGTATTTCGAATTTTAAAGGAACAACTCTTATACCCTTACCATCTGCAACGAGTACAGGCACTGTTACCCTGAGACTTTCGAACCGTCTTGAATTTTGCAATTGGATGCTGGAAATGATTAGAAGAAATTGTGACTTTCTGAAGACGATAGAATTCACAGACGAATGTAGTTTTCTCGGGACAAGATTATTAATTTTCATAATTACCACATATGGGCTGATGAAAACCCTCACGCTATTGTCGAAACTAGCCATCAAGAACAGTTTTCTCTTAACGTGTGGCTCGGAGTTATTGGGGATGATTTAATTGGGCCTCATTTTCTACCTCCTCGATTAAATGGTGAGGCATACGTTCAATTTTTAAGAGAAGTGCATCCAGTACTGCTGGAGGAAGTTCCTTTGGGCGTCAGAAGGGATATGTTTTTTATGCGTGATGGGGCTCCCGCCCATTTTAGTCAAGTAGCACGTCAGCATTTAACTGAAACATATGCAAATCAGTGGATAGGTCGAGGAGGACCACATAAATGGCCCGCTCGATCCCCGGATCTCAATCCTCTCGATTTCTCTATTTGGGGCCATTCACAGCATTTGGTATATCGTACTCCTGTTCGCGATGTAAAGGACTCAAGAAACCGCATCATCGATGCGTGCAGGGTAATCAGAGAGACTCCAGGAATATTTGAGCGAATACGTGGCTCAATGCGCCGACGTCTAGACGCATGCGTAATGTTTGAAGGTAGACATATTGAACATTCACTATGATTTCTACATGTTGTATGTTTTGTTATTAATAACTTAGTTTTGTTTATTACCCTTTAATCGTTTAATGCAGGTACTAACTACAAAATAACAATAAATCCAGTTCGCATTTATGACGATGTATCTCTGTAGTTGTTCGTAAAATAATGTTTTGCTGCTTACTGGTTTATTTTGGGCAAAAAACCCAAGAGACATTTTTTGTTTAGAATGAAACAGGATATCGGAAATAAATTTATAAATGGTAAACAATAATAAACAAAAAAGTTACATTGGAAATAAATTTTAGGGGTTGCGTTTTTCACCTTACAACCATGGTAAAACCAACTAAATTACTGGCTAAGTGTCTTTTGGTAGTACAAAACGTCAGGTTAATTTCAATATTGTAACTTTTCAGTGCTTGTGAAAAATTGTTATACAAATTTTATGTACCCCCTTTAAGGGGCTGTATCTTAACAAGGGATGCTCCAATGAAGTTTCTTTATATGAAAGATCCTATCTTTTTTTCGATGAGGAATCACCTCCTTAAATGTTTTACACTTATTCAGTTACACCCTGTATACAAATATCAATATTGTGTCATTTTTTATAATTGGTATTGAATTGAGAGTAATCAACTGCATCAGTAAAACAACAAATAAACAAACATTTATTTATATATATATATATATATATATATATATATATATATATATATATATATATATATATATAAACAGTTGGGAATAACGGAGATCTTCAGTCAGCACAAGTGTTGAACTATGAAAAACTCTTTAATACGATGGACCGAGCTTTCGTTTCAATTTTGAAACTTCTTCAGAGTCCTAAAATATGTAAATGACATTATTGTGAAAAAAATACTTAAAATGAAGGAAGTCGCCCAATAAATTTTTTGACTGGATGGCATTGGCCACACAGCTTCCAAATCTGTGCGTGACATTGCCTCTAATATAGCACCAATATGACCACCTACTTCACTGTTTCTGGCCATACAAGTACAGTGAGCAGTACAAATGCTTTCATCCTTTTCAATTATGTACCAAACATCTGAAGGTTTTTAATTTGCCTTTTGTGAATACTCGACCTGAAAAAAAGTTATGTTGATTAGAAAGAACTATTATGAAAGTTGAGAAGTAATATTCTTAAATATCAAATAAATGTCTCTTATAATAAACAAATGTGGCAATAAACCTAATAGATCAGATCAGAAGTTATAAATTGCTTCTTATGTATTATTATTCCTAATTTATAATAATTCACTTCGATGAAAACTTTTTGAGTATAGAACAATTTTATAATGTTACATATAAATTATGTGGCAATGACGATCTAGCACGTTTTGTAAACCGCCAAGTCGGCCAGGCTGACAAAAAAACCGCGGGGTTAAGTTAGAATGTTTATCCTTATATTTTACAGGTCCTAAAATATATAAGCAAATATTATCGAAGAAATATTGTTTGCCCATCCCAAGAACTCTTGTGAAACTATTAAAAGAGGTGAAAGTGACTTCAGGGTTGCCCAATCCACAATTAGTTGAAATTTCGCAAAGGAAAGTAAATTGTTTTGACGACAATAATAAATATTTTATTATATGTATAGACGAAATGTCGATTAAAGCCCATTTGTTTTACAATAGTTGAACTGATTGTGTGATTGGGCTATCTGAAGGTGAAGGTAGTGATATTTAAAAGCCAGTTTTTTCAATTGAATTATGTAAGGCCTTATTTTACTGCAAATACAGTCTTGTCAATTTTTTTCACTGCGAATATTTGAAATCCAACTCTGGCTTCTCCACAGTCGTTAATTTTGTTAGAGTACAGAAAATTTCAATTGAATATTTCAAAGTTTTACTGAGCAATGGCGTCTTCAAGGTTACGGATTTTGTCTCAACGAATGGCTGAGTTCCCTACCTGTGTATTTATCTAAGCTGTGATAAAGACAGCAAATGTGAAGCCAAAACTACTGAAGAATGACGATCGCTCGGACTCTTTCTAACCGGCAACGTTGAATTGATACGCATGCGCGAAAATGGAGGCGTGACATGTATTGGTTGGTGTTTGGTTGCCATAACTACGCGCTGCCAATATGACAAGAAAAGACATATATAAGATGTCTAAAATCTATACATCTATATATAATCCGACTTCTTTCATCGCATTGCTCTTATGGCCAGTTATCAATATTCGTAGTTAATAAATATATGATTCGTATGTCTTGGATCAGCTTCCTATCGGCGCTATATTCTAGCACTCCCCCTCTTATGTAGTCATTACACTACATACTCCTCAGGGCTTCGTTCTTTGAACACAGTAGTCTTGCTCCAAAGAAAGTAAATGTTATCTGAGTATGAGAATATATTCCCCATAAGACAATGGTGAGAATAATAGAAAGAGAGTCATGGTGACGTTCATGTACATGTCATGGCCACCATTCTCTGGACAGTGGCGGACTAGCGCACTCCGTACTCTGGTATCTGCGAGTTACAGGCTCTTGAATGTATATTGGAGCACTCTGTATGACATGTGGGCCACCTGTACTCTTGTCCATGTACGTCACTATGACTGGTTAATGCTACAAGGTTCTGATTGACTAGAGCTTATTAGTACCTCCTAGTACTCTCTTTGGTCTTGCTCGAGGCAATCCTGTGTTCTACAATGCTTTTCACTTCACTCACATTTGATGTTTCTTCAATGCACGTTATTTGAAACGGCAGACATCACACACATAAATCGCTATTCATGCAATGCACGTTATATCGAACAGCGGACATTTACTCACATAAAACACTATTTTTGCAATGCACATTATATCGAACGGCGGACTCCCACAACGTAAATTGAGTCCCGACTCCCACATGGCATCCACGTGCCATCATTGAGAACAGCTCTCATCCTACGTCTGTTCTCTGCCACGTCGGAACCGGAAGTTATTCTGTGATTTTGAGTTTACAGACAAAGAGTAGAGTTATAACCTCTAATCTTTGTAACAGACTTGTAAGAGCACAGAACACCCTAATTACAGGGTGTTCTGTAATCTGTGGTAGGATAGGAGTGCTTTCAGAATTCGGACTATCTAATTCGATTGTTTAACGCCCACTTGCACCGTTTTCACCTAATCTACTGTTAAATAAATCTAGGATTATATTTTTAATTATATATTTTGTTCAGACTTCTTGTACCGTTCGTTTTCAAACTACAGTCAAATTTAATCCTATTATTTGGGGACTTTTATAAAAATTGGTATTGCTGAGTTATCAGCTAACTTCGTAGCTGTTATGTTTAACCTCAAAATTTTGTGTAGTTGTCGGTGAGCGTCGACTTATTTTTTGAAACCACGAAAGCAGAATGGATACAATCAGTCTGCTTTCGTGGTTTCACTGCTGTCGTTTTTATATTTGATTATTATTCATAAAACTGAGAACTTGAAGGATTGGTTGCCCCCAATAATTGTTTCTCTAAGGACATGGCAACTACCAATGAAAAAAGGACGAGAAGTAGCAACTTTTCAAATAATAAAAAAGTGATTCTGATAAATCTTGTATCCAAGTACAAAAATATTATTGAGAATAAAAAGACTAATGGAGTCACCAACAATGAGAAAATAAAGGCATGGGAAAACATTTGTCACGAGTTTAATGCAGTCTCTCTAGGGAATACTTTAAGGAATAAAGACGTTCTAAAGAGATTTTATGAAAATAAAAAAAAGTAATTACACAAAAAGGTAGCTGAAACGAAAATGGAACTGAATAAAACAGGCGGAGGACCTCCACCAGATGAAAACAGAGATCCTTTGATGATGTTCTTTTATCAATAGTTAATGAAAAAACAGTGTCGGGACTACCATCAGAATTTGGTGGAGATGTAAGAGATGAAGGACCAATTGTAGAACAGTCTTCATCTATGTTTAATGATAATATTGAATTAATTTTTGAATGTGACAATAGTCACCCAACTGATGTTCGGTCACGAGTTCAGTCATTTCATCAGAACATTCAGGACAAAGATGATGGAAACTCCTTAGACTTTCTTAACTCTTTTTCTGGAGAGTCCCAGCATGCAAAGGTAAATGTATACTATTTGCATAAAAACATGTCATGTTTAATCATTTAATGATTCCAACAAAAAAAAATAAGGATTTTCCTTATACATTTTTTAGTCAAATACAAATTGCTAAGTAAAATAATTTTACAACTATTTGGATTTGTAATGTAACCTAGGATATAAACGAGCTATTGCTCGAGAAAGCCTAGACACTATCCTGCTAGCTGTGGATTCATGTATACCAATGAAATCTGCTACTCCTGCCAGGTGACCAGAGCTGGCGTAAAATCGTAATGTTGTCAATAGTTGATTGATGGAAACACTATTGTTCCTAAAAAGTCTAATGTTTATTAATAAATATTTATAGAACTCACACAAGTCTTTTGGATATTCAATTTCCTCTTCAATAAGTTTCAGTACTCGGATAACAGTCTCTTTTATGAGTCGAAACCTTTTAAAAAATGTTAGATCGTCCATCTCCTCAAAATGATGTTGCCTTTGGTAAATTTTTCGAGGGAATCCTGAGTCTATCACATCCAAAATGTCTAAATCATCCTCAAGGATATCTTCGAAAAGATCAATATCTATATAATCCAATTCTTCTGATTATTTGAATTGAAAACTCCTATGAAAAATCGAATACTATTTACAAATACAAATTTTTTATCTATTTTATTGGTTAGAATCACTAGATTACTTATAAATCCTCATTTTAAACCATCAAATTTGGCAGATTAGTTAAAACTATAGTTTAGTCACAGTAAACTCAGATTAAGTTCCGGTGCAAGAAAAATGGAGGCATAAAACCTAGATTTAACATTAAACTATAGTTAAGTATAACGGTGCAAGTAGGCGTAAGCCAATCATAACATTTTAAATATTCGATGGTGTGTTGTGATTGGCCCAAAAGTTATAATTTGACATTTTCGCATAATCTGAAGCACTCTTGAAGTACTTTCAGCCTATGCGAACGAGCAATACGAGATAAGTCAATCAGTGTTGTTATCATAGACAAGAGTTCTATATTGAGACAAGAGTTCTATACTAAGATAGATCACAAACTCAATGTCAACATTTCCTACTGATTTCAGCGCCATCTACGTGGTTGGAGTCATGAACTAATCAATATGCAGCAATTTTTCAGTTCGACTCATAAAAAGAAATTAGCATCATTCGACTTCCGGCTGTCGTGGGAGACAGACGTCGACTTCGTGGTCAGTAAGTCAGGTTAATGTGAGTTATTGTACAGCCGTTCCTCGTGCATCGCAAATTTATTTTATTGTTGTGAAAGTTTTGGGCATTCGTGGTATCATTTCGAGTGATGCAATCCCGTTTGCCCACGGAAGGGGGGGCCGAAGTTGAGGCTATATCCCCAATTACTGACATATTATCTGGTAATAGATAGGCCATAAAAAGCAAGCAAGCAAGAAATTACCGAGGTCCTCGACCACCGCGTTCTTTATGTGGTAAAACCGAAAAGGATTTCTCAGCATATTGTGGTGCAAAAGGGCAATATTCAATCAAAATAACAAACTCAGTGTTGAAAACTCAAACCAGAGACGAATGGATTTCACTCATGTCATTTTTCTCTGAAGAAAAAATATTAAACGTGATAAACTGAAAATTCCTTCCTCATTATATCTGGTGTGCTTGGTAATGAAATATTTTTAAAAAATTTTTGAAAAAGATAGCACCAGTATGAACATTGTACATATGATCGCTTCATCGTACGCTTATCACTAACACTTCTCAATCCATTTGATGAAAAGTTATCATCATCAATGGTTGAATTACTCTAATGTATTGAGTACAGCTACCCATCGAAATGTGCATTCAGGAGTGATAGTGACAAAGCGTGTGATGATGGGGTGGTACCGTGGTATATACAAAAATACATACCTGTGTACAATTAACAGGAAAGCGATGCATATTGACATTGGTAGGTAAGCTTTATCAGTACACAGTTTACAAAATAAATGTTCAAATATAAATAAAATAAATTGTTTTTAGAGAAACATGCACAAATAGAACATATTAAAAATCAACGGAATATAAAGATTATGACAGAACATGTTTTCAAAACTTGATAAAAAAATTCAGTTGAGTCACAACATGTCATAGAAGGACTAGAATTCATTTTCAAAATACTCGTTTAAATTATAGAATCCTTTTCCCATTAAGAGGTTTTCAACAGATTTCCTAAATTGTTTCAAACCATTTATTGCTGTTATTTGATTTGGTAAGTGGTTGTAAATTTGTTTACTTCTATAGATTAATGATTGTCTCGTCAAAGATGAAACAGGAAACGAAAGGACAAGTTGTTTTTCGTTGCGAGTATGTCTTTCCCTGTTTACGTTTATGAACTTTTCTATTCATTTATGAAGCAAACATGCCCTTTCTAGGATGAAAATTTCGTATATTGTTAATATCTTATTCTCCGAAAAAACTGGTCCACATGATTCTCGAATTTTATCTTGAATATAAATCTCAAAGCAGGCTTTTGGAGGACGAATCTCTTTGCAAGAGATCCTGGCTACCAGAACCCCAAAATGGAATGCCATAATGCAGATGAGATTCAATAAATGAGTAGTACGCCATTTTTGAAGCTGCCCGACCAAGTTCGCGGGATATTACATTGATAGCGAAGCAACCATGGATAATTTTTCTTTAGTCTGTTGAAATTGTATCTTGAGTGAATCGATTTGCTATTGAACAGTAATATTTGTTTAATAAATTTAGATCTACGATCATTTCTGGATGGGTATAATTATTTTTGCCTCTAAGATCGTTAAAACTGTTTTCTACATTTCTTTCCGCTTGTTTGCTGAATGTAACCTTTCGTTATAATACTTACCTTTAGCTGCTTTGATCGTCTGTTTGTGGACACGATGGTACTAATTAAAGTATGCCATGAAAAAATAATTATCGCTAAAAAATTTTCTAATGGTGTGTGAGCATCGCAGATTATTTGAAGATTTTTTAATTCCTTTCGTCACCCAAGATTTTGATTTCTTTTTCTTTAACAGTCGTAATGGAAATGCTTTGTTTAATATTTCAAAAAAATGTTGATATGCATTTATAGGATCTTCTGCTTCATGTATTTCATTCCAATTTGTGGCCTGACAGAAAATTCCGGAATCGCGCATAATTACTGTTGCTATATATCCGACCGTATTACAAGAAAGGCTAAGCGCAAGGACAGTAAGGATTTCATTGTCAAGGCAGAAAACAAAACTAAAGCAACTTGGTCTTTAGTCAAGAGAATAACAAACAATACCTCCAATAATGAGAAAAAAAACATTCTTCAGAATCTTAGCAAATCGGATCCTCAATCATCGTCACATGATATTTTGAACAGAATAAATGACTTCTATATAAATTCAGCACCAGACATCAAGAGTGGGGAGGTAGATTATGCTAAAATAACTTACTGCAATGACAGTTGTAGGTTTAATTTAACAAATCAAACGGAAATAATGAAAATAATAAATAAACTGAAAAATAAAAATTCAGTGGGAGAAGATGAAATTCCAGTAAAACTTATTAAAGCAACTGCTCATATAATATCAATTCCTTTGGAACACATCATAAATTTATCCTTCTGCACAGGAATATATCCTGAGGCATTGAAAGTTGGATATATTAGATCTATTTACAAGAAAGGTGATAAGGACGATATGACAAACTATAGACCGGTCTCTCTACTTTCCAATGTGAATAAAATATTTGAAAAAATTATATACAATAGGTTATCAATTTTCTTGGAGATAAATAATGTATTAACGTTTAAACAAAATGGCTTTAGGAAGGGGAAAAGTACAATGAAGGCTGTCTTATCAGGCATTGTCAAAAATATTGAACTCTATAGATAACTATAAAGAAACTGCAGCATTGTGTCTGGACCTCTCCAAAGCGTTTGACTCTGTGGAACATGATATACTCTGCAACAAACTGGAGCATTATGGAATAAGGGGAGTCCAACTACATTTGATCAAATCTTATCTCACTAATAGGAAACAGCGAACGGCTGAATATAACAATGAAGGTGTTCTGATAAAATCGAATGAAAAATCCGTGCGGAGGGGGGTACCGCAAGGCTCCATTTTGGGTCCCTTGTTGTACATTCTATATGTTAATGAGCTGTCGAACGTAGTGGCACAGGAAATGGTTCTTTATGCAGATGATACATCTTTAATATTTCGAGAACAAACAAGAGATGAATGTGAAAGTCAAATTACAGAATCATTAGGGAAACTCGAGACCTGGTTTACAGAAAACAATCTAATGCTAAACATAAACAAAACTAAACTGATTAGTTTCAATAGAACAAGTCATAATCTCTTAGTTAAATTTAACAATCAAGCAATATCATCAGAATCCAATGTATCTTTTCTTGGGGTGAGCTTGGATCACAAATTGGACTGGTATGAGCACATAAACAATACAGCAAAAAATATGGCAAAATATAGTTATGCACTGAAGGTCCTCTCAAATAATGTAGATGTCAATACTGCATTGATTGCTTATCACTCATTTGTTCACTCTAGAATGGCATATGGAATAATTTTTTGGGGGAATTCAACACATGTAAGTCGTATATTAGGTATTCAGAAAAAGTGTCTAAGAAATGTATTCGGAATGGGACCAAGAGCAAGTTGTAAAGATATGTTTATCCAAAGAGGTATTTTAACAGTAATTAGTTTGTATACTCGCCTACTACTTAGGGCGTCACAGTCGAAGATAATGTGAGAGGCTGTTTCCTCGTCTTCATCACATAGCCTACACTCCACGGTTTCCCTGCGTACTCCTATGGTGTTTAGGTGTTTTCTTAGGCCGCAGTGTCCAGTCAACAGACCTATCATTATACGTGCCTTCGTTCTGTTCAGGTTCAGAAGGTCATCCGTCAGGGTCCGGTTTGGATGCCCTACCATGACTTTGCTGTGTATTTGCCCGACAGTTCGATCCCAATATTGTTGTGTCTTCTTTTTATCCACTCGTCGATCAGGGTCCTGCATCGGTTTTTGCTAATCCCGTGTCCACGTTGGCCCTGTGAATAGCGTTTCAGATGCTTGTCTAGCTAGCTGGTCCGATTTTACGTTGCCTTCAATGCCTCTGTGACCTGGCACCCACATCAAGGTGACCTTGTTGTGTTTTGCCAGCTCGAAGAGGTTCTGGAGGCAGTCCCAGACCAGTTTAGACTTTATCTGTATAGAGTTGAGTGCTTTGATAGCACTTTGACAAGTCAGATAGAATGTGATGTGTTTTTTCCTATAACCACTTTCTAGATTCTTCTGAATGCATACCATAATAGCATGTGTTTCAGCTTGGAATATCGTGGAGCATTTGCCAAGTGGTATTATGTAATCCCTTCTTGGCCTTACCCCATGTATTCCTGCTCCCGTTCCTTCAACTGTCTTTGAACCGTCTGTACACCAGACTATGTCCGCAGTTGATTGTGATTCTATACTCGGGGCCCATCCAGATCCGTCAATTCGGGTTTCGAATGGTTTTTCGAATGAGTATAGGGGTTGCATGTAGTCTGAAATCATTTCGAGTTTTTCGATGTTGATTACATGAGTGATTCTGGTATGTCCAGTTGTTCGGATTCTCCAGTTTTTTGTTTGTTTCAGTCTGTATGCACTCATCCTGGCCTCTCCAATGACATGTAAGTCAAGGGGTTCGAGGTTTAGGATGATTTCCATTGCAGCTGTTGGAGTGCTATTCATTGCACCCGTGATACAGAGACAGGCAAGCCTCTGGATTTTCCCAAGGTTGGTTTTTGCCTGTCTTTGATTTGTTTTTGGAAGTGGTAGGATAGATAGTATTATTCAACATAGTTTCTATTTCCGCATTCGCAATTTTCCTCGCTATGTTGACTACGTTTTTGTTTTCTGGTAGGTCGCATTTTTTTTGTACACCTTCGTATAATTCTTCCGTTTCGATTAACTCCATTGTTACAGCAGAAAGGCAAACACCAAAGGCAAACAGAAGAAATATAAATTGTTGGTGTTCCACACGGGAAAGATGACAAACGTGTTTGCGTGTTAGTCACTTCAGTCGATCTTAGCGCAACACTACATCGAGTAGAGTGACAGCATGTTTGTCCTTCCCCCACTTGATGAAGCTTGGAAAAGTAAAGAAGAGTTTTTCTTTATATAAAACCAGACTGAATACCCGCTGATTCCTCAAAATTATAGTCAAAGATTATTGTTAGTGCAAGATCCACTGCCTCATAAATTTGATAAAGGTACTATAAGGGCCTTTATGATTTATATCTTAGTGATCATGATTATTTCAAAACCAAGAATCATTCAGTTAGCCAGGTACACTGCATTTAAATTTTTTCGCAGATAACTTATAATCTACTCGAAGAAAGAGCAATACGAAAAAATTCCTTCTTTTGTCCAGATGCCAAGTATTGTACCAAAATCGCTATTTCTTGATTTTCGGGCAGCCAAGTAACATCTCCAGGCATTTAGTCTCGGCAAATTAAAATGTTCCGTAAATATTTTACATCGTCCCTAAGACACGCAATGTTGAACTTATGTTTTTTTTTCTCGTTTTCAGGAAAGATTCCAAATTCACGTGGTTGAATGTTTTTAAATGTTAGAATTTACTAATCCAAATATTTTCATTGCAGGATGTGCTTATCTCATATTTTGTTCGGATTATTGAAATCCCGAGGATTATTACCAGATTACCCATCTTCAATTGCTTCTATTGTAGGACAAATTACCTATCGAGTGTTTTTGAACGAGTACTCAGAGATCTCAATTATAATAATTTTTAATAAATTATGCAAATATTCGGTTGATACTGTTGTGGGCGAGGATGTTGATCTCCTAGTCCTTTTAGTTGGTTTACAAGCTCCTCCCACCCTGCATTTTTCCAAACCTGGAAAAGGGAAAATACCTACCCAACAAGTTGTATCATCCAAGCACCACCCTCAATAATCATCACCTGATTGAGCACATATTCTTCTTGCATGCTGTAACTGGGTTTGACACGACATCTGCCTTGTTCGGACAAGGGAAAACAAAAGCCCTGAAAACGCTCAACAATCATCCTAACATAAGAGACTACCTTAGAGTATTCAAAGATGTTGAGGCAGATTTGGAGGACTTCATGAAGGCTGGAGAAATGTTTTTGACAGCCTTGTGTACTCATCTCAGAAACAACTGATGTCTGAGAATTCTTGCTGGAATCGGTTTTAGAGATTCCTGCCGAGAATCATTCATCACTCATGAAATTATGTCGGTACCTTCTTTGTATGTTTACTCAAGCCTATTAGATATTCACAAAAGGGATCCCTTGTTTCCTAAGCAATCCAGTTTACATAATCATGATACACATAACAGCAATCTTATTAGACCCCAGTGTTTCAAACTGATGAATTCACAAAAAAACTCCCTATGATTTCAGATTGTATAATGCACTACACTACCTGCAAATATTAAAAATATGAATATGTTTTGTTTCAAACAAATTATAAAAAAATATTTAAAGAAAAACTGTTTTTATTCCATTACAGAATATTTAGAACATGTTCGTAGACACACTTTTGACACAAGGAATATGCTTGCCGAACCTCCACACATAATATGAATATATGTTGTAATGTATCTTGTAAACTTGTTTTTTGATTGCATATATATGTAATGCTGTTTTGTTTATTTTATTTGTAACGACTTACTTGTAATAGGTAATCTTTTAACTATGTTAACTGTTGTAGCTTGGCATGCTGCAGACATATCATTTTATGTAACGTGGTTAATAAATATTCTTCTTCTTCTTATTGTCCTATTGTTTTTATTACTGATATTATAATTGATGTTATTTTAGATGTCATTTTTTTTATTGTATATTAAATTTTTTCCTTTTTTGTTATATTTATATTACTATCTTATTATCTGTCATTGATTGAGATACAAGATGTTTAAGACATCTGCCTACAAGTCGCCACTCTTTCGCGACATAGGCTTTGCTTGCCAGGATTTATTGCAAGTATATCTGCAGGTGCAACTGTGGCTGGGAGATGACACCTTCACGAAGATACCTGAGGAATTGGGATGGAGAAACACTGTCAACGGCCTACAGCCCATTCCTACAACTGACATTCCTGCTTCTGAAAACCTTCTTCACCTTGTGTCGTGCAAGTGCCGCACGTCCTGCATGAAGAACTGTGGCTACAAGAAAGCTGGCCTGTTTTGCACGAATATGTATGCAAATTGTGAAGGGAACTGCAGCAACCTCGTGCAGTACCATCCGGATCTCGACAATCCTTATGTTGATGACGTGTCACCCTTCACAACATCACTTGAAGGTATTACCTATACCTACTCTTAACATTTACTACTTTCATATGTGGGTACTTGTACTGTATTTTCTTATACCAAAGATCAACCTTATCTAGGAGTTTTGTAGTTTTTGAATTCTAGCTTCATCTAGGCTGTTGAGACAATTGCCATATATCACAACACAATAATTGAGTTTTGACAGTACTTACGTTTCACACATTAAAATTTTGACAGATTTGCTTAAGAGATGGTGTATTTGATAGATCTGGTTCAAACTGAAATATGCTCGCTGGAGGCAGATGGACACGTTTGCTAAATTTCAAAACCTGATCCATGTACAATCCTAAGTTTTTTACACTTTCTACCAATTTGATTATTTCACCCGTTGATACATATTTTATCTTCGATTGGGTCATTCCATTTTATGAGAGAGAGAGAGGAATGTTTATTGTTTCTAAGGGAGAATACTCTTGTTAACAAACACAATAATTACAAACAAGTGTGAAAAAGCATCCATAAAGAATTCTAAAATAATAAAGTATAATTTTTTATTACATATTTCGAGTTGTCATATAATATCAACAATTGAACATCAAACTTTTCCTCATGTGTAAGATTATGAGGGCGCAATTAAGAAGAGGTTAAATTAAAGTAAACATATTTTTAAAGCTGGATCTTGGGGGACAAACACATACATATATATTGGTACGGTGTTTCTTGACAATACAAAGTGATAAGCATTAATCAGAATATGGAGCAATATAGATAAATGATATAAAAGATTGAGTTATAATGAATTGAAATGAAAGACTTGTATCACAGAGTGTCCTCAAAGTATTCATGCAGATTATAATATGCTCTATCACTCAGGATTTTGTTTTCCTGAATAAGCTAAGTGAAGCTGCGTTTTTCATGTGGCTGAGTAGTTTATTGTAGATTTTAATTCCATTATATACCACGATTCCTTAACTAAAGTTGATGTAGGGATGGGTAGCCTCAGTTGGTTTGATTGTCATATGGGGTATGGTATAGATGGACCTTCAGTCTATTGTTTTTGTGTATTACGGACGCTGTTTCCATTAAAAATATTGAGACTACCTTGAGGATTTCCTGTTTAATAAATAAGGGTTTGCATGAGTCTCGCCATTTTACTTTGCAAATATATCTTATTGCTCTCTTCTGCAGGACGAATACAGACTGCATGAGTTGAGTGCTGCAAACTCCCCAGAAGGGTATGCCATACCTCATCTGTGAGTCTGTCATAGCATAATAGACCTCCTTTGCATTGGAGAACTCTAGTTCCTTTGCAACATTTCTCAATGCCTAGCATCATTTCGCTAATTTTTTGTTTAGGAGCCTGATATGTTCATTAAATTTTAGATTCTTATCCAGATGGACTCCGAGGAATTTTGATGCGGTCTTTTCCCAAACAGCAGATGCAGGAAAGCGTATATATAGTAATACAAGCGCGCTGCGAGCAAGTTATGAATCTTCACGTTTGATTATACCCGAGTCTGCTGCTCTACCCCCACTACTCAGCTGCTTTTACGCGCTCGCCCGTTTTCGGTTATGTTTGCAAGTATTTCTCACCTATCTCTCAGCATTTTAATGCAAAATGAAAATAGACGTTTTGTAGTACTATGCTTCTACTTTCAAAATATTTTCGAAAAATTGAAATCGGACCACCTATGACGCATCCAGGCTTGCTCCAATAAAGTGCATTAAAAAATTCAAATTGCTATTATGCAAAAACTAATGATCCGACAGTGTGAGTTTTTTACACACAAGGTACATATCATATGTTGCGGAGAGCCTGGCAGAGTTTTTGGAAAAAATGCTGATTTTACGGGTTTTTCTCTATTACTAATAATCCGATCGAGTCGTGTCTTGGCTAATTTTTTTCGCATTTTGATTCTCTACAATTCGTCATTAGTTTTCAGGTTACAACCAAAAAACGAAAAAAAAAAAATGTTTTGCTCTTAAATGTTTATAACAAATCAAGCAATGCTAGTAGGAAACAACAGGATATAACTAAGGACCGTCTTTCGTATGATGGCACAGTCGGTTTCCTGATACAATTTTTGTCACGAAAAAATCTCTATTGATTGGCCAACAGTGAATGGGTTAAATAAACAGCATAAGAAGTCGGTCATATTGGATTTTTACATCGCTCAAATAGAAATTGCATATAAATTTACTTTCATGAAGGCAAGCTAGTTCGAAGATAAAATGCTTTTTGTCAATGTCATATCCTGATTTGCAACAATATGTCGAGTACACAACTGCTCCCAATCAATCTCTTATTTGATCCCAAAACAACATAGGGCAGGTAATTATAAATCAAACAAGAACATTATGCTTTCTTTTAATATAAGATAAAAACATTAAAACAAAAGGTTTCTCTCTTAAGGCTGCTAATAAATTCATAAATTATGGATAATTATCACAATATATCTTACTTATCATGAGTGAAGGATGTTCGAGGACCAAAATAAACTGGCGATATTCGGAAAATGATAAAATATAAAGGATGCACTAATCCAAAAGCAAAAATTCAAGAACATTGTTAAACAGTTCAAACTTCTGTGATTGGACTGAAGTATTGACTTTTATTTTTTTCATAACCAAATTTTCCTTAATAATACTAAATTCAAAACTGATCAATATTACCAATTTTCAAATTGAATTTAAAAGCAATATTTTCTCGTATCCAGCAGTGTATAAAATAAGAAATATTTAAAAAAACAACCAGTTACACTTATTCGTCTGCTTTTATATATTTTGTTCATTCAGATATTGTAAAGCAATAAAAATATATATCTGGAAGGAATAGACACCGATTTATTTTGGTAAAACTCAGCTAGAACTAAACCTCAAGCATCATTTAATTGACTAGAATGATCTCACACAGAACATCAATAAAAAACTTGGCACTTTTTCTCAAGTGGAATATGTTAGAATGGAAAACAAAAAATAAACTTTTATATAATTTCCCTATACAGTTGACACCAAACCATCAATTTATCACAATATCAAAAGTTCTATTTTTTGGAAAAATCGATGGAAAGAGACAAGAATTACGATTTTTAGTTGACAACACAATACTGATACGGATTGAAACTGTATGCTTAAACCAAAAATGTGAAAATTTAAATTAATTTTTTTTTGGAAAAATTTTTTTAAAAAAAAAATAAATAGAAAATTTGTTGCTGGTTGCCCTTATATGAGATGCTAAGTTATGAGTATTACAGACATGAATAAGGTGAGGAATGCGCCTTGAATGTGTCTTAAGTAGTCTCAGGGGACTTGGGCTGCACCATGTGTAAGAAAAAGATGTTGATGACATCCCAAAAGAAGTTCTGTAGAACACAAATAATCCTTATCAAATGGAGAATTATTATATTATTTATAAAATTCTGCAAATGATTCTTAAAATGATTTTAGTGAGGGTGAGATGAAGAAAACAAAAGCTTATATGCCTATGGAAAGCAAAAACTTTTGAAAAACGGATTATAAAAACAAACTATAAAACAGAAACATGGACAGATAAACCTACTTTAAAACAATGGCTTTCTTGTTTACTTGTGCCAAAGCCAGAAGGTAATAAACCAAATTACATAAACCTTAAAACATACCGATATGATGGACATCCAATGAATCGATATGCCTTGATAATAATCTTCCCCACTGTTTTTTTATTCGGTTGTTATAAATATGTCTCATAAATGTATCTGATATCAAACTGTAAAAGGGTGTTCAGACTATTACAAAAATCGAAAAAAAAATTAACAAATGCCTGTGTGGTGTATAATTTCAAAACACTACATACAATAATTTAACAATAGAGTGCTCTCCATAACCTTTGATATGTGCAAACAAAATATAAATTAAGATCTACCCTTTCTATCGGCTCATTAAAAAAAATCTACTTACCCATTAATAATATCTTAGTACTTTGTGGACAATAAATTGGATATATTTTTTGAAGCCGTACATCCTACATTATGCCTTGTTGAAATTTTAGATAAATCATAGTGGCATGAATCTTTAGAAGGCATAGCACCCAATTAAATCATGTTTCATGTCAATAAATTTATCTTGAGAACACAATGTGACCTTTTTAACATGAGTTGTTGGTTTGGGCAGTTCATTCTCAATGCAAATACTGATTAAAAGGAAATGAAACCATTTCATTAAATAAAACGTGTCGAGATACTTTTTTATGCCAAGCGGGGATGGGATTTGTTACATTGTACCAATTGGTCATTTTTGAAGCTACAATAGGTTAATTTAATATTTGACAATTACTTCTAGTAAGATAGAACAACCTTTCAGTTACATCTCATGAACATATGTCCAATAATAGTAATGCAAGAAAATTATATTAATTCGGTATTTTCATTGTTTAAAATGGCAATGGGAACGACCCTCTTCTAAATAACTGATATTCAAAAAATAACTTCCCAAGATGAGACTTGTTAATTATTTTAATAAAATAAATTGAAAATTTAATCTATACCATGTGACACTGGGGTCAGTCTTATATCCTAATTTATGAATACATTTTAATGAAATTTGTTGAAATCTTCCGGTTTTGCCGAAAATGATAACAAATTTCGATTTTTAGATGGAATCTCCTTTAGTTTTCTTACATATTCAGATTCCAAGAGTAATAATACTTACAATTCAAATGTCAATTTGGCTAAAAAAACGTTTTTTTATCAGAAATACTTTGAATTGAATTGGGAGAATAGAAAAAAAACAACTTTCCGAATATTAACCTCATTGACGATTTATTTTTATAACGAAATAATGGTGGTTCATTTTAATCTTCGAATAGTTCTTTCAATTACACATGAAATGTGTATAACTTCTCAACAAAAAAAATTTAAAAAGTCAAATAAACACCAAAAACAACTTATGTAAGAAAATTGATAGAAATGTTAAATTTGGTTGATGTATGAAAAATAAGGAATTCAAATACTCTGTTGACAATTCTTGTAATGTTCAAATGATGATCTCCTGAGTATGGAAATGCAATACAATAGCCAGTCAAAAATTACGGAACAATTCGATGGCCACCTTGGTCACCTTCGATTTCTATTACATTCTCAATTGAATATTGAATAGAAATATTTTTCTGTGAATTGAAAAAGCCACGATAGAAATGAAGTTTTTTGTGAATATCTATCAGAAAACAACTACTTCCCCGGCTAAAGCCACGCTGGACATTGAACTACATCTTTAGTCGGGGAAGTAGTTCAAATCACAAAAAAATCATTATATTCAATATTCAATTTAGAATGTTTCCCTTTTTAACATGAATACCCCCAAGAGGTTATCTTGAATGATGGAAGATAGTGACTAACGTTTATCTAGCAGATGATTCCACGTGTGATTTTATGAACACCCTGTTCATATTTTCAAACAAATTTATCTTTATAGGTCATTGATCAATATTCTACCAGATGCAGGTTCCTGGAAAATGCTTCAGAAACTAGCACCCGAACCAAGCTTATCGCCCATTGTATGGAAATTTTAATAAACAACATACGCAATATCTTGTAGTACTTAACTGAAACTTGCTCTTGAGATATTTATTTGCCAGTTCAAGTGAGAAAAGAGTTTAAGATTTGTCCAAGAGAAAACTTTCATTTGTAGCGAAACTAGAAGGTATGTTTCGGTATCACATTCTGGGATAAAAGGTAAAATACCTATTGTGTAACATATTGAACATTTACACATTAGTATCTTCAGAGATAACCAAGTCATACAAGGTAATGATAATGGGGATGTACCTGTAGAAACAAATTTTTCCTATTTATTGTTAAATTAGGGTTTCGTGCAGTCCCCTCTTTGAAGAAATCTGTGGGTATCATTGACAAAATTTAGGTCACCAGATAACTATGAAAATAAGTTGAATGAACTGAATTGCTTTTTAGATTTGGATAATTAATTTCTTAGGATGTACTAGCTAAAATATTCATATGCTCTTGACGACTATCTCCCTATGGAGCAGAAAATCTAGACAATTTTTTCCTGTGAGTGCTGGAGACTGGAGCAGTAATGTAACATGAGCACAGACAAACCATGGACTTTAGCATCGGCTTGGCCCATAAGAAAGGCCAGTTTGGCCTTTCCCACTTCCGACTCTTCTGCACCTATTTGTTTGGTTAATTCCATGTGTTCTATAGTGACAGAATCCAGACTTTTCTTCAGTTCGGCCATCTGTAATGACACCATTGATTTCACTGATAACGTTTTTATAGTTCATGCATTGTCAAGTAATCCCAACGCATTTGTTAGATTTTTTGATAATTCATTTTTTGAAATCAGTTCTATATAAACTAAAATAAAATGCTACAAATACAAGTTCTGTAGAAAAACAACTCGATTATTATTGCAGAGTAACGGTTTACCTTTACAAAAGATTTGTGATTATTAATTTTTATTGTATTTCAATTTTTACTACTGTAAAGTATTCTAGTGCGTTTTTAGTTAGTGGTGGTATGTTTTAAATTAATTTCCCATATGATAGATGAAATGGTTTAGCAAATGAATAAATGAATCAAATAAAAAATAAAACACCAATTTCCAAGAAGTAAACATTTTAGAATTAATATTGAATAATTGAAATAAAGATCAGAAGAAAGAAATTTCTGTTGAACATATGAATGACTACCTTCCTTTTTTATTTGTATCAAAACAATGATTTTTGAAAAACTTTTAAAATGTCTAATTTGGATTTTTTCAATTAAGATTTGTTTTATTCCATATTTGCTCTTGAAATCAAATGTTAAATAATGCACTTTTGTAACTCAGTATTATTTTTCTTATTGATTCATGTAAATTTTCCTTTAAATGTTCTTCAAAACGTTTTTGTCATCTTGTGCAAAAGTTAATTTCCTCATGAATAAATAATCTGGATATCTAGTGAAGAGTATCCAATTTGGAAATAAAACTGAAGAATGGAAATCTCATCAAGGACAGAGAACGAGATCCGTTAACACAAACATTTGGTGTATTGGTAGGTAAAGATAAGAAGGCAAAAAAGGAGTCTTATGATAAACTCAAGGATTGAGAATAAAAATGTGTCTCGACTTAAAAACAAAGGTATTCCCACAAAACAATAAGAAATCAGTTTGAATACATCTGAAGGAGTCCTTAAAATAGAAGGTGAATACTCTGAATTTGAATCTAGTCTCTAATGAAATCTTGAAAATACAGACACTGCCTACATGCAAGAAAGTTATAAATTTGGTAAAAGAACATGATGAACATGAATAGTGATGCCTCTTGTCAAGACAAGACAAGAAACTGATTCCTCTTGTCTTCTCCCATCTCAACCAAGAGAAATTATTCATCAAGATCAGACAAGAAATTCGCTTCTCTCAACAAGAGTTTTGTCTGGCATTCTTTCGACAAGACACTTTATTTTTATAATACCTTCTGATCCGAATGAGAATTTTCCAAATCACTATTTACAGATAATTAGCAGCAATAAGATACAGATAATTAGCAGCATAATTACCAAGTGGATTATCGATTAGTTTAATTTTCAGAATTGGAGATATTTTGTTTCCATTGATTTTAGATAGATTGTTGTCATCTCGACTTCATAACTTACCCATACCTTCCTTAATTATTGGATTAAAATTCCGAAACTTGCAAGATTGTTAGAGATGAGTCTACCTGAGTCTACACTGACGTCTACCTGAGTAATATACACTACATGCCAGGGCCAATGGAACAATCGTTTTTTACGAAAAATAATAAAAAGAGGAGAGATAAGGTGAAATACCCCCGTATCTTCCGAAATTATTGAAGTAGAATTCTGAAACTTTCAGAACCGTTAGAGAATTCGGCTGTGAACATATGGATTCTTCAACACCATATACACTGCACAGCAGGGGCAATTGAACTTACGATTTTGAGTTAAATAACGAATGGCAGATGAATACATTTCTATTAAGTATTGAAATTAAACTGTATGAAAACAAGAAATTTAATAGCCTGATGGAAACATGATATTTGTTATGGTATGTCAACTTCACGGAATATTTTTATTGGAAGAAGAAGTGATGTGTGTGTGTGTCTGTAGTTTATTGGCTTCCAGTGCCGAAATATTAGGAATTTAAAGTAAAAAATTATATGAAGATGGGGCAAAAGAAACTACACAAGTAACAAATAATCAACAATATTATGGAGTTGATTAACTGAAATAACACAAGTATTAGACTGTTGTTATTAAACCAGGATTCCACTAATTGAAAGTTTTTGCTAGTTTTTTACATAAAAGAACTGTAAAACTTTCAAACAGAAACAGCTCAGACTCTGCAGGAATATGCTTTTTTACTTTTTAGAACTGACAATGTATATTTTTCTGACGACATTAACCATTACATTACACAGTGTAAATGATTTCTGAGAGACAAAAATAGGTCAATAGATTAATGAAAACAGTATAATTTCTACATTCTCCGCCCCGTGAAGCACCGGAGTCTTTACTATCCACTGGTAGATGTGGGAAGTACGCATAACTTTGTTAGGGGTCTTGTGTAGGAGCCTTTTATGGTCTTTATTTTTGCTACCCTTATAGTGACGTCTTTTCCTGGGTAGGTTTCTTCGACGCGTCCCATGAGCCACTCATTTCGAGGTGCCTTGTCATCCACCATTATCATGATATCACCCACTTTGAGAGGTTCGGTTTTTGTGTGCCACTTTTGTCGGTTAACAAGAGTTCTTTGATCCAACGTTTCCAATACATATCAGCTAGGGCTTGTGCGAATCGCCATTGTTTCCTGCTTCTTATGTCGTTTTCCCCATCACACTGAACTCCTCCAGGTCGAAGAAGCAGAAAATGATTGGGAGTAATTGCCTCCGGTTCATTAGGGTCCACCGATATATGTGTCAATGGTCTGTAGTTCACCATGTATTCTGCCTCGTAGAGAAGAGTTAATAGAACTTCCTCCTTTGGATTGACCTCTTTGAGCAATACCTTGAGTGCTGTCTTCAGCGATCTTACCATCCTTTCCCATATGCCTCCCATATTTGGAGCACTTGGACAATTGAACTTCCATTTGATGCCACTCGAAGAAAGTTCGTCAGATATTCTAACATCATCCAGGGAATCCACACTTTCTCTCAGTTCTCGTTCAGCACCAACAAAATTTGTTCCATTATCTGATCGAATTTCTTTTGGCTGTCCTCGGCGACACATAAAACGTCTGATGGCAAGGATCGTGGAACTGGTATCTAGAGATGCTGCTACTTCGATATGCACTGCTCTAATAGTTAGGCATGTAAAGAGAACGCCATATCGTTTTTCTCTTCTTTGCCCCAAGAAAATGGTCATCGGCCCAAAGAAGTCAATACCAATGTATGTGAAGGGGAATACGCTAGATTCCATTCTCTCTGGTGGAAGGAGACCCATTTCAGGAGCTATTGGCTTACATTTCCGGATTTTGTAATAGAGGCAAGCATTGAAACATTTCTTGACTGCTTGTCGAATATGAAGAATATTTGAGCCTCAAATTGTTTATAACCGTTTCTACACCATTATGACCAGATTCATGGTGGTAGTGGTTAATCAACAGCTGCGTATATTTGTTCTTGGGATCTAGAATAACTGGATATCGAAAATCATATCCAAGGTTCAGTGATTCACTCTCAGGAAATTTGCCCCCCAAACGAATTATGCCAGTTTCATCTAGGAAAGCTGACAACTTGGAAAGCCTGCTGGATTTTGGAAGGGTCTTGTTTCGGTTCAAGAGTGATATTTGTATTCCCCCCCGACTCTTTTTCAGCCATAACTTAGAAGCCTCTTCGAGTGTTAACATCCAATTTAACTTCACGTGGTCTGTTATACTTGGGAATTCTGGAAACTTTCTTGAATTGAAGTACCCATGCAGTTGATCTGATTAGACGAATCCATTTTGAAAATCTGTCGATCTTGGGTAGCTCTAAATTTCTTCCATGTTCGAAAACCGTAAAAATATTTTCAATATTTTCTTCAGAAAATTTTTTTGGTTTTCTGGGCCAAGTTTTCTCTGGAAGTTCAAGAATTTGGGTCCTTTCAACCAATTGGTATGCAGTCCAAAGTCAATTTTGTTCAATTCTTTCGTCGCTTGATCAGCAACATTCAAATCAGAAGGAATCCAGTGCCATTGAGAAATATCAGTTTCATCTCAATTTCCCCTATTCTGCAGGCCACAAAGATTGGGAACCGCCTCGATTCTGATTTGATTTGCTTCAGAACAACCATGGAATCTATCCAGTAATGAACTCTCCTGATTTTATACTCCAACTCATTGCAGATTGTTTTTCGCAGGCGACAGCCCAATACTGCTACCTGTAATTCCAATTTGGGTACTGTTTGTTGGATATATTAGATCTTTTGGAAGTTACAGATCCCTTGCTCGACCTCCTTTCTCTAACTGAAGGCTTCTCAGTAACAAATACAGGATCTGCAGTTTTTTCAGTGGTAATATAATCGGGATTACCAACTATCGGTGAACCATTTGCAGAAAAAGTTATTTCCGTATCACTCATGCAACCTCTTTGTCGTCTATGTTTTGTACACACACTAGAAGAAGGCACATTTGTACAGAGATCTAAAGCAGCCATTTCTGATTTCGAATATCTCCTTGCGGGAATTCCTTCGTTGCACCTAGGGCTTCTACAAAGACCAATATTTCTATCTGCATTTTCTTGAACTTTTTCCGGTTCCATAGCGTGTTCAATTGAAGGCTCGTAAGGACCAATGTAAAACTTTCAAACAGAAACAGCTCAGACTCTGCAGGAATATGCTTTTTTACTTTTTAGAACTGACAACGTATATTTTTCTGACAACATTAACTATTACATTATATAGGGTAAATTATTTCTGAGAGACAAAAATAGGTCAATAGAAATAAAAACAGTATAATTTCTACAAGAACATGTTTTGGTCAATGACTATTAAAATAATAATAATAAAAGTACTTTATTGGTTACCCAATAGGCTACCGACCGGAGTCCTTCAGCCTAATGACTATTATTTTCAACTTTTTAGTCCTTATTGCCATATATGCGTGTTTTTTTAGTTTTTTTCAAACTATAATTTTATTTTCAACTTTTTAGTCCATATTGCTACAGAAGACTAAAAAAGACTACAGGAGAGAAACTCTTGGATTGATTCATCCATATGAGATGGAAGTTAATAAACTACATTTTGGCTGAGAACCAGTGCATTCGCCATATCTTTGAATTGAAAATTATGCTGTGAACGGCCTCAGTGCATTTACCATATTTTACTAGTAGCCACTGAAGAGTTCCACTTTTCACCTCCTGGCTCCATCATCAGATCAGCTCCAAGATACCAAATTATAGTATTGCCATCCAAACTATATATACCTACCAAGTTTCATTTTGATAGGACAGTTAGAAGTAGGTTAAAATTGACTTCCCAGATTTGATTACATTGTTTGTTAGTTACAAGTGAAGCTAATAAAAGAATAGGTAACTTCAAATACTGCAAAACAAAATATATGGCTTCCTACTACATTTGCAACCACTGTCTGGAGTTCTACCATAAAGCCTGTGTTATGAGAAACAAAAACTAATTTAGATTTTTAAAAGATCACAAAATAATCTGAAAGAAAATGTAGAAGTGAAGAAAAGCAACAAACATTAGGATATACAGTTGCAAAGAACAAATATATAGGAAAACTAAAAAATTACTTGATGATATTCACACAGGATACTTTGAAAGCAGAAAAGGAAATGCAAGAGCTTCTAGACCAACAAATTGTTTTTTTGAAAATTGCAAACGAGGAAATTAATAAATACAAAAAAGTTTGGATGAAATCAATAGCATAACAAAAAGTTCAGCAGCAACTCAACTCAAACTCGTATTTCTGTCGAAAAACATATGGGTTTCAAGTCTCTCCTGAATAGTCTAATCAACAAGTTCAAAAACGTGTTAAATAGATATAAAGCTCCTAAACATATGAGCGATAGCTCATTCGATTCGGAATGACATCTAGAAAAAAGTTTATCAAAGGTTTATTAGCACGTAAAAAATTGCGATTGTTATTAACAAAATAAGATTAAAAAAAGAAGGTATTTCGTTTTTCGTTAATAATTTCTGAAATAATGATATTTAAGTAATTATGAAAAAAGATCCTGAAAGAGGAGAAAATCTCCCAAAACTCTCTATTATTTATAAAAAAAAATTAACGCTGAAAATAGGGCTTCGCGAGGTCGTTACGGCATAGGCGACCTGTCTAAAAAGCCGTTATATCACCTAAAATAATTTCTTTATAGTAATAAATAACAATTTAAAAATTTGACTAAATTATGGTGTAATCTAGACACTTGAACGAAAAAAAACTCGGTAAAAAAAAAATTTTCATGTCGATTTTTCAAAAAGTTACACCATTGTTAATTAACTAATTTTTTTCCAATCTCTGTTTTTATAAATTATGACATAAAAGTTTAAATAATTGGTCTATAAAATTTTCGCTTCGTGGAGCTCTTTTCATTTAGGTACTTAATAAAGCAATGCAAAAAAAAATTATTAAAGTTTATTATTTTATTAAAATATACTTGAAAAAAATATAAAAATTAGAAAATAAATTCAATTATTATTTTAGTAAATAAATAATTAAACTTTAGCAGAATATTAATAATTCTAGTGATAAATGAATGAAAATGATCAATAGCAGAATGTAAATTAGGTAAGTATAAATTTAAACTAGTATATTATTTAAACAAAAATCTATATTGCTATAATTTATACGTAATTAGAAAGATATTTTATCATAGAACAAAAAAGTTCTTGAGTCCGTAGCTGTATCTATATTATTTAACAAGTTATAAGCTATGAAATTTCAAAGAATATAAAAAAAATATATTTTTTTTATAAACAAATGCTTATAACAACTGATAAACAATGGTTACAGAGTCGATTTTGAATTCATTTTAAAGATAAATAAATCTTTTATAAAAATGACTTGAATGTCCTTTACCGTATCTCTTATAGTTCAAAAGTTATAACAATTTATAACTTGACAAATTATGAATTTTTTATTAATATAAAATAAAATAAAAAAAATTTTTTTTATACTTTGTTATACATAGTTGTTTTTGTTTTTTTTGAAGTTTTCGAAAAAAAATATAACGGTTAATATTATTTGTTTATAACAAATTGTTAAGTTAATAAACAATGAAATTATATATAAAAAAAAATTATTTCTCTGTTAATTCATTGAAAAAGGTCAATGATGATTTTTAAGAATAAAATAATTTCTTAATTAATTATTTGAACAATTAAAATATAAAAAAACGATTATAAACAATAAAAAAATTTATTTAAGAAAAAAATTTTTTTTTAAAATCATAATTTTACCTATGCAATAAGATGATAAATTTTTTTTTTTAAATCCCAAAATAGTCTGTTTATAAACAATTTCTTAACAAATGATGTAAATTTTTTTTTTCCAATGTTAATTAATACCTATATTAGATGCAAAAACAGCAATAATAAGATATTACTAAAAAAAAATTTTTTTGATAACATTTTTTAAAAATTCCATTTTTTGTTAATTTAAAAAAATTACAATTAACAAAATAATGAACTTTAATAAAAAAAATTTGCTAAAGTTTAATTATTTATTTACTAAAATAATATTTACTAAAATAATAATTGAATTTATTTTCTAATTTTTATATTTTTTTCAAGTATATTTTAACAAAATAATAAACTTTAATAAATTTTTTTTGCATTGCTTTATTAAGTACCTAAATGAAAAGAGCTCCACCAAGCGAAAATTTTATAGACCAATTATTTAAACTTTTATGTCGTAATTTATAAAAACAGATTGGAAAAAAATTAGTTAATTAACAATGGTGTAACTTTTTGAAAAATCGACATGAAAATTTTTTTTTACCGAGGTTTTTTTCGTACAAGTGTCTAGATTACACCATAATTTATTCAAATTTTTAAATTGTTATTTAATACTATAATAAAAATTATTTTAGGTGATATAACGGCTTTTTAGACGGTGCGCCTATGCCGTAACAACCTCGCGGAGCCCTATTTTCAGCGTTAAAAAAAAATTATAAATAATAGAGATAGAGTTCCGGGAGTTTTTTATTGGTAATTTCCTCCTCTTTCAGGATCTTTTTTCATAATTCCTTAAATATCATTATTTTAGAAATTATTAACGAAAAACGAAATACCTTATTTTTTTAATCTTATTTTATTAATAACAATCGCAATTTTTTACGTGCTAATAAACCCTTAAAAAACATTTTTCTAGACGTCATTCCGAATCGAATGAGCTATCGCTCATATTTTTAGGAGCTTTATATCTATTTAACACGTTTTTGAACTTGTTGATTAGACTAGAAGTTGCTTCAAAAGGCATAGCGGTAGAATTCACTGACACTACAAATCTGTGTAGTGATTTGGATAAAATGGGATAAAATGGGACATCAATAAACAGGAAATATATTTTCCCTTCAGTTTCAAACATTCAAATCCACAGCAAAAAAATATCTATTAAATCGCTGCTTCTACTTAGTAGAGGAATATTTGTAAAGCCCATTTGCCTCACCATGTCTTTTCTCACCACAATTAATTATATTATTTTAATTATGTTCCTTTACACTCAAGTGATTGTTTATAATCATTTTATTATTTTAATTTATAATTGAGAGTAAAAATGTTTTATTTTAAAATTAAAATCTTTCATAAATTTCAACAGTTATCTGACCTACTACAAACACTTGTACAAATATGTGAAGTGATTAATAAATCTATCTATCTACCACACAAAATGAAAAAGTAGAAAGGCAAAAATTTCTTTAAAAAAAAAAAGTTACACTGAAATCATAGTATTGATGTTAATTTAATATTTGGAGCTTCCTCCTTCATTCCTGAAAAAAGACAATAACTGAAGACTTGTTTGGGTTTATGGCACCATGAGTGAGATATATTGTTTATTTAGAAATCAAGTCTTCTGCACTAGGTAGTATTTCTATGAAATGTACCTATAAATGATCACCAAACCCAATCAACTTTTATACCTTTTATATGTCGAGATATATGACTGTCAAACCGTAGTAGAAGGAAACACAAAATATTTCTCACCATTAGATTGATTTTCTCCACACGTTCCTCATAAGAAAAATGAGAATACATTTGCCTTCCCATCTCTTTTGCAACATCCATCAACGCTTCATCCGGTGGACATTGCATGACTTGCTCCAAGAGCCTGTTTACGTGATCAGGAGCTTCGCTGGGGTTTTTCTGTACCTCTTCCAGAACTTCGGGACACATAGTGAAAGGATTAATAGAGACCAGAGACTGTTTTCTACTGGGTGTTCGTTGCGGAGATGGAGGCAAACTACGTGATGTGCTTCCAATGAGTTGTTGTCCTAAAAAAATGACAAATTACCCGTTTGAAATCCGAAAATTCATTCATACAGTGCGCGCGTAAAGTATGGAAACATGAAGATATCTTTGACACCCCGTAAGATACAATAACAAAATTTTGGTTATGTATATTAGATGGTCCAGCAATTTTAAATTTTATATTTTCGACGTTGCCAAATGTACAGTTTCTGAGATCTATGAACAATATGTTTATTTTTAAATGGGACAACCCGTAGGTATATTTGACAATTTCTGTTACATTTTTTTATTGACCATTAATTTTAAGAAATCAGCAATCAGATAAAAATCAGAGCAAAATGCAATGGTACATTTAACAGAGCGTCAAAGAATTGAAATTTGAATACTAAAAGGATGTGGTGACAGGTAATACCATATTATGAAATTTGAGTATGTTTTATTTGCGACATTATTTGTAGGACACGAACACACGAAGAGATATGTGAAATATTTAATAACAATTATGAAGACAGAACTCCTATAGCACGTGGTACTGTATTTAAAATTATTCAAAAATTTGAGAAAAGTGGATATGTACGAAAACTCCCAAAAAGTGGCCACCCTGCTATTCCAGAGCAACAAAAACTGACATTTTTTTGTCGATGGTTGAAGACTCTCATAAGGCTACTAGAGTTGATGCAACCGAAAATCGCATCAGTCAAACAACTGTTCTTAAATATTTAAAAAAATAAAAATGCCTTCCCTATAAAGTACAATTGGTACAGGAACTGAACGAAGACGATCCAGATCGCAGAATGGAGTTCTGTGAAACAATGTTAAATAGATTTGACACTAATCTTAATTTCTTTAATCAAATTCTTTTTTCTGATGAGGCTACTTTCCAGTTAAATGGCACGGTCAATAAACAAAACTGCAGGTACTGGTCAGATGAAAATCCTCATTGGATGGTGGAGGCATATACGCAGTATCCACAAAAGAAAGAAAGAAATAATTTATTAATTAACCACGTTACATAAAATGTTATGTTTGTAGCATGTCAAGTTACAATATTTAACAAAGCTAAGGATTTACCTATTACAAGTAATACACACAGTCGTTACAAATAAAATAAACAAAACAGAATTACATACATTACAACATATATTCAAATTAAGTGTGGAGGTTCGGCAAGCATATTCCTAGCTTCAAAAGTGTGTCTACGAACATGTTCTAAATATTCTGTAGTGGAATAAAAACAGTTATTTTTTTAATATTTTTTTTTTAACTTGTTTAAAACAAAACATATTCATATTTTTAATATTAGAGGTAGTGCATTATACAATCTGAAATCATAGGAGTTTTTTGTGATTTCATCAGTTTGAAACGCTGGGGTCTAATAAGATTGTTGTTACATGTATCATGATTATGTAAACTGGATTGCTTGGAAAACAAGGGAGCCCTTTTGTGAATATCTAATAGGCTTGAGTAAACATACAAAGAAGGTACCGACATAATTTCATGAGTGATGAATGATTCACGGCAGGAATCTCTAAAACCGATTCCAGCAAGAATTCTCAGAGCTTTTTTCTGTAATATAAAAATGCATTGGGCATCCCTAGAATTTCCCCAGAGTGAAATTCCATAAGAAATGTGAGACTGAATGAGTGAGCAAAATACTATTTTCAACGAAGTGAAATTTGTTAATGATTTCAGCTTCCGAAGTAAAAATAAGGCACTCGATAGTTTACTTTTCAAGCCTGAAATGTGGCTTGACCAATTTAGCCTATTGTCCAGAGTAAAACCCAATAATTTGACACACTGGAATTCAGGTAATGGCGGAGCCATAGAAATAATCATGTTTTGTGATTTTTCCTTATTTATCATGAGTTTGTTGACACTGAGCCAGTGCTCCGCTTTTTCTTGTATTTCGATAGTATATCAAGGATGTATCGTCAGCAAATAGCACACTGTGACATGGCTTCATATAATTGTAAAAATCGTTGATGTAAATAACAAACAAAAGCGGGCCCAAAACCGATCCCTGCGGTACACCTAGGTCAATCGATCTTAGCTCAGAAAATGTATTGATGTAAAAAACTCTCTGGAAACGATTATTCAGGTAAGTTTCAATTAAACCCAAAGAAGTACCTCTTACACCATAATATGACAGTTTTTCGAGTATAATGCTGTGAGAAAAACAGTCAAAGGCCTTTGACAAGTCCAATAGTGTGACCCCCACAACCTTCCCGGTCTCAAGACCCTCAACTATGCTTCTGACAACACTCATAGTAGCATCGGTGGTAAAGCAATTTTCGCAAAAGCCAAATTGATAACTGCAAAAAAATTGTTGTTCTCGAAATATTTGATGAGTCTTTTCTTAATGAATTTTTCAATAGATTTTGAAAAGATACTTAAAATAGAAATAGGTCTGTAGTTGCCAACAATTTCTTTATTTCCTTTTTTGTGGAGAGGTATCACTTTTGCATATTTGAAGATGTTAGGAAAATTACCTGATTGAAAGATTAGATTTATCAAATTGGTAAATGGGACAAGAATAATATCATGGGTTTCCTTAATAATTTGACTATTTATTCCATTGATATCCGGACAAGCTGAATTTTTCAATGATTTAATTATTTTTTGTATTTCATCACATGTAACAGGAGTTAAAAAGAATGATGACCCAGGAGAGGGAAAATTTCTAAAGTTCACCAATTCAGAGATAGGCAGATTAGGTAGGGATTTTACAATATTGGCAGCTATACTTGAGAAAAAATCATTAAAATCATTTTCAGTTAATTTCTCTTGTTTGGTTTTCTTTCTGTGAAGATTTACAATGTTCCAGCTAGCCTTAGATTTGTTTTCAGCTTCCATAATATATGAATCATTTGCTGATTTTTTTGCATGTCTGAGTTGCATATTGTAGTCTTTCCTGAATTTTTTTAAGTTATTTATATCTTCAGGTGCCTTGGTACTGTCACATATAATTTTCAGTTTTGATAGAGTATCACGTTGTTTTCTCAATTCGTCATTGAACCAAGATACAGGATTCACATTGAACCTCGGTTTAATTTGTTTCATTGGAAATATATCATCAATAAGATCATTGAGGTGTAGCTTATAACTGGCTAAAATCGTATCTCTCTAACCGAATTCAGATGGTAAAATATAATAATAAATTGTCGAACCCTTCAAATATTGATTATGGTGTTGAAGCGTACATAAAAAAAACTGAGTAAAACATTAGCATCAGGCTGTTATGCTGTTCGAGTCATTACCAATGAACTTGGCCTCAATTCAGGCAGAATAGCGTACTTCTTACTGATTGAATCTCACATAAGAAATGGCATCTCCTTCTGGCGTTCCTGCTCTAACCAGTTGATGAACTCAATATTTGTACTTCAAAAGAGAGCATTGAGGTACTTTTGTAAATGTCGTTCAAGCCTCTTTTTATTGAACATCGAATTTTAACGCTAACTTGTATATTTATTCTCGAAACAGTGTGCTTAATACATACAACAAAATCAAAAGAGCCAAATAATAGACCCTGTTATATTACCCGTCAACACAATAATATTAGTATTCCCATACCAACATCATCTTTGACAAAGAATTGCCTTATATTCGAGAGTAGGAAGATTTATAACCACCTACTTGGCCTTCTCAAGAACATAGTAAATCTCGCACCATTTAGAAATTCAATCAAGAATATCCTTCTCAAAAAGGCATATTACAACCTGCAGGAATTCTATAGTGACAACCTTAGTTAGATCATTATGTATGACTAGTACTGTACACCCATTTATTTATTTTATTATATTGTAATTCCTCTGACTACTGAATGTAGTTTATATAGCGTATAAATGAAATTTTTAATTGTTGAGTATTGTTAAAATTTTAACGTGTAGTATGACAATCAACTAATAACATTTTACCATGTTTTGAAAGTGTTATTAGTTGTGTTTGTATATGTGATGTATATATTTGTATTTATGAGTAAGCATTTTTATTATTAATTATTAATAATTGTTCATGTCCCTTTCACAAAGCTTTGTCAACAAGAAACTATCTTAGACAATAAAGTATATTTTGATTTGATTGTAAATCTTCACCAATAGAGAAGACAAAACCTCTGTATCTGGGCTTGAGTTAAAAATAGTCCAGTCGAATTCGAGCAAAGACAAACACATTTTGTTCATACCTCTGCTCGTAATAGACCTAGTTCAAATTGGTATTTGGGTTACTTCACGACTTTCGCCTGTGAGGAGAAAAAAATATTGACCTGCATGGTCAGAAAACAATGGATCAAATACACCTGCTTTGTACAAAATAGGATTCAAATTGGTGAAAATATTGTCCAAACAACTAGATTTGGAAGCAGTGATACGAGTAGCTTCCTCAATAAGTATAGTTAGTCCAAAGGATACAAGAGTGATTTTAAGTTCACCCAATAAAGATGATTTTACTGAAAAATCAATATTGAAATCGTTGAAAAATATAATTTTATCCGAGACAGTTGCAATTTCACTTAATAGATTTTCAAGAAAAAATTTTCCATTACCTTTACAGGATCTATAAAATGTTATAATTGTAAGTTTGTATTGAGTTAGGCCGATTCCGCAAAATTCAGATTGTCCTTTCTCATTGAACTTTTCAAGGTTCAAAATTTTTGTTTCATACTTATTTCTAGAAAACATGGCTACTCCACCATGCTCAATATTAAAACTACGACAATAAAAAGATTCCAGTTTATATCCAGGAATGTTTACTTGTTTTAGATTTTCTTCGCTTTGCCAATGTCAATGTGTGGGCAGGAATTATTAATAATACCATTATTGGACCTTATTTTTGGAATAGAACCATGACAGGTGAAGAATACTGGACATTTTTAGAATTAGAGTTAATTCCAGAATTAGTCAGACTCTTTCCTGATGATATAAATCCTCATCTCGTGAATAGATCAATTTGGATTCAGCAAGATGGAGTGCCTCCTCATTATCTTCAAGGCGTTCGTGAGTTTCTCGATATTACATTTCCAAATCGTTGGATTGGAAGAAGAGGAGCTATCGAATGGCCAGCATTTGACACCTCTAGATTGTTTTTTGTGGGATTATTTAAAATGTTATATGTATGTGAATAGGCCACCGACTATCCAAGGACTGAAAGACAGAATTACAGAGGAGATAGCACTAATTTCTCCGGCAACGATTAGAAAAGTATTGGATGAATTTTCATTCAGAATGGATTTCTGTTCCCAAAGACTAGGAGGTCATACTGAACATCTTCTTCAATTTTTGTCTTTAGGTATTGTTTTCCGTTAATACTGCAATATTAATTACAAAATAAAAATGTTTTTCCTAATTTCTTAAAATTAATGGTCAATATTGGCCATCAACAGTTTGTATGCTGCATCGGCAATAAAAAACTGTAACAGAAAATTATAAAATATACGGGTTGTCCCATTTAAAAATAAACATATTGTTGGTATATCTCGAAACTGTACATTTGGCAACTTCGAAAATATAAAATTTAAAATCGCTGGTCCATCTAATATACATAACCAAAATTTTATTGTATCTTACAGGGTGTCAAAGATATCTTCATGTTTCCATACTTTACGCGCGCACTGTATATATCTAACCTGGAATGGCCAAATTATTGGCACTATTAACCCTCTTCAAACAATTACTTATATTATTTGCATCAGCTATATCTTCTGCTACTTCAGTCATAATTATTTCTGGTTGGAGCATTACATCCGATGCAGATACATCACTTTTCAAACTTGGATTGCAACCAGTGCTCATCTGACATTTGACAATGCACTTTTTATGGCAACACAATCCACACTGCCTGCATTGAACTGCATCTTTCAACCAGATCTAAAAGGAATTAACATACAATACTCTTATACAGCTTGGTGTGTGGTATGTGCTTGGTTGTGTGGTATTATTGGCTGCTATTATGACAACTATGTGTTGAAAGAAAGAGATCATCAGGGGCCAACATCTATAAAAAGTAATACAATATAAATAAAAAAGTTGGCATTATTAAACTTTGCAATATTTTGAGAATTCACAATACACAATGAAGATGATATGACATATTTCAAAATTGAGTATGCCCATAATATATAATTTTACAGAAATATATTACGCAAATAGGTCATATTCAGCATTATTTCATTGTGTGGAAGAAGTTTTGTTTTGTTGTGTCTTTATTATTAAAAAGGGAGTAGTAAGGCTGTGTGCAAGGGTCAGAACCATAGTCTAAATTTTTTTATTTCTTGCAATTTATTTTATGCGACAATAAAATTAATTGCACAAAATACAATTTTTTTGAATATTGGTCTTTATTATTATACTTGGTTTAAGAATCGGTCACAATTTTGTCCTCAGTATTTTTTGTTGTTTATTTCATTAAAAATTCAGTTTATTATTCCATTTTTAGTTTTTGCAAACTCTGCGCTATATAATAGACCAAGAGCCCGTGTCACTTCTAAAACGTATCATAAGTTTACGCACACTGAACATGGGAACTTGTGGTATCGATGTCGACGATGCTACAGACATACCCGCCGTACATTTTTTCTCGGGCGAAGTGATGGTAAGAGGGATGCTGAACTGTTTTAAAAGGTGAAAAATATTGAAAATTCACGACTGAGGGTAGTAAAAATCAAAAGTTTACAATAAAATAAAGCGACATATGCCGATTATCAGTCGTCTAAAGCTTGGCGTTCACCTGCTGCAACGTTCAAAATATGTAAAAAGAACGGGACCGAAAAAATTTGAGAGTTTACGACTGACAATGGACGAGATCTTACTATTAGCCTTCAAACGACACATATTTCTTCCGTCAGTCTTTTTCAATGAGGCCAAAGGGCGCTGTGCCCTCCGATTTTGGAGAAAATTAACAATTTTTTTTTTATAAGTTTACATTTCAAATTCGGTCGGCTTAGCGCCTTTCTGCCCCATTGAAAATGACTGGTGGACGAAATTTATATTGTTCAAAGGCAAATGGTAAGATCCCTCCAATTGTCAGTAGTAAACTCTCAGATTTTTCGGGACCGTTTTATTGACATATTTTGAACGTTGCAGCAGGTGAACGCCAAGTTTTAGACGACTGCAATCGGCAAGTGTCGCTTTATTTTATTGTAAACTTTTGTTTTTTACTACCCTCAGTCGTGAATTTTCAATATTTTTCACCTTCTTTTTTAAAACAGTTCAGCATCCCTCCAACCATCACTTCGCTCCAGAAAAACTGTATGGCGGGCATGTCTGTAACATCGTCGACATCGATACCACAAGTTCCCGTGTTCAGTGTGCGTAAACGATACGTTTTAGAAGTGACACAGGCTCTTGGTCTATAATCTTTTCATTGATTTAAATGTCCAGAATTCTATAATCTATGCATATACCATTATGAAAAATTGAAAATGTTTTCCAATGGGTTTTTGAATGTGACAATGTTTTTTGTTGAAATACTAATTTCTATGTTTTTATAGTGAATATTATTACACTATAATCATGCATGTAGGATTTGTGGAAAATATTTCTTGAGAAAAATATACGTTTTTGGATTTTGCAAATATTATTTATGAATACAATAATTTTTTCATTATAGGAATATTCAGTTAGTAATTAGAACTAGGAGGAGATACAAATGTTGTAAGCGTGGACGTGAATATATACACACATATGTGTGCATACCTCAGAGTAATAAGGAATCAACTTATTAATCTGAGGTGCATACATTTACGGTGAAATTCCCCTTCGCGGACACCCCTCTTACACGGACACCTCCCTTGGATGGACAATTTCTCATGGTCCCGACCGACTCTCATATAAGTTGCATTGAACGGACGCGGACACAAGAAAATGTTCTCTTATATGGACAAAAAATTAATAAATAAACGCCTTGTCTTAGATGAAATCTGTATGTTGAAGATACAGATTCAGGACTAGACATTGAAAAGCTAGTTGAAATACAAGAACTTTCTGAAGATTCTGATGTTGATGGAGTTCCAGTACCAACAGATGCTATCCCAAATTATGATGACGCTATTACCCTAACCAATCAGTTTAAATGTTTTGCCGAAGATCATGGAGATACAGAGTCTTCGGAGCTTCTTTCCAAATTAGAAATACGAGATAAACAACAATATATGAATTTTTGCGTCATTAAAGTTAAATTTCATTTTATGTACATGTTACATACTATATTCTATTATATTTTGTATGTATGTATTTTGTAAGGTAACAAATCCTAATTTTTTCCTTGAGTTTTTTGTTTATTTCAAAAACATTTACATACATATACGTTTAAAGCCAGGTACTGACTTGAATCTTCAGTGTATTTGTTCAAATATATTTCCCCTCACGCATGTGTATTGTTTCAGTCCTTTCCGGTCATTTGTGAGTTCAAGTAATGACAGAAGTTATTATTGCTGGTGCTGCTTATATAGTAATTTAAAATTTATTGAAAAAAGATCAAATGAATATATAGACGATCCACGAAATATATAGACCCCGAAGATGTTTGGGGGGCTTTTTTACGGCAGTTGCATTCTGAACAGTTTTAAAACTTTGTAAGGATTTCTTCAGAGGATTTCGAATATTTTATTAATAGCATTGGACCAAAAATTGTAAAAAAAGAAGCCAAACTCAGTAATGCTGTTCCGGTTCAAGAATGTCTAGCAATAACACTTCGCTTTTTAGCTACTGGAGTCTCATACACCAGCTTATAGTATGTATTTAGAGTATTGAAGCAACTGAGAAGTGAAAATGGGATGTGGTTCATACAAATATTGGTACGAACAACATCCCGTTTTCACTTCTCAATTACAAGTTTATTAAGCCTTCGTTTGACCACTCCATTTTGTCCTTTTGGAAACAGTTATTCAAAAATCTCTTCACTGCTATTCGCTCGATAGACAATTGCAGACTAAAAACCGGACCACACTGAGCACCCACGCCTTGATATATTATTGTCAAGGAGATGTTGTGACACATACTCTGTAGATGAGTCCTACATGGGAAGAAATGTGAGGGCACTACGAAAGAACGAACAAGACTTTCAATGCTTTCAATAGAATCTGAAGAAACCTGGAAACAAGTCTATAAAGTTGTTCATAATAGAAACTGAAGAAAGAGAGAGTAGAAATCAATAATTAATGGACAGCCTTCACATTGAAGTAATGCGCAAGCGGATGCCGACAGCTAAGTATAAGGAGGAGGGGTTTTAGTTGGTAGGAATCCTACTAGCATCAAGTGTCTTATGCAAGATTTCCCCTCCTCAAACCAAAAAAGTTGTATGGATAATTTATTTCAAATGTAGGTAGTCTATGGATCATTTATTTGGAATTTGGTAGTGCATGGTCTCTCATAATCTTCCACCAACCTACATTAATTTTATCTTTAGAGGGTATGGGTTCTTCAAATTTAGATAGTGTATGGTCCTTCAAATAAACTTTTCTCATCTTGAATTTTGATTTCAGAATTGGATATAAAAGGTCAAGGATGTTGAAAAGACATTTGACACTATACGCTAGGCGTATTTGAAATGAAGGATCATACACACCCAAATTTGAAATAGAGGATCCATCTACTACCTACATTTGAAATAACACATACACTACCAAGTGTAAAATTTCCAGGAATTTTTTTCGTTGCCATGGTAACTGATTACTACATTTGACTTGCTACAAAAATGGAGGTGTCAAATTTACCATAGATATCATTACTGACTTTTTCCAAAGTTTGGGGTACCAATATATTTTTCACATATAGTTTCAACAGATGACATCCATACCAAAATCATGTTTTTGGGGTACAGGGGAAAAACAGGCTAAGTTATTTTTTTAAGTTTTGAGATATAAGAAGTTTTAGGTTGCAAACTCTCTGAAAAGCAGTAGATAAAATAAAAAAAAATTGAGGACTACTGTTGGGTATGCTAAAATATCTCCAAACGGTGAGTTTGGATCTTATATGTCTAAAACAAATGAGCTGCTTAGCAAGCTAGATCACAAAAAAAAAATATAATCATAACTGGGGATTTCAATGTTAATTTCAATCCTATGGATAATCAGGCTCACCAGCTGTGCAACCTCTTTGTATCATACGGATTGCACTATACCGTGAGCATACCAACTAAAGGTAAAAATTGTCTTGATAATGTGTTCACTAACTTTAGGGAGGGGTACTATCAGGCAGATGTCTTTGACCCTTGCATATCAGATCATTCAGCAATAAATTTCTACTTCAAAAAAGAAAAGAATAGGGAAACAACGTCTAGAATAAATTTCAGACCAATCACAGAGGCAGGATTGTTCACCTTATACAAAACCCTAGAAAATGTAAATTGGAATGAGGTAAATGACAAAAACCAAGAAACACAGGTAAGGTTTGAAAATTTCATTAATATCATCAATAATGCAATTGAATTCTCCCTGCCCAAAAAATCTAAACTAAGCACAAAATCCAACAAAATCACACCAAAGATTAACTGGTTTAATGATGACCTAATTAAAATCAGAGAAACACTTCGTTTCATGAATGATGTACATAAAAAAACCCCGAAGTTATCCCCAAAGAAAATATCAAGCGCTTTTATCGTACAAGCCTTTCCAATGCAAAAAGAGAAGCTCATGATGTTTATATAAAAAATTCCTCCAATAAACAAACAGCAATGTGGAAAGTAATCAAAGGAAACAACCCCATCACAAAATCTGAAAATGGTCAAAACCTATCAGCAGAAAACTTCAATGTTTATTTCTCGAGGATAGCCGAGGACTTAGTATAAAATCTACCGCAGCCTCCTTCAAATCCCGCAGAAAAAATTAAATTAGATAAAACCTAAATTTTGTTTCCGTGAAGTAAGCTACAATGAGGTATGAGAAGTCATTTCAAAATTGAAAAATTCAAAGTGTAATGGATGCTTATGACAACAATGTCAAAATTGTCAAAACCATAGCCAACCTAATAATATATCCCTGACAAATTTGATAAACTCGTGCATAGCAAATAATATATTCCCAAACATTCTAAAACTGGCTAAGGTAATTCCTATTTACAAAAAGGATCGGCTGAGGAACTATCAAATTACAGGCCTATCTCTCTGTTACGGATTTTCTTAAAAATTTTTTGAAGCACTGCTAAAAATACAAATTACTGAATATTTTGAATCAAACGACCTGTACAACAAATGCCAATTTGGCTTTCGTAAGAATCTCTCCACAACTCTCGCCATAAATGAACTTCTACAAGTCATAAATAATGGATTTGAAGAGGGGTTATATGTCCACGCGACTTTCATGACCTAACTAAAGCATTTGATTGTGTTCAACACGACCTACTATTAATAAAGCTAACTCAGTATAACTTTAGCCCAAATAGCATTAATTTAATGTCCTCTTACTTATCAGACAGACAACAATATGTCACACATAACGGTAATATTTCTAACAAAGCCTGGATGAAACACGGGTGCCACAAGGCTCAATCTTAGGACCTACCTCTCTTCTTATTTATATAAATGACCTATCGATAACATTGTTGACAGCAAAGCTATACTGTTTGCAGATGACACCACAACATTAACTTCATCCAAAACCCTGATACACTCAGAGATAACGATGCACCCAGAATACAACCATCAAAACTGGTTCACGGCCAATAAATTGACCTTAAATGAGAGCAAATCTCAATCACTAGTATTCACTCTACGTCATCATGAGAAAACTCTAGCTGATCCTGTTAAATTTTTAGGAGTATATATCGATCCTCACCTAACTTGGGAATTCCATACAAAAAAATTGAGTAAAAAACTCTCTTCCATTACCTATATGATAAGAAATCTCAAAAACAATGTTTCTTTGGATGTTCTCTTGACATCCTACTTTGCTTATTTTCACTCGAACATGACATATGCCCTATTAAGCTGGGGTCATTCGTGCCACCTAGACAAATTTTTTGGAGTTCAAAGACGTTGTGTGAGAGTAATTGCGGGTCAATCCTACAGGGACTGTTGCAAACAAAAATTCAAAGAACTGGGCATTCTAACAGTGCCTTGTGCATATATCCTCGAATGTGTTACCTATGTAAAGAAAAATCTGTCATCATATAGTACAGCTGGAGATTCCTATGGTTATGACACAAGAAATAAAGACAAACTGTTCCTAAAATATCATCACCTTGATAAGACTAAAAACGGAACTAGTTATTTGGGCCCAAAAATGTTCAATGCTCTTCCACATAGAATAAAAAATCTAAATGTAAATTGTTTCATCAAAACTTTAAAGAAATATTTTGTAATGAAGGTGTTTTACTCATTTGAGGAATACCTCAATAATGATTTCAGTGATTTGTCATCATATACTGATTAAGTCAAAATGCTCAATTATATATTATTATTTTAACATCTTTATATGTGAACCAGTTTTGTATAGTCTAACATGTATAAGTGTTTTAAATATTTTTAATGAATTTTAAATTTCTACTGACTTGTGTAATGTTCTAAATCTTTACTGACTTGTGTAAATACTTAAATGTATCTAAGCACCAATAAATCTATCTATCTATAAATGGGGTTTTTCAGATAAAGTCAAAAACAAATATTTTGAGAAAAAAATTAATTATGATAACTTGTTATGACTTAGCACGTTTTTGAATGATTTTTTGAATTTTTTTCACAAGGTGTATATTACACAAAATCGCAGTATAATAAACACAGATTCCAAAAATAGCCTAGAGTTTATTTTTTTATAATTTTTGGTGTACAAAACTAAAATGAACCAAGTAAATAAAAAATAAACATGTAACACTATAAAATCCTATTTATTGTTCCAATCAGAACTTACAAGTAGAACTAATAAACAAACCACTTTGACTCACATATACAATACTGAAAACAATGGCTGCCTCGTACCGATGCATCAATGCGACTAGCCCCTTTTTGGTCTGTTACGCGCGGACTTTTAATAACTCGTGACTTATTCCGTTCTTGCTCAAACGTGTATGCTCAGATTAAAGCTTATTCTCTATAAGATGGCGCGGTTATATCAATTTTGATAAAAATTTACTTAGCTCGTTTTTCCCGGGTACCCTTCAAATTGTACTTGAAGTTTTTCGTGATAACTAGGATTTGAAAAAGGGAACAGATGTGATTCACGAAACGTAATCATAGGAAGCGTTGCAGATCTTTCAATAAGAAGTCTCGATAGGATTAAACCCATCGAATTAGTGTGGTGTACTAACGCAAATAGTTCCAACTGACTATTGGTCAGCCGGAAAAGGAGATCAAAGCCATTAGGTGAACTCTTACTCAACCCAAGCGCACATATGAAATATGGGATCCATACACTATTCATACACCATCTAAATTTAAAATGAAGAATCCAAAAACTTTCTAAATTTGAAATAAAGTAGCCATACTACTTACATTTGAAATAATATGTTCTATACGCTCGTGATACACAACACACGTTTAAAATAGCTCCGTTAAAGTGAAAACTCTAACTAATATTATTTCTGATTCCGAGAGTGGTGTAATTTGTGGTACATCCTGTGAATCCAGTTTCATCTCCCAAAAAGTGTATAATTATCGGATAGTTTGAATATACGCGATCAAATCGTCGAAGTTCGAAGCGTAGCCGAAACCTCGTTAAAACAAATCTGGCAAGACGACACTTTCCTTGAAAATATCATCGATAAGGTATCGACAGGTGTTCTGGCCGGTCTGAACGCCAGATTGGAGCAGTTCGACAAAAAACTGGACAACCTGCAAAAAAGCATTGAAACCACAGAAAATAAATATAAACAAGAGATAGCAGTTCAGCACGATAAGGTCAATGAACTCGATAAAAAAGTGGTCGATTTCACAGGGAATTCCCAAAATCTTTTCGAGATTATAACCGAGATGAATGAAATAAAACGTAGGAAAAAAATTTTCTGCTCTTTGGTTTAGATGAGGACACTGACACGAAGTCATTATGCGTCGAAGTCGTTAAAACAATTATCCCCAACTTGAACACGAATAATCTACAGATTTCACGTTTAGGGAAGAGTCTGGGGGATAAACCCCGTCCAGTGAAAATGGTTTTACCCAACTGCAATGATGTTATTCCCCTACTCAAAGGCAACAAAATACTTCGGTCAGAACAAAAATTCAAAGAAATTTCAATCAGAGGCGACTACACCATCAAACGACGCGATTACTACAGAAATCTGAAACGTGAACCCGACCTACGCCTTAATAGTGGAGAAACCAATCTATTTATCGGGTACAGGAACGGAATGCCCATGATTCTACGAAATCAGAGTCACTAGTTCAAAAGGATCAACATCACCCTACTCTCGCCATTGACATAATAATAAATTGTAAGAAGACTAAATCTTTTTTGCCCATAGTCAAATGTCTTGACTTCAACAAAATGGATCAAGATAAATTTTCGAGAATGATAACCAACACCAATTGGGACATCCTGGAAGAATATGGTGATTTGAACTCAATATGTAGTATTATTCAATCTATAATTTCAGAGTGTACTCCTTTAGCGAAAAAAAACCTTTTTTTTTCCATTTTGGTATATGAAGGAGCTCATAAGTATAATTGATATGAAAACCCACCATTTGAAAATGCATAGAATACGCAGAGTTATGACCTATGCAAGAATTTTATAGGCAATGGAACACGATTATACATTGAATGATATCATAATCGACCGCGTGAATGAATGTAAGGATCTAGGGGTACTGTTTGACAAGAGATTAATCTTTGTATCTCATATAGAAAACATCACTCATAAATCTGCTCAACTATTAGGTTTCGTTATTCGCAATAGCAAAGAATTTTCTTTTATCAAAGCAATGAAAGCAGTATATTTTTCTCTAGTAAGTTCAAAGCTTGAATACTGCAGTACTGTTTGGAATCCATTCAAAAAAAAAATCTATCGATTCTATAGAAAAAATTCAGCATGAGTTTCTCAAATTTCTCTATTTTAAAAAGCATGGCAGTTACCCAGTGAATCACTATGATCAACAACTTATACTCGAAGAATTCAAGGTTACTATTCTGAGGAAGCGTAGAGAAATCTCCGACCTTACATTCCTTTACAAAGTCATACATTACTTCGAGATCCAACATCTCTTTCCACACCGTTGTAACTAACCCCTACCACCATTTCCACAGTCCTTTGAATCACATATGCAGACAATTTAATAGGTTAGATAGTGTAGATATATTTTCCACTTCACTAACCCAGTTTAGAATTATACTATTTCAGCATATCTCGAATTAACCAACTATTGTTACCATATGTACCATAAACCAGAATTGTATCATACAAAATATCGTTATATACTCCAGCTAGTGGATTTATAATCTGTTTGGATGTATTATATTAAATAAATAAATGAAGGATTCATACCCTAACTACATTGAAGTAAAGGAACCATATACTACCTTCATTTGGAATGAAGGATCCATAAACTATCTAAGTTTGAAATAAAGGATACAAACATTTAAAAAAGAATCCATACACTATTAATTTGAAATAAAGGACATACTACATTTGAAATAAAATATCCATACAACTACCTACATTTGGAATGTACCTACCTATATTTGAAACAGAGGATTACTTTCGAAATAAAGGATCAATGCACTTTCCTTAACTTCGAAAAAATGATCATACACTACTTACATTTGAAATAAAGTATCCATACACTACCAAAATTTGTAATAAATGATTCCTACACTACCTGAATTTGTAATGAAGGATTCATGCACTACCTAAATTCAAAATAATATATCGATACTAAATTTGAATACATAGATAGATATTCATTTATATAAATTTTAAAAAATTTACACTCGTCACAAAGACATTTCAAAAATTACTATTACAGGCAACAACAGTAGAAGAGGATAAAACAGGAAGAATCAAAATGTAAAATTGAATATCCAACTCGCATGTACAGTAGGGCATGTGCAGGAGGAACTCCTCAACTGCAAGAAACAATGCATCATTAATATGTTATGGATTTTTTTCTTAAATATATTGTGAGATAAATCTTTATAGCAGGGTGGTAAGGCATTGTAAAGCTGATATATCTATATGTATCTTGTGTAGAATATGTGTGTATATTTTTGCGCCATGACACCATCAGTTAAACATTTCTTATGAATGGATAAAAGGCACTCCATGATATAACAACAGGGTAGATAATTTTTTTAATAGAGTTTTAAAATGAGATCTCGAGTCACTAGAACTCATAATACGTATCATTTTCTTTTGTACTATAAATACTTTTTTTTTGTTACTACAGTTTTCCCAGATTGTTAGTCCTTAAGTGAGTATACTATGAAATTAAGAGAAATAAAGCCATTCTTAAATGTTGGATGTCTAACTGAGATCTTAATTGTCATATTCCAAATGTCGCTCTTGCTAGACGCTTGCACAGATCTTGAGTGTGGAAAGCAAAATCTAACTTTTAGTCCAAAATAATAGCTTAACTGGCTTACTGTGATTACTAGTTGTTGATGAAAAGCGTATGTTTTGAGTTTTCGTTTCATTAAGAGTGCAAAAAACCAGTCTTTGGATATGATCTCAGATTGTTCTAGGTTAGTTTTGCAAGTGGCTAAGTAAGGTGCATCATCAGCGAAGAGGACTGGTTTCACAGTTTGGCCTAGATTGATAGGCAGATCATTGATATAAATTATGAAGAACAAAGGTCCAATTACAGATCCCTGTGGAACCCCATCATCATCAGAGTTTTGATTGCCATACTTAACATAATGGGTCCTATTTTTTAAATGTGAAGATATGAGGTCTAATGGAGTCCTCTAATGCCGTATCTTTCTAGTTTTAGTAGTAGATAATCATGGAGAACTGTGTCAAATGCTCTTGTTAAGTCATAAAGTCTAGCAGAGCTGATTGATTGTTCATCAAAACCGTCCAGTTTGGTGTCATAGAGCGCACAAACTGCCGCAATAGTGGACTTCCCAGTTCTGTAACCGAACTGATTAGTGCAAAGCAGGTTATTTTTTTTTTTTAAATTAAGAGTCATATCTCCAAGACAATTTCAAAAATCTTGCCCAATACCAATAATAGTCTATCATTTGCTGGTAAATTTGGATCACCTTTTTTGTAAATTGGTGATACTCTAGATAACTTAAACATATCTGGGTATACAGCATCATTCATGCATGAACAACTTGCAAACTATAGAGCTATAACTTTATGCTCAAGTCTCAGTGAAGTATTCGAGGCTATAATGAACAAAAGGGTTTTGAAATTCCTAACAGAAAATGGTAGACTCTCAAATTGTCAACATGGTTTTTTTAATCAAACAAAAGTACTGATACAGCGCTCTGTGAGTTTATTGATGAGGTCACTAGAGCTCTGGATACAAAAAAACGGCGCTAGGGTTATTTATTGACTTCTCAAAGGCTTTTGACCGGGTAGATCATGCTGTTCTCCTTCATAAATTATTGAGATATAGTGTCAGGGGAATTGCTCTCCAATGGTTTGGCTCCTACCTTAGAGATAGATATCATCAAGTTAAATGTGATGGTTTTGTTTCTGACTTGAAACAAGTAAATGTCGGAGTTCCCCCAGGGTCCATTTTGGGACCAACTTTGTTTCTTATCTACATTAACGATCTCTTAGAACAAACGACTCATTTCTATTCCAGACTTGTTGCCTATGTTGATGACACTAATTACTTATTCGTAAACAGTGATATCAATGAAGCCATAAACCAAGCGCATAACTATTACTTTAATATCTGTGAATGGAGTGAAAAAAATCTCTGCATATCTTCTCAACAATGTAGTGTAAGTATTGTAAAAAGCCTTTGGGGAAACTCTACAGAAGCCTATCGAATATTTACTCTACAGAAAAGAGCTGTCCGTATATTGAGTAAAATTGGACCATTGGACTCATGCAGAGAACACTTCAAAAGGTTCTTAATTTTCAACAATGATTTCAGTGTGTTTGCTTTGTTTTCAGAAACAAATATTACTTTGAGTCCGAAATGATAGAACACTCTTATGAAACGCGAATGAAAAACAGATTGCTACCGTCTAAACATTCCTCTACCCTATATCAAAGAGGACTGTATTTCAATGGTTGTAAATTATACAATGTTCTTCCTAAAGCTTTAACTCTTTCACTGCGGGAAGCAAATAAAGTTGAAAATTAAAATGGTGCCCACAGTGCGGGAGTCAAATATATTTAAATGCATTGTTTGGGGGTTTACTGCGGAAATCAATTATATTGAACTGCTAATATAGACAACTGTATATACAAAGAGGTGTTTGGTAGGTTGCAGAAACCGAATGAAATACATGAACTAAAAGGGTTTCTACACTGCGGGAATCAACTTTATTTATGCAGTGTTGACGGCGCTCTCCACTTCAGTTTCTGTTTACGTTTTGTGATTGTGTCTGTCATGTTTGTGAAGTATTTAGGTGATTTTTGTAGTTTAATTGTTGAAATGGCTTCTGGAAGCAGAAGGAGGCTAACATGATGACTTCTTATGAAATAATATAATGTTTTCTGGGTTTGAATTTTTCTTATAACAATTTAAGACGGGAAAGTCTGAAGAATGTACAAATTTTGTTGTTTTTTTTTATATGCAAACTAGATTTTTTATTTGTTTTATAATTACTTCTCATCATATGTATAAATAATATAATGTTTTCTGTTAGTTTGAACTTTGAAAAATGTTCAAATTTTGTTGTTATCGAAAGATTTTTTATTTATATGCAGAGAGGTTTTATTTATGTTTTAATAACTATTCACAATATGTATGAATAATAAAATACGTTTTGTGTCAGTTGGAATTTAAACTATAACAATTTGAGGAGAGAACAATAAATAAATTAACTGTATACATTACATCATAGAATTTCGAACTTCAATTGATTTGCCAATTCCAAAATACTCGCGCACGTATAGCGACTTTCACATTCCTTCCATTCGTGACATTTTATAACAATTGGCAACACTGTACGCGTTGTTCTGCAGTTAGCTGCGGGAAGCAAATATAATTGCGCACACGCAACTGCGGGAATCAAATATAGTTGACAGCGCTTCCCGCAGCTGCAGTGACGGTACTCCTAATAGAAACAGCGGCCGCAGCGAAAGGGTTAAAAGACTCGAAGAATATATGCATCTTCAAAAGAGAGATGAAACATTTTCTTTTGAGAAAATTCTACTATTCCCTAACAGAATTTTATAGTGATGTTTGATGTATTGTGTAATGTAAAGTGTTTGTTTATTATGTTAACCTGTCTGGGCATCTACCTAAATTTATATTTATATTTTTATATTTACATCTATATTTTTTTGTATTATCTCTATACCTTATCTATAGTGACATTATCACTTTAGTGAACGTATGGTAACTCTTTCATATTGTAAGTACAAATAGTACCTTTCAGAATTCCGTGAAATTTCATTACCGGAACTATCTTTGCTTATAAAAGAATTGGGTAATAAATCTAGTAGTGAACTAGTGGATTTGAAATTCATTCAAAATATATATGGAGTTGTTGGACATGTTGTGTTACACTTGATAAATATATCTTTACAATATGGTACATTTCCAACCTCACTTAAGAGTAGTATTATTGTACCTATACAAAAGATTTCAAACTCAAATAAATCTTGGGAACATCGACCATAAACACACTGCCTAGTATGGAGAAGCTATTAGAAAGTGTAGTATATCAACAGATATTAGATTACTTGAATTCAATAAAAAAAAATCTTGGAAATCAATCTGGTTTTAGAAAGCATCACTCATGTGAGTCAGCGCTCCAACTAACAATAACGAAATGGAAGAAAACTATTGATGAGGGAAAGTACGTTGTTGCTGTATTTCTGGATCTAAAAAGAGCCTTTGAAACCATCGACCGGGACTTACTATTAAGAAAACTTGAGTATGCGGGTATACAAGGTATAGCACTCAAATGGTTTAAAGATTACCTCAGTAACCGAAAGCAAATCACAAAAATCAATGAAACTTTATCAACCCCCATCACTAACTCTTTTGGAGTACCACAAGGAAGTGTTTTAGGGCCGCTTTTATTTTTGGTGTACATATATGACATACATTTCTTTCACTCTTGCGACTTTTAAAATCTTTTTGCTGATGCCACGTTATTATCAGTTTCGGATAGTAATCTAGATACTGCAATTGATAGAATGAATAATTCATTAGCTAAAATTAATTCTTATTTCAACGACAACAAACTAAAACTAAATGTAGCCAAATCAAAAGCAATGGTATTATCAACGTCACATAAGCTGAAGTTCATCAATATAAACAATGCCGTTCTGAAAATAGCTAATGACACAATTGAATTTGTAGAGGAAATGAAATACCTGGGTTTCATGCTTGATAATACTCTATCTTTCAATAACCACTTCCACTATATTATCAAGAAAATTTCTAAAAAGTTATATTTTTTCACAAGAGTCTCTTCACAATTGTCCACCTATTCCAGAATAACCGTATATAATAGGCAATACTTCAGCCTCATTTTGATTATTGTGGAAGTATATTATATACTTTTGATTCTAATAAAATTGCCCGGCTGCAAATACTACAAAATCGAGGAATGCGAATCATTCTGAAGTGTAATAGATATACCAACATTTCATTCATGTTAGACACCTTGCAATGGTTATCAGTATCCCAAAGACTATATCAGACATCAATGATATTTATTTTCAAAATCTTGAATAACCTCTCTCCAGGATATTTTAGTGAATTTATTGTATACAAGTCTCAAGTTCATTTTTATCAGACAAGGGGAAGCACTAGTCAACAATTGCACCTACCTAAATACAACATGTCTAATACAATGAAATCTATATTTTATAAAGGCTTAGATGAGTATAACAAATTACCTGATTATGTGAGACAATCCAATACTGTCCACAAATTCAAAAAACAAATTATTGCCCACATCAGATCGTAAAATTATCAAAATAAAATTATTTTCATTCGTAATTGATTATTGTTAATATCAATGATTATTAGATTTAAGGATTACTTATAACATCATTTATTTTCTTTCAGTTGTATATTCACTTACTGTTGTACTACAGATACATTATGTTATATTAATTTTGTGTATTAGGATATTCCTACTAAATAAAGCTCATTCATTCATTCATTGTAATTGCAATAGGATGATCTAGTGCATCAGCAACCATTTTTAGCAGACTGGCATTTAGACTATAACAGTCCCTTGACTTTGAGTTCTTTATGTTTCCAACAATCCCTAGTACCTCCTTTGCCTCTGTTGGGTGCAAATAGAATGACTTGTAATTTATGGGAAAAAAGGATCCATACACTACAATTGAAATAAAGAATCCATGCACTAACTACTTTCAAAATACATTCTGTTGTGGCAAAGTGTCTCTCTACCCATTCTAGAATCTAGACAAATTCAAAATACTGACTTGTAAATGAAAATTATAGATGAATAAAATGACTTTTGATTTACATCAGCATTATCATCTAGAATCAATTAAAAAAAGTACCACCTCGAATCATTTAAACACAGTGCCGCCTCAAATCAATAAACTATTTTCAGATACCCAAGGGGGGTATTGCCACTCCCTTATAACCGCGCCTTACATACATATACATACCCACACATACATCTATATAAAATAAGAAGCATAAAATGACAAACGATTTAAACTCTTACCTTCTTGGAACAAAAGTCACAATGCGTTGTACGATGGAACTGTGTCCGAATAAAGTCATGTTGTAGAGAGCCTGTAGTACTGACAGCCTTGCTATCAATTTCCAAACTGACTTCAGACATTTTTCTCTTCAATTCGATATCTTCATCATGAGTCCACACAAAAGCCAACAATATATCACCATAACAAAAAACGTGCTCGAAACCCGAATGCAACAACAAGGGATGAGTTTGATTGTTGGGAATGATATTGTTCGGCGGCAAAAAAGAATAACAACGCGTGTAGTTCCCCAGGAAGCTATTACAGCACTCGCTCAAGACATGACTTATCGGTATATTCGTATATCCTAAAAGTATATCCTTATCTTCACTAATAGTCGCCCAAACATTTATGTTTAAGTACTTCAAAGGTTCTTTCAATGGAAATTGAAAATCTTCGTTGAACTGCAGAACCGTGCCTGTGGATAGTTCTCTACTTTTGTGTACCTGAAATTCAAAAGACTATCAGATGTACCACAATTCGAAACAATTAAATTAATAAGGAATCATTCAGAAAACAAAATCTAGTGTCTAGTCAAATATTATAGAATAAATTTGAAAAATAGAGAATACATCACTAATTTATCCTCAACATTAGAATCAATTACAATCAATTATTATATCCATGTACTACTGTAAGTTGTGACAGTCAAGTGTGATTGCAAGGCAGGCTTCTAAAAATAAAACTTTAAGATGTGAGACACAAAACTTAATTGGAATATGTGTTTTCACTTTTCACCAACATCACTTTTGCCGACCCAAAATACTAACATTAAATATTTCTCTGGCACACAGAAGATTCAACTAATAAGAAAAAAATTGTTGTTGTGCGAATAGGACTTCTGAACCAAGGGCCCTTTATAACCAGACCTTTCAAATACTACCACTCCCCTGACCAACATTTATTTTGCTATACCAAACTCACTACCTCAAAAAATTTCAGATAAATATTTTTTTTCTAATTTTGACATTTAAAGTGACACTTTTAAAAACTCGTTTACGTTATCAAATGTTTTACTTTTCATCACCAGTTGCGAAAAGTAAAATTTTTCGCAACTGGTGATGATAAGTAAATTTCACCACCAGTTGCAAAAAATACAGGAATAAAATTTGTTATAATTTTGAGGGTATTCAATACATAATATGTATGGTAAAAACTAATTATAAATATTAATAATATAATTTGAACAATTGGTCATATTGACCCCAGTTGACAACGTAGTTTTCTATGTAGCATTAATTTCCGTTTTTTCCATGGATGAGAACACTCTTTTAACGCAGTAAAAAGTTAAAAATAATTTTAATATTTGATGATTATGCCAAAAAGCGTGGGGTGTTTTGTCGAAATCATTTAAAATAGTCCAAGATCCCAGAGCCGGCAAACCTACGTCATTTTAGCAAAGCTGAAATTTTGAGTATGAGTAGTGTGATATGAGTTAAGAACGTATGCATACTTGCTAGCTTGAAAGAGGGGCCCTTTTACGGGTAGCAGGTATAAAAGTACATAAAAAAATTTCTCACTTATGTTGAAGTATCGTAATGCTTTTGACAATTAATATCGTCCAGTTGGCCAAGCAGTCTGAGGTGCAAGATCTAAGCTCTGATATAAAAAATTGGCAAGGGTTCAAATCCCCAAGCCTGACGATTTTATTTTTATTTTTCCCATCAAAATTGAGAAATGATTTGTTTTTTTTTTATTTCAATATTTATCCCAAAACTAAATCATTTCTCAATTTCAAGCTAGCAAGTATGCATACCTTCTCAACTACATATCACACTATTCATACTTAAAATTTCAGCTTTGCTAAAATGAGGTAGGTTTGCCGGCTCTGGGATCTTACTCTAAAAATATTATGTTTGTCAAAGATACGTAACCAAAAAGAACCCCATGCTTTTCGGCATAGTCGTTGAATATGAAAATTATGTTTTTATTTTTAGTGCGTTAAAAGCTTCGCTCGTTCCACAGAAATTCGCTCATTACGAAAAATTGTGCTTTTCCCAACTGGTTACACAAATAACTATTCAAGTTCTAAATTTTGGGAAATATACTGACCTGTAAGCTTTAATACTATACCAAATTTCAAATTGTGTCAGTTTCTGAGAAAAATGGCCGTAACATAAGTATACAAGAGTGATCCTAGAGGGATTCCATTTTATATAGCTTCACTTGTATGTTTGTTTGTTTGTAACCGACTCCTTTGGGCGCGATTTTGACCCACTTATAAACGTACGAATGATTTGAATTTTGGCAGGTGTACATAATTCCGGTGACAATGCATTAAGAAACTTTTGTTTGAAAAAAAAAAAAATGGCGGCGGCGGCGGCGAGTTTTGTGATTATGGTCTGATTCGCTTCAAAATTGGTATCTGAGGGTTTTCGTGGTCAGAGATTATGATTCTTTTGTCAAAACTGAAAAATTCAAGATGGCTTCTCCAAAATGGTAGAAGAGTTTTGTGATTATGGTCCGATTTCTTCAAAATTGGTATGTGGGGGTTATTGGGGTCCAATATTATGATTCTTTTGTAAAAATTGAAAAATTATAGATGGCGGCTCCAAAATGGCGGACGAGTTTTGTGATTATGGTCCAATTCTATTCAAAATTGGTATGTGGGGGTTTTTGGGGTCGGAGATTATGATTATATTGTCATAATTGAAGGATTCAAGATGGTGGCTGCAAAATGGCGGACGAGTTTTGTGATTATGGTCCGATTCTATTCAAAATTGGTATGTGGGGGTTTTTGGGGTCGGAGATTATGATTATATTGTCATAATTGAAGGATTCAAGATGGTGGCTCCAAAATGGCGGACGAGTTTTTCTGATTATGGTCCGATTCTATTCAAAATTGGAGAATATTAGTTAAAAAAATTAAATAATAATAATAGTTTGAAAAACTAAAAAACACGCTATAATAGAAAACAAAACTGAAAAGTTGAAAATAAATAATAGTTTGAAAACTGAAAAACACGCTTTAATAGAAAACTAAACTAAAAAAGTAGAAAATAATTTTAAATGAGTTTGAAATAAGAATACAGTGATTAACAACAAATTTATTTCATCGTTAAAAAGCGTGGGGTGCTTTTCAAGATATTTTCATAATGATTCTACTTTTACCAATATCTGTCCATGAAATATTAACAACAATTGACATCAAGCACCCCACGCTTTTTTACGATGAAATAAATTTGTTGTTAATCACTGTATTCTTATTTCAAACTCATTTAAAATTAGTTACTTTTTAGTTTAGTTTTCTATTAAAGCGTGTTTTTTAGTTTTTAAACTATTATTTATTTTCCCAATTTTAGGTATGGATTCCCATTTAATGACATCAATAACAATAGTTTTAAATATGATCTATATATATATTCTAGAAAATGTAGTTGAATATTTTTCTCAACAAATACATTTCTGCAGAATCAAGATCCATCAACTCACCTCAACATATGTCAATGATTCTGAACTAGAATTCTTTAAATCATTTCTGGAATTTTCCGGTAATTCACAAAGAGAATTCTTCTTCACTGTTGAAGATCCCTGTGTAGAATGTTGTTTCAGGACAGAATGTTGAGGAGTACCGGGGTTACTAGGAGTAGGAGTATTTTTTGCACTGTTCGTTTCTGAGAAAGAAGTTTTACGTTTTCTTAGGCTGAAGTTTCCAATTGTTTGTGCAATTTTCGCCATGTTTTCGTTTGAGGGCATTATTTTTGGAATCCGCTTCTTTGTATCCTTAACATTCTCAACGAGTACGAAACTATCTTGTTCGATCTGCATCAATTCAGTCTCTTCTGCAGCCTCTGGGGTTGGACAGGTAACTCTTACCTCAGTCTCATCGTTATATTTTGATTTGAGAATGTAATTCTCGGCCACTCGTTCCACCTTCAAGGTTATGTTTGCCGAGGATATTGACTTAATGAGCTTAGCGACCTGGGGTACTGTTTGAACAGTACGATTCTCCACAGCTAATACTATGTCATTCGGTCTCAAACCTGACTTGAATGCTGTGCTATGAGGCGAAACGCTGTCCACCAGAACTAAGCCTTGTTCCTGTTTGAATATCACTCCCAACTGAGCCTGTCTGACTTTAGTCATGGTTATCTCCAGAGTCATGTACATGGTATCATCCCTCTGATAGAGAGAAATCCAAGGTATGACATCTGGAAAGAATAATTTGTATGGAATTTCTGTACATAAATAATAGATATCAAAAACGGATCTACTGCAATAGCCACAATAAGTATTGAAGTGTTAGAAACCAATGTACTAAAAAAGGTACACTAATATAAAATGTAATAAGAATATTCACAATCACCACATAAAAGACATTTCCAGGAGCTGCACAAGATCTAAAGTTGAAAGATATGCATTCTACCTAATAGTATTATAATGTATAATAATCATGCATCCAACTGAAACAGTATTTACCATATTTGTAGAATTGTCTTAAAATTTTAGAATTTATTCAATGTTCTTTCATGTTCCTTAATTTTCTTCAAAAGTAAATTCTGTTTCGAATGAAAGAGTGAGTTTATAATAAAATATTAATTTCCCAAAAAAAAGTACATTGTCATTTATTCCAGGTGCAATTTTTGCAAGTTTAAATATGTTTCACAGTATATGAACTGCAAATACATTATTAAAAAAACAAAGAAAAAGTGTTGAAATATTCAAGAAATCTTTAAAATAAAAGTTCAATATTACTCTGACACAAGCGATTTATCAAATTTAGTAATAAGTAGATGAAAATAGAGGTTTTGGAGTTTGTGGGATAACATTGCTTACATATATTAGGACATCCTACTTCAAATAAATATATCTATTCATCTATCTCAAGGAATAAACGGGATAACTGGAAACGAGATAATGGGATAACAAGATAATGGGAAACAGGATAACGGAGATAACCGGAAACCTGATAATGGAAAATGGGATAATGGGAAGTGGTCAAAGCCACAGGCATAAGCTAGACAAAGAAAAACATAGGAAAAATACAAATTCCACGCAAAGTCGCAGGTACCAGCTAGTTCATTCCATAAATGTAATAAATTAACTGATACACTATTACTCCAATAATTTTCTAACTTCACTTACCAACAGCTATTGTACAATAAATACTTTGGACAATGGGTGGCAGGGAGAGACGTGAAATCTCAACACAAGTAACTTCCAACTGTCCTTGTGGTACTATTTCATTATCTTCTAAATCTAACTGACTAGGATCAGTTTTCACGAAGAACGGTTTATACCTGAAAGTGACAAAAGTTGTTAGAATTGTGTACTTTGGAAACAATTGAAAACCTCTTCATTTAATCAATACATAAATTAATATAATTCCAAAATCAATTAGTTAATTACTTGATAAAAAAATAATCTAACTAATAAAAAGAACAGAAAACTTTCAATACTTTCTGCGAATACAACAATTTTTTACCAGTACCACAAAGTTCTGGAAAAACAATTTCATCCGTCCCATTCTCAAATCAGGTGATGAGAGCAACACGAAGAATTAGAGCCATTCCCAAAATACTTGACTCTCTTGTAACCAACCAAAATTTCTTGGCAATGTCTCAGCATTCTAAATAATCAACAACATGGCTTTTCAAAAAACAGTCTACAATTACCAACTTGCTTATCAATCAAAAAGACATATTAAACACATTTGAGAGGTGTTTTCGAATTCACTCAATTTATCAAAGTCGTTTGATATAGTTAATCATGGAATTTCAGTTCATAAATTAAAAGCTTATTAATAGATTAATAGTTTTCTTATAGACACAATCTAGTGGGTCAAGATAATAATTATATATCACACACAATTGAGGTCAGTTCTGATGTTCTCCAAGGTCTTAACTACAGATCATCATTTTTTAATATGTTTATTGATGATCTTTTTGGAAACTTCACTGTTAAAAGATAGTTATTTGCTGATGATTTCAAACAATATCGTTTTTTTTTTTTAAATTTAATTTAAAAAATTTTAATTTTTTTTTTTTTTTTTTTTTTAATATTTTTTTTTATTATAAACTTACGTTTCTTGGGATAATATAATAATAATAACTTTATTCAGAGAGAATGGGTTTACAATAGAATCTATAGATAGATGTGAATAAAGTTGGTTAGTGATAAGTGCTGCAGCACTTGTTTCGCAGAAAGTACAAAGGAATTTAATAGAATTTATGAACGTGTAGGTCGTAAGAACAATACATTTGAGACTACGGTAATCTCAATGCAATATAATTGAGTTACATAACATGGAAAAATCAATATAAATAAAAAAGTATAAACAGAATAAATACAATTGGACTAACGAGAAAATTATTTTTTTTAAATTCACTTACACAGTACAATATAAATCTGTCACAGTTTATTCGAGAAAGATGAATACAAAAATATTAAAATATTAAAAGCTCAGTGTACAATTTATAAAATATCAACTTAAAACTAGACAATTTAGATTAACATACACACATACTACACATTTTCAAACATTTTTCATTTCCACCAAATCAGCAATTTTTTTTCGTTGTTGACTGTATATGAATGACTTCAATTCTTTCTTATATGATACCAGATAGTTGTTTTTCTGTATATGGGTTGGGACAGTGTTATACAATTTTGGAGACATATAGTTATAGGACCGTTGGCCGATAGATTTGTGTCTGTTCGGAACTATGTGCTGGTTTTTTTGCCTTGTATGGTAAGGATGACTCGGTAGGTTGAAGTTATGTTTATTTTTATGGTATCTGATATTAATGTTGTAATAAAAAAGTTGGCGAATATCAAATACTTGAGCTGCGGAAAATAGTGCATCAGATGGATATTTAGCTTCTTTAGACATAATCAGCTTGAGGAATCTTTTTTGTAGAAGTTCTAGGGGATAAATATGGGTCTTCAAGGCTCCTCCCCAGACAATTATACCATATCGTAGATGACTTTCGACTAATGCGTGGTATAATACTTAGAGTTGTTAAAAATTTAATATATCTTTAAGGTATTTGAAATTATAAATGATCATTCTTAGCTTTTTGCATAATAATTTAAAAAAAATGGAATCACATGTTGATTTTGAAAAGGGAAACATTCTCAATTGAATATAAAGATTTTTCTGTCAATTGAAAAATCCACGATAAAAATGAAGTTGTTTTTTGTGAATGTCTAACAGGAAACAACTACTTCCCCGGCTAAAACCACGCTGGACATCTGGTAGATATTCTGAAAGGACCCTAACTCCAAAGAAAAAATCTGAAATTGAAAATTTGCATTTTTATTCAGAAATAAAGAACTCAACTTTGGTAAATGATTAGTTATGTGGCTCAATTGTTCTCAGTCACCATTGCCTATGAATATTGTATGAACTCCTTGTTTTCAAACTAAGTGGATGGAGTTATAGATCTTGCCACTATATTTGTTAACACGTTGACGGACAGTAGAAACAAGTGAAATTCGAAAATTGACACTATATGTTTTTGTAATTTTTAGAATATTAGAAGTATAGTTTTACTCTTTCTGCTTAAATACACTTAATTTTGATTAATTCAGCACCTTTAATTAGGTTGCGGCTACAACCGTCATGGCGCCAGCGGACTCTAGACACTATGTAAAATCAATCATAAACAAATACTTACTTATTATTTTATATTATTATTTATTGTATATTATTTATATATTTATTATTTACATTATTGTTTTTATATTTCAAATGTAATATCATAAAAACAAAAGTAAACAGTATAACCATAAATATCGCTAAATGTAGCAAAAAATGCTAAATTTTAATTTTTTTTTCTATTTAAAGTGTAAAATCAATCATAAACAAATACTTACTTATTATTTTATATTATTATTTATTGTATATTATTTATATATTTATTATTTACATTATTGTTTTTATATTTCAAATGTAATATCATAAAAAACAAAAAGTAAACAGTATAACCATAAATATCGCTAAATGTAGCAAAAAATGCTAAATTTTAATTTTTTTATTTCTATTTAAAGTGTAAAATCAATCATAAACAAATACTTACCAGTATAAACAAAAAATATCGTTAAATGTATCAATAGCAACTGTAAATTGAAGAGAAAACAAGATCGCACTACTCCGTTCACAACCACGTGCATACTCAATGTGTTAACCTTGCATACTAAATTTTTTTTCGAAAACATTACACTAGGCTTCTACTTGTACGCTGGTAAATGCACATTTGTGCTGCTACAGCCGCAGTGTCTAAAAACGACCATTTCGTATTGGACGGCTATTGTTGTCATGTCACATAGTGAACTTGAACTTGACGGCTATAGACGCAACTGTCCGTCAACGTGTTAAAAATACTGTAATTTTCCACTAGCATTGCCAAAATACCATTGAAAATACTATAACTATTAGGATGAGTGAGGACTTTTGAGTTAACACTATGAAAATGTTGTTTTATTATTTACATTATTGTTTTTATATTTCAAATGTAATATCATAAAAAACAAAAAGTAAACAGTATAACCATAAATATCGCTAAATGTAGCAAAAAATGCTAAATTTTAATTTTTTTTTCTATTTAAAGTGTAAAATCAATCATAAACAAATACTTACTTATTATTTTATATTATTATTTATTGTATATTATTTATATATTTATTATTTACATTATTGTTTTTATATTTCAAATGTAATATCATAAAAAACAAAAAGTAAACAGTATAACCATAAATATCGCTAAATGTAGCAAAAAATGCTAAATTTTAATTTTTTTATTTCTATTTAAAGTGTAAAATCAATCATAAACAAATACTTACCAGTATAAACAAAAAATATCGTTAAATGTATCAATAGCAACTGTAAATTGAAGAGAAAACAAGATCGCACTACTCCGTTCACAACCACGCATACTCAATGTGTTAACCTTGCATACTAAATTTTTTTTCGAAAACATGACACTAGGCTTCTACTTGTACGCTGGTAAATGCACATTTGTGCTGCTACAGCCGCAGTGTCTAAAAACGACCATTTCGTATTGGACGGCTATTGTTGTCATGTCACATAGTGAACTTGAACTTGACGGCTATAGACGCAACTGTCCGTCAACGTGTTAAAAATACTGTAATTTTCCACTAGCATTGCCAAAATACCATTGAAAATACTATAACTATTAGGATGAGTGAGGACTTTTGAGTTAACACTATGAAAATGTTGTTTTATTCATTGAGAAGGTCACACCATGGTGTGGTGTCCCTCTTATTATGTTCTTATGAGGTGAACATTTTTTATTTGGACCCGTAAGAAAAAAGCGTTATGCCCCCTCCATGCGACTTTCTCTCTCTCCTTGTCTCATTCTATTATATACGAGTCTGTGTGACAAGCGTATAGCCCTTGCTCATATGATTCCGAAGGTGTATGAAACCATCCGAACTGCTGTTCTGCTTGCGGGAAATTTAAAATGGTACATCAGCGGTAGGATATCTATGCGAATACAAGTCGGATATTATCGTTGAGTGGTAATACGTGGAAGATATTTTTGTTTCTTTTATATTTCTCTATATCGTGTGTTTAGATGAATATATCCTTTTTTGGACATAATTTTTTATGTTTTTTGTATGCCGAAGTTGGATTATTGGTTTACATTGAATATGTGGCATGACAATTTGATATAATATAATGAATAGTATCATCAGGAATAAAATACCTTTTACTGTGGCGGAGGAGTTTGGAAAAAGAATATATAGGTATAGTATTGCATGGTATAATGACAATTTAATGTGATGGAATAAAAAACGTCCACTTTCAAAGGGAAAAATATTGAGAAAAAAGAAACACAAAAAGGTGGATACATGAGATTGATGGCAACATATTCTGATACCTCGATATTATTCATAATTCACTATTTTATATCTAATTTTTAATAAATAAAATATTAAATGAAACTTATTGATTTGATTCCTTACTTCACATTATTTGCATTGAAAAATTGATACAAAAAAAAAACAGATTACAGAGAGAGAAAGTGGCATGGAGGGATCATAACACTTTTTCCTTATGTGGTGATCCATATCGAATTACATTCGGAGTAGAAGAAAAAGCGTAAGGAACTTCATTCCTGACGGGGGTTTCCCCCGAACGCACAGGTTTTTTTTCAACTGATGGTACAATAATCAAGAGTGTCTTGGAACCAAGCTTGTGAGTCCAAAGATTTGATCATCAAGGGGTTCAAATTTTCATTTTTGGTAGTATTACAACTCCACTGTTCAAAACTTGAGAATAACCAATGTAGAAATTAAAAAAAGTTGAGGAAATCATCACTTTTGCTGACAAATAAAAATGTTTTGAATTTTGTCTTTAATTTGCATTAGTCAACAAATGTCAACCCCTTTTCAGTAAACTTCAGAATGATTTTTGGGAAGCAAAAGAAGTGAAACTGTTTTATTCGAATTAACTGACAATATATACAATTGCCTTTATAGTTGTAATACAAGCTATATTACATCTTAGATATATCCAGAGCATTTGATTGCATCAATTTCTCTATCCTCTTAAGTCTACTATTATGGAATCTAAGGAAGTGGACTTCAACTTTTCCAAAATGATAATTATTTGGAAGATCAATTCTAGAGAAAGCTGAGAATTAGTTCAAATACTCTAGACTCATCTTAAATTCTGACAAAATAAATGTTGTTTTCTTTCAAATTAATCAATCTTTCCCCTAATTATATATACTGAATCAACAAGGAATTCATTTTTCTGAACACATCAAATGCCTCAAGGCACCTACAGACGTTACGATTTATTGGACCCGATATCAGGGTGCCGATGTCGGGCCTGATAGGTTCGATTGTACACACGTTCCGATTTCAAACTTCCCGATCAAGTGCTATCAGTTACCAGATCAGTTATCAGTTACAACTATTTAATAAGCCCTTTGGCATGATCAGACCATACAAACATAAACAGTTGCACGAGGAACGAGAAGAAGGAAATTAAATGTGATGAAGAGGGAAAAGAAATCGTGTCCCGTCAGCTCCAATCACCCGATAGTCGGCCGAAGAGCCTACACACGATTTCACGATTACGAGTCTCGACGTCGGTCCCCCGATATCAGGTCCGATAAATTGGCATGTCTGTAGACCCTTTCAGAGTTATATTTAATGAAACTTTGAAGTTTTCATACTAGCTTGCTAAGAAACTAAACTTAGCATTCTATGGATTAAGAATTATGAACAAAAATACAAATGACTGCATTGCATTTTATTATGCTAATTTTTATTTGAAAGCAACTTCAATGACATTTCCACTTTTCAGAAAAAAATTATCTTTAAAAGAATCTTGCAAGAGACATTTCAGACATTACTTTGATAAGTAACACCAGAGATATCAAAAATCTTACAGATATCATCATCCGTAAAGTATCTCACCCTGGACATAAACCCAAATCATCAGTGGAAAAAACAATATTGAAGCCACTAATTGGATTGGAACTGTACTATATAGATTACTGTTGATTATGTAAAGAGAATAACTTAAGTAAGCTTATTTTTACCCGACTACGTCGAAGCAAAAAGGAGGGTTATAATTCACAAACTCAGACTGACAGAATTGAACTGCCAGAAAGAACTACCATCAGTGGGGTTAAACCTATGTCAACAGTTAGCATACAAACTGATGTTCTAAAAACAAGGATCACGAACTTCCTTCCCCAAATAACCAAAATTAAAGGCACTGAAGTTCAAGCGCAGACTGACAACAATGAAATGACAGAAATTGGGGCCTTCAGAGGGAACAAATCCATTGAAAAAATTAAACTCAATGAAGTAGCAACAAAGGAAAATATTCTCGATGCTAACTGCGGATTCTCATTAAAAAACAAAATTATAAACGGAAATAAAAAACATACATGTCACAAGAAACACAAAAGATTACTCAAAAAACGTCCCACCCCTCATAAATTTGAAAATAAATCAGTCAACCTATCAAATGACTTCCATGTGGAAGTAATTAGCAATAATCAAGAGTTGTCATTGGATAGCTTAGATCCAACCCAAAATGATCATGAAAATCCTGGCAAAATTGGAAACGCTGAAAAGGAAAATGACTCATTCACATTAGCGGTGGAAATCAGCATTGCAGAAGCAAGTATAAACAAAGAAGACAGTGAAATGCAGACTTCTCACCGAGCGGAAGAGAGAACTGATGACTACACTAACTCTGACAAGACAAAAATATTGATTTTAGGTGATGAATATGCAATTAACTTTTCCAAAGTGCTAAATAGACTTATTGACGAAGATAAATATATCATAGAGGAAATTATAAAACCACATAGTGAACTCTCTGACTTGACAAAAAATACATTCTTAGATGCTATAAGCTATGGCTCAGATGATTATGTGATAGTATTATTCAGCACTAAAAACATAAGCAATAATAACAGCCTGAATGCTGCTTTAAAACAACTATTACCAATAAGTAAAACCTCCAATGTTTTGATACTTTCTGGTTGCAATGAACCGCTTGATCACATCATAAATAAGAAAATATTAAATAAAGTAACTAGATTCAAGACATACAATGTTAACTCATCTCTTGTACTACTCACCGATGATATGGAAAAAGGCTCCAAATTCGAGATAATCCAAAAGGTAAAAAAATTTATATCCAATTCAAAAAGACAAGTTGTTTTGAAAACAATCAAAGTGATAGGAGTAATGACATATGAATCCATCCAGACTTGCCCTATTCATGCCCCCATTGGAAATCCCTTTTTAGGCGTTCGACAACCTTGCCCAACTCATCTATAACTCCCATGAATTTCCCTCAAAAATTATATTTGCTCTTATTAAATATTCAATCTATTCGCTATAAAACTGATGAACTCCTCGTATTCATTGAAAATCAGGAATTACCCGAATTAATTCTAATAACAGAGCACTGGCTTAAAGAAAATGAACCCTATTATGTTCCTAACTACACTATAGCTTCAAAATATTGCAGAAAAACTTTTAACAATGGTGGTACGCTGATATTAATTAAAAATAACTTCTCCAATACATTCGTATTGGAAAATATCACTAATTATGATAATTTAATTGTAGAGCATACTTTCGAGTTTTCCTTGGTATACAATAGGGCCAATAATCTATATATAATCTGCATGTATAGGACTCCAAACTCAGATTTGAACATATTCTTCAATAATTTTGAATCTATTCTTACACAATTACCCATCAACTCGAAATTAATTATAGCCGGGGATCTCAATATAGATTTCTCAAATGAGCAATCCCCAGTCACACTCACTCTGAAAAATCTGTTAACTTCTTTCAATCAGACTATGCATGTATCAAATCCTACTCGAATCTCCTCACACTCATCAACTGTCATAGACTATGTCTGTTCCAACCTTGATAGTAATGGTATTGATTGCACTGTCATTCATGCAGGATTCTCTGACCATGAGGCAATCTACACCTCCTTCCTAATAAATGAGATCCCGAAGAAAAAGAGGCACAGGTTTGGCAGAATCTTCAGTAGAGCGAATTTTGACAAATTCAATGAATTATCTTCTACAATAAACTGGGTTCTGAATTCCCCTGAACCCTTCAATGCATTTTACAAAACTCTTCTGCTTGCCTTTCAAAATTGTTTTCCTCTACAGAAAATAAAGGACAAAGAAAAAAATAAAAAAGCATGGATATCCCTAGGAATGAAAAAATCGGCTGCAAACCTTAGGTCATTGAACATAATAAGAAAGCACACCACTAATGAGTGGTTTTTACTCTACTTCTATAATTACAGGCGCACATATAAAGTCGTAATAAAAGCTGCTAAGGAAAACTACTACAAACACAGAATAGAGAACGCAAAACAAAATGCGCGAAAACTGGTCTATAATAAACAACCTAAGGCAAAAGTACTCATCCCCCTCCCATATGAACATCGAACCAAACAAACTTAATGAATTTTATTGTACAGTAGCTAAAAACTGACCCGAGACATAGTACCAATGACTGACCCCTTGCATTATCTCAAACATATATCCATATCAGATAGCTTTTACTTATATAACACTGACATTGACGAACTCAAATCGATCTTTAACCAAATGAAAAATAAAAATCTTGTGGGTTGGATGAAATATCAGTGAAAATATTACAAAATTTGCCAGATGAGGCGTTGCATGTATTAGTCGAGCAATTAACATTTCATTTATGACAGGTGAATTCCTACTTGCCTAAAACTGCTATTATAATTCCACTGCATAAAGGTGGTGAACTCGAAGAACCCTCGAACTTTAGACCAATCGCACTACTGTCAACTCTCTCGAAAATAATTGAGAAGCTAGTTAAGAAAAGACTAGTATCATTCTTAAATCGACATAATATATTTTCGTCCTCTCAATTTGGGTTCCAACCCAATAAAAGCACCAATGATGCTATTTTCAACCTGTTGAAGGCAGTTTACACAGAATTGAATACCGGTGAAGCTGTTGGAGCAGTGTTTTGTGATTTTTCCAAAGCATTCGATTGTGTGAATCACGGAATACTGCTCCAGAAGCTGGATTGCTATGGAATCAGAGGTGTAGCTTATAACTGGCTAAAATCGTATCTCTCTAACCGAATTCAGATGGTAAAATGTAATAATAAATTGTCGAACCCTTCAAATATCGATTATGGTGTTCCCCAGGGCTCGGTATTGGGACCACTTCTTTTTCTTATTTATTTAAATGATCTTGGTAATATCAACATTTCCGGAAAATTCACCATGTTTGCAGACGACACCACAATAATGTGGCACGGAAAAAATGTTGAACTCTTGAAAGAAAATATCACTTCTGATTTGGAGAAAGTTAAACGATGGTGTGACTCCAACTTGCTGTGCTTCAACATTGAGAAAACAAGCATACTAACCTTCAAATTCAACTTTGATAACCTAGCTTTAGGCAATCAGAGGGTAACTAGCCAACCCCACACCAAATTTCTAGGTTTATACCTAGATGACAAATTGAAATTTGAAGCGCACATAAAAAAACTGAGTAAAACATTAGCATCAGGCTGTTCGAGTCATTACCAATGAACTTGGCCTCAATTCAGGCAGAATAGCGTACTTCTCACTGGTTGAATCTCACATAAGATATGGCATCTCCTTCTGGGGTTCCTGCTCTAACCAGTTGATGAACTCAATATTTGTACTTCAAAAGAGAGCATTGAGGTACTTTTGTAAATGTCGTTCAAGGGTTCATTGTAAGCCTCTTTTTATTGAAGATCGAATTTTAACGCTAACTTGTATATTTATTCTCGAAACAGTGTGCTTAATACATAAAACAAAATCAAAAGAGCCAAATAATAGACCCTGTTATATTACCCGTCAACACAATAATATTAGTATGCCCATACCAACATCATCTTTGACCAAAAATTGCCTTATATTCGAGAGTAGGAAGATTTATAACCACCTACCTGGCATTCTCAAGAATACAGTAAATCTCGCACCATTTAGAAATTCAATTAAGAATATCCTTCTCAAAAAGGCATATAACAACCTTCAGGAATTCTATAGTGACAACCTTAGTTAGATCATTATGTATGACTATCACTGTACACCCATTTATTTATTTTATTATATTGTAATTCCTCTGACTACTGAATGTAGTTTATATATCGTATAAATGTAATTTTTTATTGTTGAATATTGTTAAAATTTTAACGTGTAGTATGACAATCAACTAATAACATTTTACCATGTTTTGGAAGTGTTATTAGTTGTGTTTGTATATGTGATGTATATATTTGTATTTATGAGTAAGTAATTTTTAATTGTTGAGTATTGTTAAAATTTTAACGTGTAGTATGACAATCAACTAATAACATTTTACCATGTTTTGGAAGTGTTATTAGTTAGTTGTGTTTGTATATATTTGTATTTATGAGTAAGTATTTTTATTATTAATAATTGTTTATGTCCCTTTCACAAAGCTTTGTCAACAAGAAACTATCTTAAGACAATAAAGTATATTTTGATTTGATTTGGAATTTTAACCGGTATGTATGAGGGTAGGTGAGTATGTATGTGCAACTGTTCCCTCATAACTTCCTAAACTACTTATCATAATTTGACAAATGAGGTATCGTTGGTTATAGGCTTGTACGTCACATTAAATTGCGCCCTCGGGGTATGTATGTATGTTCATCTGTTCCCTCATAACTTCTAAACTACTCATCATAATTTGACAAATGAGGTACCGTTGGAAGCGTCTTGATCGTCCGCTGGTTATAGGCTATGTGACATCACATCAAATTGAATATGGCGCCCTCTAGAGGACATAAAGTCATGAACTAAATTTTTTTGTTATGATGCCCTGGTGGGAATCAAATAAAAGGGCTTAATTCGCACATTTCAAAAAATATATGTATATATATATATATATTGTTAGCTGTTGCTCGCGGCTTTGCTTGCAGCACCCGATAATTGGGAATAAATTCTAAAATCACGCCTCAGATGTGAGCCAAACATATTTTCTCTCCAAACCTACCCAAAATACATATATAAAAAATACATTTTTCATTATGGGCTATGATACACATGTCAAAATTATATAAAAAAAACGTGTGTAATAATAACGACATAAGCTGGGAGTACCTCCACGCGGTATATTACCTAGGTACATGTAAAACAATAAAACCTAAACAAAGAAAAATGTTGAGCAGCTCTGCAAATACTTTATCACGAAATTATAACCCCAAAGTAGTTTAAATAAAAAGTAAGTTTTTAAACTTTCAGGTTCAAGGATAGTTGGTATGCATTTAACCAATTTTTTATAGATGCCACGAGGTTTTTTGTTTCTGCCCACGAGCTACCATTAGACATTACTACTGTGTCATCCGCATATGAAATGAATTTTGTATTAGTTTTTATGTAAAGCATAGAGTTTATGTAGAGGAGAAATAACACAGGCCCAAGCACAGTGCCTTGCGGTACTACCAGTTTTACAGTCATGGGGTTACTTCTGCTGTTATTTGGTGTTATTGATTTTTAGTTGTTGTTGCCTGTTTGAGAGGTAGCTGGTGAAGACATCCAACACAGTGCCATGTATTCCATGACAGGAGAGAACATCAAGGAGCTTACTGTGGGGTCAGTTATGATTTGGTACATTTTTTTCATGTCATTAGGGTTATTCTGCAGTTGATGCCTATAATAGTAATTTTTAGTTTTAGTAAGAAGTTTATTAAGGTTATTTCTAAATATTTTGAATGATGTTTCAAGCTCTTGAGAGTAGTTTCTTACAAGTTGTTTTTTCATTTTGTCCCGTTTTTTAATAGAGGTTATAAGTCCTAGGGTAATCCACGGTTAATTTTTTTTTATTCTAGTGGTATCAGCGTCAATCACTTTCTTGCATAGTTGGATGTGACTACCAAGTATAGTATAGAATTTTTCAGTGGCAGTTATCACGTCATTACATTGTTGTACTTCAATTTGTGTTTCCTAATAGTCATATTTTATAAATAAATAAATGATATTCATTTTTCGGAAACCGGAATGATCTCGCATTATTAGAAATTCAACATGTTTTCGTAAAGGCACTCACCAGAAAAGTGAAATGTCCTGGAACAAGGGGTAATTGAATTAAAGGGATGGAGAGATAACGGTATAACGAAAATGGGTTACAGGATAGCCAGATAATGGGATAATAGGAAACAGGATAACGGAAAACGTGATAAAGAAACGGGATAATGGGAAGCAGCCAAAGCACAGACATAAGCTAGATGAAACAACACAAAGAAAAACATAGGAAAAAATATAAATTCAACGCAGACAAAGTCCTGGGTACCAGCTAGTGTTTTATTGTGTTTTGTGGATTTTTTTTATTTCAATCCACTGAAAGTTATAATAATGAAGTTGTCCAGCATTATAAATGGAACCAGAGTATATACTATACCTTATTTTATAATTTGGTAGGGTATGTTTCCTTTTGATAGCTTTTTTGATTTGATTAACAATCAGATTGGTGATATTGGATTGCAGTTGTCTTCCTTGGAAATGAGATTCTACTGCCAGATCTAATAGTGGTTCTGAATAAAAGCTGAAAGACCAATGGGTGTAGGGTTGTCTGGAAAACTGCAACCTGGCTCGTCCACTTATACGTTTGACTGAAAATCAATGAGTAAAATAACCATATATTCCCCGATATTAATTTAAGATGAAATTTATTAATTCATTAGTTCATCATTTACAACATCCACTTTTTTGGTACCTGACCAAAAAAATGAATCATCAGAAATGTCCTCTTGTCTCAATAAGTTTTATTTCCAAAAAATTACTCTTTTTGAATTGCTAATATTTTAGAACTCATCGTAACTTTGTCTAGGTAAAGAACTTATGTAGACTTTACCTAGAATATAATAAAATGAGGTTGGATGTATGTCTAATTTCCAATGTATTTTGCCCAGGAAATTGAACCTAACCGAAGATTTTTTGTTAAAATGTGATTCCATGTGATCATATAGAGTTCCGAGTACATGTTTTTGTAAACATAAATTTATTAAACTATGTTGTCCCATTTAAAAACTCACATTTGCAGTAAGTTTTGGCAAAGTTTTTCTGAAAGACATATCATATCACTTTACACTATCACTTTGTAAATATTCAGTGCCCACAATACTTTATTTTCATTTACATGTACATTCTGATCAAACATAAGAGTTCTTTATATTTTTCAAATAACTCTAATTCACTTTTATGCTTGAAAAATTGAAGTATGTTCAAGAAATAACTATGTAACTGTCAAAATCAAGTGAAAACAGTGTTTTTTCAAAACAAAGTTTATAATACTGACAAATATAAAAAAAGGTTGACATTGTAAACAAACTTTACTCTGTGATTCTCGGATTCTGATGAAGGGCGTTATTTAGCGTATCGCTTTTTATCCATGGCTAATAGCAAAATAATTGAAAAAGATATAGAGCTAGAGGGGGAAAATAAATAGTTACCTTTAATTGATAGGTATGCAGTTTTTCCAAACTTCATTCTAGCATCTATACACAACATAAAGTTTCCAGTATATTCCAGATTCAATGACAAACTAAGAGTTTCTATATATCCTTCTTTTTTATCTAATTTCACACTATCTACACTGATATCTTTAATATCTGGAAATTCTGTTCCTAAGTGCATATCCTTAATCTGAAAAAAATCATCATTTTCACTGAACTTTTTCAAAAAAGAAGTTTAAAATAATGATGGGATTCAGGGAAGAAAAAAAATAAGACAGTAAGGGCAGGGAATTCAGGAAATAGTACTTATGGTAGGATATGTACAAATTCATGAAATAACTCTAAAATAACAACTTTTATAATGCCTACGATTCTTGATCAATTTTATTCATGGAGAGTGTGTAATATTGCTATCTGAAAATGATTTCGCCTCCAACATCAAACAGTAATTATTAATGATAATTGTAATATTGTAATTAAAAAATACATTGTTGAAAAGGGGAATACTGGTATGAGTAGTATAAGTAATGTTGAAAAAGACAATGGCAATACTGTAACAAAAAAATATCAACTTCTTATCCACCAAAATATATGTTGCTTGAGAAATAAAACAATAGAATTGGAAATATTTTTGAAAACATTAGATAAGGAAAGATCTCTTGTGTGTCTAACCGAACATTGGTATACACAAAATGACAAAGTCTGATGAATTTAGATAGTTATAACTTGAAATACATGTTGGCTCATGTATATTTGTCAAACCTAATCTGAAATGTATGGAGATAACTGATGTAAGTCAAAAAAGGTATCGTAGAATGTTCCTCTGTTATTTGTAAATCTATGAATCTCATTGTGATCTGTATATATAGACCGCCGACAGGCAGTATTGAAACATTTATAGAAACACTTGATGACATTGTTGACCTAGTATATCATAGATATAGAAAAAACAGACTTGTACTCTGTGGTGATTTCAATATTAATTTAATGAATCTTGAATCTTATGCTCACACACAACCTACAACAACAAATACAAACTCCAACTGGGATTACAAAACTCTCCTCAACGTTACTTGACAACATTTTTATCAATTTTGAAAATAGTATTCTTGGAGAAGTTGTAACCTCAGCATTATCTGATCATGAAGCTCAGATCCTTCAATTGCATAATTCGGAAGAAAGTAAGTTTACGACCCAAAAAACATGTAAAAAGCGAATATTTTTGGATACAAAACTACAACAATACAAAACGGAATTGCAAATGATAAATTGGTATGAACTATATTCCCTTAATGATTCCAACAAAGCTTATGATTACTTTATTGGGACACTAATACAAATACTGAATGTTATAACTCCTATTAAAAACCTCAAGACAAAACATGGAGCTAATAGATACTGGATAACTAAAGGAATACATATTTGTTGTTTGTTTTTAAATGTGTATGACGTCATAACTCAAGGGTACTGTATAAGATATAAATAAGTTTTATATAAAAACCTTGTTTTTTGAATTGTAAGCATCTTTTATTTATGTAAATATTATAAGGTGCCTGACATATGTTAATTTATTAATATGTATGTATTGACTTGTGTAAATACTGTTGAATGTATAAAACACCAATAAATTATCTATGTATCTATCTATCTAAGTAAGCGAAAACTAGTTGTGAAATGGGAGCATATCAAGTGATATTTATAAAACATACAGTAAGATTTTGAAAAAATTATTAATGAAGCCAAAAAACGGTATAATACCGAATATATTGAATCATCCACAAATAAATCCAAAGCAGTATAGAATATTGTAAAACATTGACTGGCAACAAAAAAAATCAAAATAATTCTATCCTAGAAAATATTACCACTCAAAAGGATAACGGAATAGCAATGCTCAATGAAGCAAATACATTATTTGTGAGTAGTGGTCAAAATGGAATACATGCAAAAAATGCCAGAACATTATTATTGAACCATTATCAACTTAGTATATTTTTGATGCCAACAAATCCCCAAGAGATTCTTGAGGTCATAAAATCTTTGAAAAATACCAACTTGAAATTCCGATGAAACTGTTAAAAACCTGTGCTCAAGAATTATGTGAGCCCCTAGCTTATCTAATAAATATTTCAATGTCAAATGGGACTTTTCCTGACAAACTTAAAATTGCAAATGTGAAGGCTATATTAAAAAAAGGAAACAAAACTGATATCAATAATTATAGACCAATTGCACTCTTATCAAACATTAGCAAAAATTTTGAAAAAATTATTTATGACAGGCTTATTACGATCTTGGAATATAATAATTTACTTAGTGATACCCAAAATGGATTTAGAAAGAAAAAATGGACCATCCGTGCAAATTATCAGACATTATGTAAAATAATTAGCTCCCTCAACACCAAGAAAGTCACAACAGCTGTGAATTTGGACTTGTCAAAAGCATTCGACAGTGTAGACCATGAAACGTTAATTACAAAGTTGTCAGTCTAAAGCTAATTTTTTCATATCTAGAGAATAGACAACACTCTGTCATTGAAGTGAATGCTACTGGTGAACTCTTGGTGATGTCTAAAAGAATTAATATAGTTAGAGGTGTGCCACAGGGTTCAGTGCTAGGGCCATTGTTATATATACTGTACACTAATGATCTTACAGAAGTCACATCAGAAACCCTCGTACAGTATGCAGATGACTGCTCTTTAATATTCAGCTCAGACACTCAACAATCACTACAGAATAATATCTTCTCAACATTAAATGCATTAGAACATTATTTCACTGACAATAATCTCAAATTGATTGATAAAACTCAAATAATAAGCTTTTCTCGAAATAATCGCAACTACACCAATGGTGGCGTACTTAGCTTAGACACAGTCTCAACAATATCTTTTCTCGGTATTTCAATAGATTCTAGGCTAGACTGGAAGAATCACATTGACAATCTTGCCATGAATGTATCAAGATATTGTTATGCATTAAAAATTGTATCCAGAAATATATCGACAGATGTAGCAATGTTAGCATATAATTCTTATATCCAAAGTCGCATAAGATATGGTAAAATATTTTGGGGGTATGTCAACTGCTGTGAATAAAAATTTTATATTACAAAAACGATGCCTTAGGAATATTTTCAATATATCACGAATTGAGAGCTGTAAACCACTCTTTATAGATAAGAAAATACTTACTCTAATATGTCTTTTCATCCTTTTTCTGGAGCCAACCACTCACTATATGTGGTCTGCGCTCCAGAACAATTTTTTTTTTTGAGGGTGGTACATCAAGCCACTGAAAGCTGAAAGGTGCGGGCCAGTGCGCAGAAATGCGCCCAGAAAATGGGGGAAATTCCCCTTGTGGGGGCGGTACCCGCCTTCGCAAGGTGAATATTACCCCACCCACCCATGCTATATATGGCCAAGAGAACAAACACATCAAGAAATGAACCCACTCTAAACCTGCGAATCTACGAAGGCACAGTATTTATTTATGAAAATATCCCTCTCTTCACTGGGCAAATCAGAACCTGTACATATAATACAAGGAACAGAAATGATTTGTTGAATATAAAAACTAGCCTCTCATATATTCAGAGGAATGTTCCTTTCTCCATCATGAGTATATACAAGCTTCCAAAATCATTGAAACTGTTACCCAGCACAAAATTTAAGGGAAGCTTGAAAACCATTCTGATTTCCAAGGCCTACTATACAATTGAAGAATATCTAACTGACAATTTTTTTATCTTTGACTGTAACTGTGTTTAATGACTATGTTGTTGATTTATTATCATTGTATGTAGACTACAGCACATCTTTGTGCCTATATGTTTTCTTCTATTTTGAATTGTAATGTTTGTCTATTTATTAACTATTTATGACTTGTCTATTTACATAATTTATAATATTATCTATTTATTATTTGTCTATTTACATAATTAGCTACTAGTAAAATTATGACATGTTCTACAAATTATAAGGTCTTTTTTGAAATGAACAAATAAATATTTCTCTCTCTCTCTCTCTCTCTATAACCGTCTGTGTTACAAGTAAGATTTTCAATTATAGTTATTAACAAGTGTATACTGTATTTCTCAGAACACTTATACTTTTATTGAATAGTTATTGGTTTAATTTTTTTCTATATCGAGCCATCAAAAAGGTATTTAATGTACCCTTGCCCACTGCAAGTACTTTGTTTGATACATGTTGAGTATTTTCATGAACATACAGGGTGGCCCAGGGATGCGTGCAAGCTCCATAACTTTTTTTTATCCAAGCTATCGATTTGTTTTTTTTTAACGATAGTTCCGACAAGGAGGCACATTCTAAAAATATTTCTATTTATATACAGCATGTCGCAAAATAAGATACACAACAGTTTTTTTTTTTGCAACCCCCCATTTTTGTTGCATTTATGTATTCGCCACTAAATTGTTGGATGGTCACTAAATGTTTGGGGAGAAATTGTTGGAAATCACATTATAGGACCCTACTTTTTCAACAATGTGCTGAATGGTGAAAGGTATTTACATCTTCCAGAATGTAAGAAGTCGATTTGAATACTAGAAGGACCATGTGGTTGCAACAGGATGGTGGTGCAGTGCATAACCATAGGATAGTGCGAGAATTTTTAGATCAGTCCTATCCTAATCGTTGGAGAGGCAGAGGAGGTACTATTCCTTCCCCGCGCGATGCCCAGACCTTACTCCTATAGATTTCTTTCTTTGGGTGTACGTGAAGGAAAAAGTTTTCAGAGATCGTCCAACAACTGCAGATGATATGAAAAACAGGATCACGGAAGCCTTCCGTTCAACTGATGAAGCAATGCTTGCTAGAGTTCGGGGCTCATTTTCAATGAGACTAGCAGCTTGTGTGGAACATGAGTGATCTATTTGAGCATTTATAAGTAGCCTTCCCCCAAAATATTTTGTTTCATGTTAATCATCCTTTCCTGCTCTTGTAAAGATTAGTAGAATCGTTTCCTTTGTGTACTTTGTGATGTACTCCTGTTTCTATTACAATATCATTTGTTGAAACATATTCTTTTCAGAATCAAAATTTCTTATTTTGCAACAAATCTCGCAAATTTTACAAGGACTCCACAAACCCTATTCCGGCAAAAAGTTCTTGAAGAATGTCATGCAATGATGCAATTAAATGTGTTTCATTTGAAAAAGTCAAGTTATTGCCATTCGTCATTTTCAAAAAATCGACTGGAAAAAAAGTTGGTCGAGTTATCTTGAATGGTACTGAAGTTATTAATTTTTATGAGGGTCTATGCACGACGCTATTTTGACACATAAATTGACATAAGTCAAAATCTATTGCAATAAGTCTATGAAACTCGGGTGTGTTATAGTGACAATTTATTGGCAAATCCAAAATGTAACAAAAATGCAAAGCGCAAAAATATCATGATATTTAATATAAATATAAAAATATCGGATGTATTTGATAGATATCGGTTATATATCCAACTATTATATTTATATATTTTCGAAAAAAGTTACAAAATGGAAAACAAAAAGGAGAAATGATAAGTTTATTTAAAATTAAATTTAAAAAAACATCTAAACTAAACAAAAAATAAAGTATCCTAGTAAAATGTGAAAAGATAAAATATTACGTTAAAGCGAAAAACCAAATAATGCTAATGGATAAGGAATAAAAAATAAAATAACCTGTTAAACAAAAACATATATTCATTTTTAAATAAATTGATACACTCTTCAATAAATAAAAAAAACAACAAAAATGTGTTCTTGTCAACGTCAACAGAAGAGACACTAGGCTCTTCAATTTCTTTATTTGCGGGTTCCCAAATAATCCATTTCAAATTTGTTCTGAGGTTGAATGGTTACTTAAATATATGCATAAAAACACTGCTGGCCTTTTCTATTCCTAGATTATTTCTTAATTTAGAATGCACAACCCAAGTAGTACAGAGTCATAAAATTAACATAATGACTTCTTATACCGTCTTAAAGACCACGTATTTGTATGTTTTGAAACCAAAAAGTTAATGTGCGTTTTATAACCTTCAGGCGTTGCTATGACATCGTGTAGTAGATATAACGAGAGTACAATAAAGAATTCTCGAGATGAAGTTGTACTGTGGTTTGTATGTAAATAAATTGTATGTGTCGTTAAGTAGAACTTAAGAGCAGTTGCTGTGAGGTTATTATGACAATGAACATATGTGGTTCTAATGAATAGATTTTTGAAACGTTTCTACGACTACATATTGTACTCATGTAATGTAGTTTTATCAACTGATGAACTTTGGTCGTAATGATAACATTATGTATCTATGGTTAGATTATTTTTGTTGATTATGTTATTTTTGTTGGATAGGTATATTGTATGTTATGTATGTAGAATATTCAGTTCCGTATGAATGATTAAAATGCCAAAACAAAAATCCAATCTGCCTTACAAGAGAACTGGAGCGTATAGAAAAATATAAAGAGGAAGGATGAGTGCCTACCCCAAAATTAACATCTGAAATAATTAATCAGTCTATCGGGACACTGCAAAAAAATTAAGTTCATCCAGTTCCTTCAATTGTTTTCACAAGGAAAGACATAGATAATATGTATGTGCACTTCGAGTGATAAATAAAAAATATTTAAATATATCTGTTCAACAACAACATAACCTCTTGATTTGTTGAAAATATAAACAGGATGTTCATAAAATCAGATGTGGAATCATCTGCGACTGGAAGATAAACTTAGTCACTATCTTCCATCGTCAAGATAACCTCTTGTGGGGTATTCATGTTGAAAAGGGAAACATTCTCAATTGAGAATGTTTCCCTTTTAAACATAACCTCTATTGTAAATGTCAGTTATTTTTAGCGTTTTCCATTAGGCAGAACTAGCGGAATGCTTATGCACTCAGTGTATATCTTTTTCTGTTTTGATAGCGTTATGACGTTAGTACAACAAAACTTGCTACTTGTCACAGCGACTACATTACAACTTTTTTATTTAAGATATTGCGATGTCTTTGAGACACTCGTAAACTATTCTATGATAGTACATACCGGAGTAATTACAACTTTTCGACCCTAGGACGGCATCCATGTTTTTCGATTGATTGATAACATCATTCTGGTAGCCATATTGGAACAAAAATATTTAAAATAAAAAATATGGGACCCTGGGTGATATATCAATTTAAAAATCATTGGAGATGTGCTAATCAAGTATCTTTCGTAATATGGTCTACATATTTCAACGATTAATGAGAAAAATTGATGAAATATATTTTTTATGAAATGAAAATTAATATTTATCTCTCTTCATTTTCGAGGCGCATGAATTTCAAGTGAGTAGAATTGGATTTTGATCGTAAAAATGGATTTGCTTGGTCACTAGAGTTTCAGAACAATTCTTAAAGACACATAAATAAAAATCATTTTTATCTCGATAACTATCACGGTCACAGAGTATCATGAACATGTAAAGGAATGCTGACTTATATATTATATTGATATTAAATAAAATCTTTTGATATGGTATACATATTGTAATACTATATTAGAGAGATTATGACCTTCATGCATTATAATATAATGACTACACTAAGACCACAGAACGACCCTTTTGCGACTGGCTTCTATAAGTCTATTTTGGAAAGTCATTACCACTACTTTATAACGTCGATGTGACGTCGCAAGAGTGTGCCTTTCTGTCGTATTGGCATACATAGCGACTTCTTAGCATATTACAAGACATAAGTCATGGACTTTGGCGAAAGGTCTAGTAGACGTCTGTACAACCAAATTATGACCTCTGTGTGCTACTTGGGAAGTCCAAAGCTAGAGAAGCATCGCTCAATACCAGCAGTAGAGGCTATTGCTGTGACTAATTTATTACAGAGATCAAGAAATTTTTTCTTATCAGGCCAATCTGATTCGGGGATTGTTTTTGATTTCCATCAGATTAGTAGATGGGTTTTTACTAAAAGTTGGCCCAAACAGAACTTTTGGAAATGGCTTAGACTTAATGCCATTACAAAGGGAGTGAAATCTGAATATTGATATATATATGTGTTACCAAATAAGTACGAAAGTTTTTAGGGGATGATTCCTTGTCGAAAATTAAAGGGGTTCTTTCATGTAAACAAAAGCTCTTAGGCCTTTCCTTGAAAAGTTACACTCTTCCAAAAATGAGAAAAACCTATGAATATTTTTTTATGATATTTTAAAGGGGTGAAACATGCAACCCCTACTCCATTTTTTACCAGAACTTTTTAGCGAAACACAATTTTTCAATTTAAAAATATGTGTTGAAAAGAACGATTCATTGCAAAACTTTTTTAACTCCTGTTATGTGTACGTAAAAGCAGTAGTTTCCTAATAAAAAAAAATATAACATTGTGCATGAACCACATTCATGGTCGAATCTAGTGGAACATTTTCAAGTAAAATGGAAAGCTGCTCCTGGATAAATTTTTTATAGGTTGCACCAGTTAGCCTTAACGGTAGAAAATACGGTCCAATAATATTTTCGCCAATAATTCCGACCCACACGTTAAGTGAAAATTCATATTGATACCGACCTTCTTGAATTGCATGTGGGTTATCTTCGGCCCATAGTTAATTGTTATGGAAATTTGTAATCCCTTGCCTTGAAAAGTTGGATTCGTCAGTGAATATTATGTTTTCTAAAAATTGAGCATTTTGGGTAATCATTTAAAGACTCCATTGACAAAAGTCTACTCGATGGGGAAAATCTCGCGGCAAAAATGCCTGGTCTCGTTGAATATTGTAAGGATACAATTGTTGATCGTTTAAAATTTTCCGATTAGTTTATTGCTAACATTAAGTGTGTTAGAAATGTGTCTTGTACTTAATTCCGGATGATCTTCAATCATATTGAGAAACTCTTCTTCCAGTGCCACCGTTCTTATTACTCGTGGACGACCACAATCAGTTGTTCGTTTTTTGAAAGTCCCTCTTTCACAGAGATGTTGGTGAAGATGTGCAAAAATTGATGAGGTATTACGCGCTGAGGATACATCTCTGCATATAGCCGTCTAGCTTCCAAAGAATTTCCATTGGCACGACCATACATAAAATGCATATCGGCCATTTCAGCATTAGTGTAATTATTCATATTGAAGATTCAAAAGAGTCGATTGAACTTTCAACTACCACATAGAAATCAAAGCGACTTGACAGCCACCTACTAGATTTTTTCGATTTCAAAATATTACGATTGAAGTCACAAGTTCTGCAAACAAAACGTGACAGCCAATTCCATTTACAGAAGGTCCGTTCATGCACAATGTTGTATTTTATTTTTTTATTAGGAAACTATTTCTTTTACAGACACAACACAAGAGTTAAAAAAGTTTTGCAATGAATCGTTCTTTTCAACACATAAATTGAGAAATTTTGTTTCGTTAAAAAGTTCTGGTAAAAAATGGAATAGGGGTTGCATGTTTCACACCTTTAAAAGATCACAACAAAATTAAAAAAATATGCATAGGTAGATTTTTTATTAGTAGAACCTGCCCATAAAATGCCATTTCTTCAATTTCAAGAAAAAAAAATTGTTTTTTTTCATTTTTGGAAGCCTGTAACTTTTCAAGGAAAGGCCTAAGAGCTTTTGTTTACATGAAAGACCCCCTTTAATTTTCGACAAGAAATCACCCCCTCGCACTCATTTGGTAACACCCTGTATATATCTTGATATTTATTAAATAAATATCGGGATATATATCAAGATAGATTTATATCAGTGGATATATAAATATATATATATATATATATATATATATATATATATATATATATTTGTGCTCTGCAAAAATGGGAGGTTGCCATTTAAAAAAACAGAACTTAGTTGTGTATCTTATTTTGGGACATCCTGAATATAAATAGAAACATTTTTAGAATGTGCCTCATTATCGGACCTAAAGATCAAGTTGATAGCTAAAAAAAAATTATGGAGCTTGCACGCAACCCTGGGTCACCTTGTATAACAATCAAAATAATATTTTTAAATTTTTGTTTATTCTCTATTTCTCGAATACAGTTGTGGGAGAAAAGAGAAAGTGCATAGATTGAAATGTTGAGTTGCAGTCTTTTCCAGATACAATTTCCATTTATAGAATGCCTCCAAATATTGTTTAAGTCCCATCTCAGAAGTGGTTTTGCTATAAACACGAATGAATACATGTTGAACTAGATTTTGTTAGAAGGAAGAATAAACGACACCTTGGGAATTAGAACTGAATGAAACTATTACATGCAAACAATTTAAAAGGGTTTTCCAAGGGACAATTTTTTCAAAGAAAATTGGCATAATACAATTGGAAACAGCTATAGAGAAAAGTATTTTGGTAATAATACACAGGAATTCCAAATCAGCACAATAGTATCGAAGAAAGGAAAACTACACCAGTTACCGTTTTATTATTACTTACTGTTATAGAATCGAAAAATTTGCCTATAGTAGTTTTAGTTAGAAGTTCGTCAAATTCCAAACTAAGTTTTTTATAAAGGAAGCGTTTGATAGATTCCGAATGCCTTAGTTCGTGAAAAAGAAATTGAAGAACCAAACTAATTGGCAAACTGCAACCTTCCTCTTTGGCATCCAAGTCATTGTTTTCTAATTGTTTCTTGATGGCCTGAAATTTAAAAATTCGGTATGACAAATTAACGAAAAAATTGATTCATTACTTGTGGCAGGCTGTAGTCCAGAGAGTTTTTATTCACAGATGGTTTCGCAACAGGGCCTTTTCTGAGATATACATATAAAATATAATATTGAATGCTTAATGTTAAAATTATACCAAATAATACTGAGATGCAGACCAAGAAAAACATTGCAAAAAGATCCATTAGGATAATGTAGCAGTTATCACAAAATCTTTCAGACAAAGGGAATGTTGAAAATTTCTTAAACGGCTTGATAGTTTACATAATTTTCCAAATTCACACAGTTCTTGTTTTTCATAAATCTTTTTGTACTTCCATCAATCTAATACCAACACTGCTTTTGAAGTTTTTGTCATTTCTGTTTTCTTCCATATTCTATACATAAAAAATCGAAGTGACAGTTCTGTCAGAGTATATTTGTGGTTCTGTGTAGTTCAGATGTAATTCCAAAGAGTAGAACAATAATCTTTGGTAATTCTATAGAAGCTTCCTTTTTGGAGTTTCGTGCCCCGGAGCTGTACCAAATATTGCTCGTAGAACCATAATCTTGCACCTAAGCTACTCCCAAATAAAACTCATTTTGAGAAGTGTATACAAGTATAGGTTGTAGCGTCACCACAGTGGCCGAATGTAGCAAAATTTCTTGACACTTTAAAAAAAATAACGTGGTTGGAACAGGGCAATGTTAAAAAAATCAATAAATTGATATATTTCGGATTTTTTCCGTGAATAAGATTTCCGTACAAAGTGCTATTGAAAGGGAGGGTGTTAAATTGTTTGTAAGAAACCATGTATACAAAGTTTTGGAAAGGCAAAATCCAAATTAAACGTGTTCTGTAATCGAGGGAAAAGTGATTCTGCAAATGAATGTTACCGAACCGCCGTATGTCGTTTCAATAGATGTGAGATAATGGATTTTCTCCCTTTGTGTTTGTGTTGGAATGTATTTTTATTCATTTGTTAAAAATGCAAAAATGAAGTAGATTATGAGTGGTGCCTTAGGAATTTAATACAAGCATATACAATTATATGTCGAAAAATAAACATTAATTTATATTTTGCAGGTAGATAACAAGCGAAACGTGATTAAAACTTCATATAGATACCTGTGAAGCGGGGAAGTCGTAGCAAACCCATTGTGAAAAGCAATGGTGAAAGAAGCATACAAAAAAGGACAAAAATAAACAATTTTAAATCAACAAAACCGTTACTACCACTTTTAAAACAAGCCACGCCGTACAAACTTTCTTTAGGAGAAGAGTGCAATATTAATGTTTCGTTCCGAATAATAGGGAACACGCATTATTTCATTTTATAATTTCCTTGCATCAGTTCGACCCTCAAAAATTACATTTTGCTAACATTATTTCTCAAATTTCAAAATTTTGTCAAAATTCTCAAATTTAAAGGTGCTTTCCAATTCAAACTCGATTTGACCTTCACTTGAATAACTTCCCCACCAAAACTAGCGCCAATTGTAGTTGTTTCAGGAATATTGATACACAATAATATTTCTTACAACCCAAACATAAATTTAACCTCACTTTTAATGTAATATTTCAGTAATAATTGAAAATACTTTGATATTAAAAAATATTAGTACAACATATAAACGAAGATAGATGAAATTATAGTTGATAGTTCGAAGTAACTAGCGGTAAAAGTTCGAACTGTGTTAAGTGACGATGCACCATCAGAGGCACTAGGATTACGTTTGAATCCGATGAAAAAATTGGTGTTTTCAATTTCAAATTATGAAAAATATTAATAATTTTTTCAATTACAAAGTTTGTTGCTGAACTTTCTAGGTGCAAATCAAAATATTTTAGAAAGGGGGCGTACGCGTGTTCCCTATTCTCGATGGCGAATCAGTTTCAAAATTAGATTTAATTACCCGTGATACGGTTCAATTTTCAGTTGATAAAACTGTTAGGTTGAGGGCTGTGTTTACACAGGCAACACACTTTCAATGGGGAGTACATCTCAATAAACGAAATTGGTTTTGAACAAGAACTGAATATATTATTCAGTGATTTCTCTTTACAATATACCACGTACTTATTTTCAAAGAAATCAACCACGTACTTACTTCTTGCTTTTCACTGCATCAATCCATTTTAGTCGCATGTTTTGTTTTCAATCCTGTTTACCAGATGGAAAAAATAAAACTTCATTTCTGGATTTCCACCGTTTGTATTTATTACACCCCTTAACGCAACACGTTATACCCACGATTCGTTTTTTTCATTCAGCTGACATTTTATCTAAATATTGAAATTTATCCATACTACTCTTGTATTTCAATTACATGCATTTGATCTGTCAAGAAATTTTGCAACATTTCACAGCAGGGGTAGCGCTAAAGTCCAGACACCAGATGTGTATTACGATCACATACCTAAACATACAATGAACATATTGCTCATGCCCATGAGATTTGATTATTGACATATATTTATGTTCATGGGTTTTTTGAATATTTTGGAAAGCTTAATTGATAGAAATTCATTTTGACAATTGATGATCCAAAAATAGACATAAAATTTCAGAAATCAAGGGAGTTAATTTGGGTCACACCTGATAGGGCCCGATCATAATCCTCTTTGCGGTTGAAACTATCATTCTTTCTCTCGTAATCAATCATTTGTAACTTTATTTTCAGTAACACTATTCATTTATTTGTTCTGCAGATGATGGTTTCCCAGATTACAACATTGGTTGTTGCAATCTGTGAATGCTACTCTAATATAGACATTAAACATAACAAAAAGGGCTCGTTACACAAAGTTCTCGGTAGGTGCAAAAGGAGACAGGGAAAGGTTTGTGGTGTTGTTCCCGGGCTTCGAACACTACGTAAAAAGAGCGGGTCATGCCCCGGTGTACAATTGGCGGGTCGTGCCCCGGTGTAGAGCTCGTCCAATATTGAAACGACCGTTTGGTAGGTAGAGAGGGGGAAAACACGAGTGGACATGACTTGCTACGGCGAATCTTCACCAGTGTCTTGGCATGCAGCGTTTGAAAGGTTAGGTTTGTTTGAATAATAAATAGGTAGTGCAGTTATTATCTTGAATCCATGAGTTTTGACAAAACATTCATAATCTCCGATCCCGAAAACCCCCACATACCAATTTTGAATCGAATCGGACCATAATCACAAACCTCGTCCGTCAAAAACTACGTCTCGTGTATCGCCTATACCAAATAATTTGGTACGCCTATGGAATTTTTATTAATAGCCAGAGTTTGGGCATCTTCGAGAAAAATTGGTTGTTAGGAGGGGGAAGGCCAAAGTGGTCGTTTCAATATTGGACGAGCTCTAGCTCCGATGCTACTTACACGGCCAAAAAGAAAAATGTATATGTATCAAGGCTTACTGTGATATGAAGCTTGAAACATACGTTTAAAAAGTCAAAAAGTGTTGCCAGACAGAAAAAATATTTAAAAAACATTTTATTTTTTCTTTGTCTCCGTTCGGTACTCAAAAATTACATTAAGAGAAAATACTTTCTCAAATCCCAAAATTGTGTGGAAATTTTCAAGTTTAATAGCGAATTCCATTAGATAACTGGTGCGCACCGAGTGCATATTTTGTATTCCATTGGTAAAACTGTTGTTTTGTATTCCATTGAGAATCTGGTGCAACTAGTTTTGAACTCAGCAGTGCAATCATTTTAGCACTAGCTCTTTGAGGTCGTGCTGGCCATAAGAGCAATGCAATGAAAGTGAAGTTGGGTTATATATGTATTTCCTTGTCTTATTGGCAACGCGTAGTTATGGTAACCGAACATCAACCAATACATTTCACGCCTTCATTTTAGCAGATGCGCATCAATTCAACGTTGCCGATTAGAAAGAGGGCGAGCGATGGTCATGCTTCATTTATTTTGGCTTCACATTTGCTGTCTTTATTATCAATATTGGTACTTAATACATATATACATTTTATATATTGGATGGTGTATAGTCTGAAACCACTCTTAGATATACGAAATAATTTTATCTTTTACCACTAGGAGGTTATATGTTAGGTCCCAGGATCGATCCTCGGCCAGGGCAGATATTTTTATTTCTAAAATATTAAATTATAAATTCGTAACTTAGCCGAAGAGAGTCCTTCACGATTCACTGTTGCGTTCCAATCAACAGTACTGCTCCTAAGGTATGGAGTTAGTAACAAAGCCTACACAGCTGAACAGGGAAACATTCTCAATTAAATATTGATAGAAAGATTTTTCTGTGAATTGAAGATAGTGACTAAAGTTTATCTTTCAGTCGCAGATGATTCCACATCTGCTTTTATGAACATCCTGTTTATATTTTCAACAAATCAACCTACACAGCTATTTCAAATAACGTGCAGTCCAAAATAATAATTGTAGCATTATTTGAAGAGAAAGAAAATTATTGTAGTAATCTGAACACAGGATTGCTTCGAGCTGCTGTGTTCATCGGACGAAGCCTAAATTACGTAAGAGAGGGAGTGCTAAATAAGTGCATCAATAAAAAGCAAGGCCCAAGAAAAACAGAGAGGTTAGAGGTTAGTTAGTTTTAATGATTTTAGGTTATGTTTTGAAATTCTAACTAGTAAACAAAATATTTGTTTGATGCCCGAGAATATCGATAAATATCCAAAAATTCAGTATGTCTTGTAACTATGCAGATGGACTGTCTCATTATGAAAACAAAGGAGTACTGGGCGTACCTGAGGTAAAGTAATTATTAGTATCTAAAAGGAAGTGTATTGGGGTCCGAGCGCTCGGATCTATGGACTTTTTGTATTGTGGTCCGAGCGGTCGGACCCGCGGCATTTTGGTATTTCGATCCGAGCGCTTCTGCAGATGCAGTGCAAACAAAATATGTCATTAAATAAAGTTCAGATTCAGTTAGCACTGTTTTAAATCATTTAAATATTTTCATGAGTGCCTTCTCTTGAGTAAATTAAGTGAATTAGGTTATGCAAGGACACTGTGACAAACCCTGTAAAGAAATAAATGCATAAGATCAGATGCTTGGACCAAAATCCAAACATGCCGCGGGTCCGAAAGCTCGGAACCCAATAGAAAAAGGGTAAATATATAGTTACATCACACATGCACTCTGAATATGGGGAAAATACTTTTCTTACGTGTTTTTGCTCCCTGAACACGAATCCGGAAGAAAAATGCGTCGGTCTCATACACTTTCCGAGTTACAGCACTTTTAAAAAAAACTAACCTCATTATCAAGCACCGTTTTCTCGCACAAAAATCACTCAAAATGCCTCCTTCTTTTTACCAGCATAAACAATACACCCTAAAATCACTTATTTTTGGCACAACTTAGCACAAAATATCGTCGTTTTTATCGAAAAAATCCACCTTACACAGTTGCAAATGAACAATTTTCGTTCCTTTGTCAGAAGACATTTAGAATGACTTTTGTTTTAAATCATTTAAATATTTTCATGAATGCCTTCTCTTGATTATATTCAGTAAATTAGGTGGTGCAAGCACAGTGTGACATACCCTGTAAAGATATATTGCATAAGTTCAGATGTTCGGACCAAAATACAAACATGCAGCGGGTCCGACCGCTCAGACCTCAATACAAAAATACCTCGGATCCCAATACACTTTCTATATAAAATGAAGCAGCAATATTTTTTCTCTCTGTAGAAATTTGAAACAAAAGAAAAGGTGGATGAAAAATGTGAGATTTTGGCGGAATGGATTAAAAATTCTAAACATGTTGTAATTCACACTGGTGCTGGGATAAGCACTGCTGCTGGCATACCCGATTTTAGGTAGGTCAACTTTTATCATTATTAATGTATCATAAAATTAACCAGTAACTTTTAGAGGTCCCAATGGTGTTTGGACATTAGAAAAAGAAGGTAGAAAGCCGAACATAAGCATTTCCTTCAATGAGGCTATTCCGACAAAAACGCACATGGCGCTGAAACATTTGACTGAGAAAAACTATGTACATTACATTATCAGTCAGAATATTGATGGGTTGCATTTGAGAAGTGCTATTCCTAGATCTTGTATAGCAGAATTGCACGGGAATATGTTTACTGCTCAATGTAATACTTGCGAGAGGTAAAAATATTGGTATTTATTTGGAAGCATAATCCACAAAGCACAGGTATAGAAGGAAAAAAATTAAACCGACGAAAAATTCAAATGAAAAGCAAAAATTTAAATAAACCTTCTTAGTCTTAATGATAATTGAACTAATGTGAGTAACTAATTTTTAGTCGGCGCCAAACAAACTAGCAATTGAATTAGGTAAAGCATAAAATGATGGCAGCGGGATGCACGGTGGCGTTTTGATTACTTCTTCAAAGTAATATATGATCTTCGTTAATTGTTTGTTTGGCGCCGACTCAAAATTAGTTACTCACATTAGTTTAGGAGCTCAATTATCATTAAGACTAAGATTTATTTTATTTTCAACCGAAGAAACAAAAAAAGAGGAGGTTCTCTAGTCGACGCGTATATTTATTTTTTTTATAATTTTTTTTATGTATGATCACGTATAACTTTTTACTGAGGCGTCCGATTCCGATAATTCTTTTTTCAGTGGATAGGGTGTACTTCGAAGTTGGTCCCATTTGAATTTAAAAAATTAAATCCACCCCTAAGGGTAGCATAATGAAGGATATCGATCACTCACCCTCTGAATTCTGGTCCGTTAACCGATTCTATCAGGCATAACTTTGTACTGGGATCTTCGATTTGGATGATTCTTCTTTTATCAGATAGGGTATACCTCATAGTTGATCATATTTGGATTTCGAATGGAATTATCCACCCTTACGGGTAGAAAAATAGGGGATAATTGATTTTTCACTTGTGAACATTGGCACACATATGTAGTTGATAATGACAGATCGCTAGTGTCATTATCACAATCAATATATTCTATGAGAGGATGGAATGATATACAAAATAATGAAATAAACTAACCTGAACAACAAAAATAATTTATATTACAACAAATAGTAAAAGTAGATAATCATATTATTTAACTGGTGATAGTTGAAGTAAGTAAGTATTTTGGAAGTAATAAAAAAACAAGCAGTAATTAGTAGATTTCAACCACAATTTTTAAGTAGATAATCATATTATTTAACTGGTGATAGTTGAACTGAAAGTAAAATAAAATAAACCTATTTAGTTCATACTAAGCTCCTAAACTAATGTAAGTAACTAATTTTGTGTCGGCCAAACAAACAATCAACGAAGATCATTAAATTACTTCAAAAATTATCAGAATGTCCCCAACTCGATGCCATCATTTCACGCCTTACCTAATTCATTTGCTTGTTTGTTTGGCGCCGACTCAAAATTAGTTACTTACATTAGTTTAGGAGCTTAGTTATTGAGACTAAGAAGGTTTATTTTATTTTTTACTTTTCAGTTCCGTATTTCGGCGGTTTAATTTTTTGTTAAAAAGTTTTTTGCTTTTCAATTGATTTTGTGTTGAAAAGTTTTTATTTTTCACTTTTTTGTGGCTAAAATCAACTAATAACTATCTACTCTATTGTATCAGGTATCCATATCATAGTCATTTAGTTTTAAATTTTAATTTGTAAATTTTATCACCAATTATACGTACCTAAGTGCTAATGTTACACTTGAAATATGTATAAAAATATTTATTGTGACATGTTCTACATCCCTTTATGTGGATTTTTATGGAACTAATAAACTCTATCTATGTTGTAGTGTCATCAGAACTACCTATATGTGTGCTAAGTTCCAACAGAATCGGTTCACAGATGAAAAATTAATAATCCCTTATTTTTCTACCCTTAGGGGTGAATTATTATTTTCCAAACTCGAAAACCAACTCTGAAGTATACCCTGTCCATTGAAAAAAGAATCATCTAAATCGGATAACCCAGTACAAAGTTATGAGTGGTTAACGGGTAAAAATTCAGTGGATGAACGATAAATATCCCCTATTTTTCTACACTAAAGGGTGACATTTTTTTTCAAATTCAAATGGGACCAACTTTGAAGCATACCCTATCCAATAAAAAAATAATCATCGAAATCAAACTGCTCTGTAAAAAGTTATGCGTAACCATACATTAAAAAAAAATGTGTCGACTAGAGAACCTCCTCCTTTTTTATTTCGTCGGTTAAAAATCGGGTTCACCTCATATTTTTTCATGTTTGAAATATATCTCATATTCTGAATCCACCCACAAAAAAAACTCATTGAATATATTTAAAAAAATTATAGTAGTAAACTCTATCTAGCAAAAAATCTGTAACAATTTCATTACCATTCCTCAGGAAATCTCATTATTCAGTCATTATATCACATAGAATTATTATATATCTCGTAGAACATTGTTAGATGAATTGAGCCAAGAGTGTCCTTTATTTTTCTAAATAAAAGGAAAATCTCATTATTCACTCATTATATCAAAATAATTCTACTTATATCTCATACAACATTGTTAGATAAAAAATCAAGAGTTTTCCTTATTTTTCTAAATAAAAAGAATTCTAGCTTTCAAACCTTGCTCATTACAATCAATGCAGTGCTATTTACTTGTTTACACAAAAATATAAAGTTACTAAAATTTCGTGTTTTTCTATTTTTTTTAAATAAATGTTGGATATTATATATATATATATATATATCAAATATGAATAGATATCGAATATATATTTTCATAACAATATGCCAACCTAAAATAAAAGTCATTCACCATCAATGCAGATGTTACTGATCACTATCGTTTATTTCTAGGATTGCACTATGATGATTTATCTGCTCCAAACATAAAAAAAATATTGAGGTTCTGGATGCTAATAAATTTTTAAATCTAATAAAACTGCAAGACTGGAGTGTAATATATAAATATAATAACCCAAATATAGCTTATTCAACATTTTTTATAAATAAAAAAGAAGTACCTATCAAAAGCTCTAAAAAAATAAAACCTTATCACAGGCCATTATCAATTCTATAAAACACAGGGACAAAATGAAGTTTAAAGCGATTAAGAGTAAAAATGAATTACTATTGAATGAATATAAATCATACCAAAATCAACTCAACAAAATAATACACACAGCAAAAAATAACTATTACAAGCAATCAGTCAACGAAAATAAAAGTGATAATGTAGTCTCGGAATTAAGCAATATTGACAGCTGCAAAAAATAATACAATAGATATTCATGATGGGAATTGATGTAAGATTTAATAATGATGACATGGCTAACTATTGCAACAAATATTTCAACGAAAGTGGTATAAAAATGGCTAGTCAGATCAAAAGATATGCTAATGACTCCAAAAAATAGATACCCTACTGTTTCTGAATCTATGTTCCTATATCCAGGTGCTGAAAACGAAATAATCCAACACATTAAATCACTAAAAAATAACTCTTTTACAGGCATAGATGGGATAATTACTAAAACATTAAAACTTGTAAATTCGTATGTTATATCCCCACTATATATAATCAACTTAATATTTGAAACGGGCATAGTCCGAGACAAATTTAAAACATCAATAATAACCCCAATTTTTAAAAATGGTAAGGCGGCAGTTATCTCTAATTACAGAGCCATTAGCATAATAAGTAATTTTTCCAAAATGTTCGAAAAATGCTTAAAAATTAGACTCTTATGATCTTCTGAATAAGCATCAAATTTTAAATCAAAATCAATTTGGATTCAGGGAATGTAAAAGTACCTCTGGCGCAATGTATGAAGTTGTTAACTCAATAAAGGACAGCTTGGAAAAAAATAAAAAATGTATTGCAGTCTTCTTAGTTTTAGCAAAGACTTTTGACACGGTCCGACATATTAGACTCCTCGAGGTTTTGGAATATTACGGGATACGTGGAACCGTGTTAGAAATCTTCAAGAACTACCTCAATAATAGAAAACATAATGTAAAAATTAGAGACTCATTAAGTGAAGCCTTAAATACTCAACAAGGCATCCCTCAGGGCACTGTATTAGGGCAGTTACCCTTTATCACATACATAAATTCACTACTAAGCCTCAATATAAGTAAATCTACAATCTCATATGCAGTGATCTTTGAAGACGACTCTTGGGATGGTGTAAAAGTAAAAGCGGCAGAAGGTGTCCAAAATATTAAAGAGTGGCTTGATTTTATTAAACTCTCACTTAATATATAAAAAAAATACATAGCATTTTCAATCATAAATTATAATAGACCTAATTACAATAATCTTAAAATTGAGAACTCTACTAATCTCATAACAGAATTTGACAAAATCAATTATTTAGGTGTTTCCAATGATAAACATCTTAAATGGGATCAACATATCTTTGAATTAGTGAAAAAAAACCGTAGACTCATATACAAAATGTACCATATCCGTAAAATCCTAAATAAAGAACAACTGATGATTGAATATAGATCACTAGTAGAATCGTTTATAAGATATGGCTTATTAGTATTTCAACATTCTACTAAAAAAAATAGTCAACAAATATCTCATTCGTATGTCACACGAGCAAAACATAATGTACAAGTTGCAATTCCAATGTTCAAAAAAGACTCCTCTCAAAGATTTGTTACATATTTGGCACCAAAAGTTTTCAATATACTGCACTGTAAAAATTGTAAAAAATATATGTGTACAAACTACAGCAAGTTTGAAACTTTGTTCTGAAATGCATTTGAATCTAAAAAAACATTTTGTACACTTAATAGGTACCCAACAAATTTTTTAATATACTGCACTGAATTATAAAAATTAATATATTTAAAATTATATATATATATATATATATATATATATATATGTATATATATATATATATATATATGTATATATATATATATATATACATATATATATATATTATAACTGTATATTGTGTGAGCAATTAAAATAAAAAATAAAACAATTAAAGTTTAGGATTTAAACAGAATTATTTTTAAATTCAGGATTCTATATATTGAGGTGTAGTCATTTTAATTTGTTATATTGATAAAAATTCATTTGAAAAGTACGAAAATGAATATAAAATCATAGTTTCCTAATCGAAAAATGTATTTTTTGCTATTAGAATACAACTTTGAAACAACCAAATAATATTTTCCAACTCAATATCAGCTTATGTCCAGACTCTGCTTCAATTAATGCCTGATTCTAAATTTTCACATGAATATATCATAAATATCTGATATTTTGATATTTATAAAAAGTATCATGATATTTGCCAACCCTGATTACAATTAAAGTTTAGGATTTAAATAGAATGATTTTTAAATTCAGGATTCCGTATATTGACGTGTAGTCATTTCAATTTGTTATATTAATAAAAATTCAATTGAAAAGTATGAAAATGAATGCTATGAAATCATAGTTTCCTAACCGATTTTTTTTTTCTATTAGAATATAACTCTGAAAACCAAATCATATTTTCCAACTCAATATCACCTTCTTCAATTGTTGCCTGATTACCAAAATTTTCACATGAAAAGTAAAATTTATCTTATTAGGAAGACCAATGATGTTTTTTCTTGGACATTTCAACTTATATCCAACATCTGTGTTTTTTATAATGACATGAGAAATACTGAATATTACTTCAATATTATTGACTGAGAATATTTTAATATTTTGCAAATAAAATATGAAATAGAAATTTTCACACAAGAACTTTGAAAATTGACCAATTTTTATTCATGGCACTCCCTCTACCAACAATTCTTCCAACAATGTTTTTTTTATCCCATTTTAATTTAGACTAATGACTCATTTTGAAGGAAAAATAAATTTAATAAATAGTACATCACATCAGTAATAATTTTTGATGATACACTTTTTATTAAAAAAATGTCGCTTACTACTGTTAGAATGTATTGTTTTGTTAGGGTAGGTAGCATATGACCACGGCTATCCTCTGAACATCACTAGGAATATGTATCAAATACATTAAAATATATTACGTGTAAGTTATTTATTTAATAGAGGATAAATATTGAATAGTTTGTACATAACAATTTCAGATGAGAATATTTTCTTGTTTCATAATTTTTAGAGCGTGATTTTTCAGTAGTCGGGTTTTAGATTTTGAACTTAGTTTTATTTCATTAGAGCGTGATTTTTCAGTATTTAAATTTTTTTTAAATTTTGGGGTTATAATTTCGTGATAAAGTATTTACAGAGCCGCTTTACATTTTTTTTTTTTTAGGTTTGATTGTTTTACATGTACCTATGTAATATACCGCGTGGAGGTATATTACATATCATTATTATTACACATGTTTTGCTTTTTTATATAATTTTAACATGTGTACCATAGTCCATAATGAAATACGTATTTATTATATATGTATTTTCTGTAGGTTTGGAGAGAAAATATGTTTGGCTCACATCTGAGGCGTGATTTTAGAAATTATTCTCAATTATCGCAAGCCCCGAGCAACAGCGAACAATATATATATATATATATATATTTTTGAAATGTGCTAATTAAGCCCTTTCATTTGATACCCAACACGGCATCATAATTGATTTTTTAGTTCATGACTTTGTCTTCTAGAAAACGCCATTTTCAATTTAATGTGATGCCTATAACCAGCGGACGATCAAGACGCTTCCGATACCTCATTTGTCAAATTATGATAAGTAGTTTAGAAGTTATAAGGGAACAGATGAACAGACATACATACATACCGGTGAAAATCATAACCCTCCTTTTTGCTTCACCGTAGTCGGGTAAAAAACTATTGATAATAGGCACACCATTCTTTATCATTATCCCTGACAATTACAATGTCACTTATTTGACTAGGTATTATTATTGCATATAAACACGGAAAATTTCAAACTCATACATGATTTTTTATATGGATATTAAAGTGTTTGTTCAATTTGTTTAGGTAATGTGTCATTGCTTCCAATTACTGCATGACTGTTTCAGGCAATTTGTTAGAAGCCAAGCTACCTCAACAGTTGGCAAAAAGTGCCTGAATGAAGATTGCAAAAGGTCTGCAATGCTTCGTGGGAGGACTTGCAGGGGAAAACTTCATGATACAATTTTAGATTGGGAAGACAATCTTCCAGATCATGACCTTGAAATGTCAGATTATCAATCTAGGTGAGAATACAGGTTATAATTTGATATTTTTATGATCTTTCATTGAAAAAAGTTTCTAGGAATAAAACCCGGAAAAAATCTTATTGTTCATTGAAATTTCGAAGGTGTAAAGAGTCACTTTTTCTAGGAAAAACAAGTATTTTGTCATATAATATTTATAAACGAAGATTTTAAAAAACAATTTTTTTGTCATTTTTAACATTTAGGAGGGTGGAATGGGTAACAGTGAATCGAAAGCAATATCTGTGGTATTAGTTACACAAACATAAGACTCTGAATTATGACTTTTTCTCTTCACTAGTAACGATTGAAATATCTTCACGGAAAGAGGCACTGCTTAATTTTTTAAATGTTGTCACCAGTGCCTAAACATTAAGTTTTTATTCCAAAGTTATTAACATTCCATAAAAGAAATGGAATTGTTTCTTCTTTGCGGCAGAATAATTATTTAGATCTTACTTATCCGAAAATTATCTGCCCTTGAGTTGTGATGGTTGTGAACATAAAATGCATGCAGAATGTCAAGATCTAAATGCATGGGAATTATAAGGGATGACATTGAAGCAAAAACGTCTACTAAAGTTTTATTGGAAAGATTTTCTTACAGAGGATTAGTGCCTAAATTAATCAAGAAAATTGATGAATGCTAGTTTGAAGTTGAACAAGTAAAAGCGCAAATTAAGGAAGTACCATGTCACTTTTTCTAATATAGAGCAGGCTAACAAGTTGATTCGATCAAAAAAAGATTCAATCAAGGATGCAAATATATTCATTAATGCTGACTTACACTATTTCAAATAAATAATTGGCAGAAACTGAAAAAATAAGTTGAGGATCTTTGCAATAAAACATGTTGAAAGTGTACCTTAAATTACCAAAACAAGCCGCAAAAAAGTGAAACCCAACCAGTTATCTGCCTACTTTCAAAATATTGGTGTTTTGATGATGAAAATGTTGGAACTTTCAACAAACTATTTTGTGTTAAAACTATGAAATCATAATGAGTCATGGCTTAATAAATAATTTTTAAACAGTAAATTAGGGTTAACAGGTTAGGACATTAACTGATTTCACGGGGATAAAGCAAATTCTGTCAAATGAAAGGGGCAGAATACTAATAGCCACTAAACAACCTTCAAAATCAGAAGTCCACCAATGTAAAGCATATTTTTATTAATTTTAAACTAAGAAATTCTATAATTATTATTGGTGGTGTATATATGTTATAAATAGTTAGAAATATTCCATTTCTATGTTGATACTTAATGCCCTCTATGTTTCCTTTTTATAAGCAATGTGGAGTAGATAATAGTTGTGCCATATTGTAGATGACGTTGCGTTTAATTATATCAATGCTAAGTTAGCTTTGCTAACAAGTGAATACAAGTTCAGTTCATTTTCTGTTGCTCGAGAACAAGCGTGTTTTTGTTCACCCTAACACCTTTTAACAATATATTCCTCCTTCTTCTGAAACATATATTTATATCGAATATGTTGCTACCGTTCATTACTTTTTAGATAAGTACCCTTCCAGTGGATACCCTTCTTGAAGTAAACTAAAAAACAATTCACTATGATTTTCACAAAAATTGGTTTGCAAAATCCACGACACGTGTTTCGCTATACTATAGCTTTGTCAAGTGGAAACTAAATTACAATTACTGGGGTTTGATTTAAATAATAGAAGCAGGTAGTTGGATATTAGATAATTAAGGGATTATTGGAAGAAAGATTACTCAATTTCTAGTGAACAGATTTAAAAGGGGCGAATTATTCAAATTAATCTGGTCATTTAATAAGTATTGTGAATTCTTGCCTTTGTTAAACTCTAAGCTCTCTAGGAGATCGAGTTTTTGACCTTTCTTTTCTACATGCAGAAGTTCAAAGTCATTAGCAAAGCAATGCTTTTCAGTCAGGAGATGGTTAGCGAAAGTTGAATTAGATTTATCCTTAATAAAACTGTTTCTATGCTCAGATATGCTACCCTTCTTTGTGGAGACTACAATAACTATGATACATTCCTATTCAATGAAGGTTTTGTGTGAAAATGTATACTGTCCATCTGCATTTGCTTTATCGGATTCATTCAGTTTTCATAACTTATAACAAATCAGTAATATTCCATAAACATGTATCAAGATGTAATTTTTTTAATTTTTTATTACTACAGGGTGAGTCAACAGGATTCCCGTGGTTCGTTGCTCCTTAATGTATCACTATTTCGATTTATTATATTTTTTTTGTCAAAGGGACCATCTAAGACCACCTTCCAAAATTATTCTCAATCATACAGGGTGGATCATTGATGCGTGGCTAACCAAAGTTGTTCTTTTTCAAATGAAACACCCCCTATATTTTCATATAATCCAATCGGCTGTTCCATTGGCTGCTCAACGATTTTTTCAATTTTGAATTCCGTTGCGGGGTTGCCGAGTTATTCAAAAGAAATCTATTTTGTAGACTTCTTTTCGAAAAATTACCTATTTCACATTTCGAAATATTTAGTAAAGATAATTGGGGAATCGATGGTCGATATGATGATGTTCATTGAGAATACCAAGAATTTGGAATAAATTGTACAGGATGTTCGATACAACAACACAAACTTAGCCATTTTCAAACATCGGTATTTTGATTTTTTCAAATGGAACACCCTGTATATTTTCATTTTAATCAACTCCTTTTCAGTAACTCTACACTTTTCATACTCCATGTCATGTACCTAAAACAACTCGTTTCCGAGATATTCTACATCCAAAAGATGGATATTTTTCCACAGAAAATATTGACAATGTTCGCCTTTGGTATCATATTTGGAATTAAACTTTGCATAAAAATCATATTTATTCGAATCTAACAGAAAATAACAATAATCAATGCAGCAAATGTTCAATCTGCCATTTTCACCAATACACACTCTCAATCTGTTTCGGAAATTAGTATCCACATGTGCCAGCTTTTCCTCTGAAATTTCCCTGAAAGCGGTATGAAAATTTGCTTTCACATTTTCAGGAGTTGTAGGCGGAGTTTGATAGACAACCCATTTAATATGTCCCCATAGAAAAAAATCAATTTGTGTAAGGTCCGGTGACCTTGGAGGCCACTGAACTGGCCCTCCTCTACCTATCCATTTTTCACGGAATTCATTATCAATGCATTCCCGCACATCAGTGTGGTAATGTGCAGGCGCGCCATCTTATTGCAGCTACATTCTCTGCCTTATTGCCAATGGAATATCATCTAATAAATTTGATAAATGACTTCGCAGAAATCTTAGATATTTTCTTCCATTGAGATGACCGTTGAAAAAAAGGGCCCAATTACACGCCATCCAATGATACCTCCCCAAACGTTCAGTGACCAACGTTGTTGGTGATTGACATATCTAACAAAATGAGGATTTTCAGTTGCATAATAGTGCATATTATGCCGATTCACATGGCCATTGTTGTGAAACGTGGCTTCGTCCGAAAATAGAACATACTCAAAAAAATCAGGTTCTTGGTTGATTTTATCTACACTCCATTGGCAAAACCGCATTCGCTTTGGAAAATCTTTTTCAGTCAGCTCCTGCATTAACTGCATATGATATGGATGGTAATTGCATTTTCTCACCATCCGAGAAACACCACTTTGAGATATTCCCAACTCCCTACTGAAAATACGTGTACTCACATGGGGATTCTCGGTAATATGCAATGCAATATCAAGAGTATTTTCATCATTCGTTACAGGACAAGCACGATCAAACTTTTTGTAAAATACTTTTCCGGTTTCCTCAAATCTTGTTTTGAGGTCTCGAAATGCTCGCTGGTCTGGATGTCTTCTCTCAGGAAACTTTTGTTCGTATAATCTAGATGCCAGTAAGCAATTGCCATCACTTTCCCTCCAAGCATACACCATTTTAACCATGTCCTCTAAATGATAATTCATAATGACACAATATTTTTAACACAACTGGATTGTAGTTTGACAGTTACCTGTATTTACAAATTCCGATAGTCATTTTTTCAGCGGTAGTCATGGATAACTAAACTAGGAAAAATAGTTACATTTGAAAATTTCTTTTGCTTTGCTATGAGTTGCCAAGAATGCTTCTGAAGATGGAAAAAAATAATTGAATCATCATTCAGATCAGTATTTTCTATGAACAAACATGTAGATAAAAAAATCCATAGAATTGATGATTTGATATTGACCAATTCCTTTAAACCAGAATATCTCGGAAACGAGTTGTTTTAGTTATATGACTAGGAGAAGGAAAAGTGTAGAGTTATTATAAAGGAGTTGATTTAAATGAAAATATACAGGGTGTTCCATTTGAAAAAATCAAAATACCGAGGTTTGAAAATGGCTAAGTTTGTATTGTTGTATCGAACATCCTGTACAATTTATTCAAAATTCTTGATATTCTCAATGAACATCATCATATCGACCAACGATTTCCCAATTATCTTTACTGAATATTTCGAAATGTGACATAGGTAATTTTCCGAAAAGAAGTCTACAAAATAGATTTCTTTTGAATAACTCGGCAACGCCGCAATGGAATTCAAAATTGAAAAAATCGTTGAGCAGCCAATGGAACAGCCGATCAGAATATATGAAAATATACCGGGTGTTTAATTTGAAAAAGAACAACTTTGGTTAGCCACGCATCAATGATGCACCCTGTATGAATGAGAATAATTTTGGAAGGTGGTCTTAGATGGTCCCTTTGACAAAAAAAATATAAGAAATCGAAATAGTGATACATTAAGGAGCAATGAACCACGGGAATCCTGTTGACTCACCCTGTATATCTGTTGAAAATCCATCAGATTCAGTCTTTCAAAATACTTTAGTGGTTCACTTTGATTTAAAAAATGAATCAGTTATATTTGAAAAATGATGCCTATTTTCATGACTACAAAAATGGGGATTTTATAGGAATGAACAATTTTTCGGAGAGCTTTGAAGTTGAAAATTTCAACAAGGAAGACGACAGTGTATAAATAAAATAAAGAAACAGAAACTACATAAAAGAAAAAATAAAATATAAATTAAAATGGCCCAAAACCTTATATCACAAAAATTTAAGCCTTGATTTAAATATGTAAATATTGGAAGAATTCTATATAGATATTTACATACATTTCTGTACACGATATTAGTAATACAGAAAAAACGTAATTTGCAAGAATAACTAGGAGAAAAGTCTGAGAATATATACATACAGAAGTGGTTTTGGCTAAGTGGTAACAATCACTCATATTGTGACAATACAATTATCTGAACAATTTTTTTGTTATAATTTTCAACTTTTTTGTGTCCAATGCTCTGATCTCTAAAGGTATATTATTGTATATGGATACACTTCTGAAAAATATGCTGTTTTAGCAATTTGTAGATGAAAACCTGAACAAATTTTCATAATTTCATTACTGGATATTATAGTTGTGTATATCACTGCGGAAATCCAAAGTTAAATTTGAGTTGCGCGTTTTGCAGATAATTTGATGTATACAGAGATACTTGAAATTTATAGATGTTTTCTAGTGGCATAATGTTGAAAATTTATAAAGCATATTTGTCTTTATTTAATCTTTATTTCAAATAGGCATCCCAATATTCAAAATCATTTTTAAAATTGGATGGACAGAGTCACAGTCCAACTTCATAGCAATAAAATGTGTATGCTCGGAATTATCCAAGCATTCAGAGAATAGAAAAAATAACAATATTAATTACAAATACCAGATATATATGATATTATAATATCAATGTTAATATGGATGTTGTATCTTCAAATGACTAGTAAGTCCTTTTTTGAATGTCATAATAGATTCACTTTGTTTTATCTTACAGGAAGATTATAAATATTCTTTGATTGCCTTATTTTGCAGTACTCTTAGTGGTTTCAAGAGGTTTTGTCGAGTAGGGTACCTACCATATTACTGGGAGATATTGGAGTTGGAAATGTATTAGAGAATAAAAACTTTTTAACAAAAAATTAAACCGACGAAAAAATCAACTGAAAAGCAAAAAATAAACCTTCTTAGTCTAAATGATAATTGAGCTCCTAAACTAATGTGAGTAACTGATTTTGAGTCGGCGCCAAACAAATGAAAATTATCGAAGATCATTATATTACTTTGAAAGAAGTAATCAGAATGCAGCCGTGCATCTCGCTGCCATCATTTTATGCTTTACGTAATTCAATTGCTAGTTTGTTTGGCGCCGACTCAAAATGAGTTACTCACATTAGTTTAGGAGCTCAATTATCATTTAGACTAAAAAGGTTAATTTTATTTTTTGCTTTTCAGTTGATTTTTTCGTCGGTTTAATTTTTTGTTAAAAAGTATAGAAGTAGAAGTATAGAAGTATATTTATTAGCCACAAAAGATTACACACAATGTACAAAAACTACAAATGTATACAAACTTATCGGACTAGTCAGGGGTTAATGGTTTGTATAATTAACATATTCACATAAGTACATACATAGATATACACATACATATATACTAATGGAAGTATAGATACAAACAAAACAAATTGAAGTTCTACATAATACATAATACAGATCTATATTTAAAAGTAAGAAACAAAAAATTTGAAGAAAAAAAAGATATTTTGATACTAACCTCATTGAGGTACTTAAAATAACTTATAAGAGTAACTGTATAACATTGATATCAATACAATTTTAGGATTTGCCTATTTACTAGTGCACCTAAGTGAATGAACACTTGTATTGTGCATTTGAACAGCTTTTGTAGCTACAAATAATTATTTCTGAGCAATGTTGATGGATGAAACTCCAATAAATTCCAGTGATATAATACTACTGTATATATATATATATATATATATATATATATATATATATATATATATATATATATATATGTATAACTATAGGTGAACTTATTACTGATCAATATTGTTTTCCAGAATTCTTATGAATTTGGGATAGTGGTTACATATATATTCTCTCGACTTACATGAAAATAATCTAACATTTTTCAGTTCCCTAATATCAGATGGTAAGAGGTTGAACGTTTTTGGCAAAATATAGGTTAAAAATCTTTGACTGATATTTTTTTTACATAGAGCGATTCTTAGGTGGTTATTACATGCATTTCTTGTTGATTTTACACTATCATTCTGGAAGTGACTTTTGTGATTGAAGGCGTATTTACAAACATTGAGAAAATAAAGTGATCTTATATTGAGTATTTCATTGGAGTACAGTTGTGTGGTGGGGAAGCGTCTTTTCTTCCTGTGAATAATTTTCAGAATGTAATTTTGAATAACATTTAGCTTTTGTAGGGAATTTTTGTAGTCCTCCCCAAACTAGTATACCATATTGGAACAGTGATTCTGCTAGTGCCTTATATATGATTAGTAGCAGTTTCTTCGGGAGAAATTCTCTCAGCTGATAAAATTTATATATTAATTTCCTTACTTTCTTTGATAGATAATCAATGTGATTCTCCCATTTTAGATATTGGTCCATCATTACACCCAAGTACTTTATTTCATGTTTCTCTTTGATTTCTTCCTCTATTCCATCAACTTTAATGCAATCGAAATCGGGTCTATTTACATTAGTAATAGAAAAGGCTAGGTAGTGAGTTTTACTTGCATTCAGGGAAAGTTGATACGTATTTAGCCATTGTTTTAGTGCTCTCATTCCATTTTTTGTTTTATTTTTCACGTCGGGCCAGGTATTACTACTGAATATCAAAACAGTGTCGTCTGCATAAGATATGATTTTGGCATTAACTGTTAATTGCAGTAAAGAGTTAATATAGGCCAGAAATAGTATGGGACCCAGGACAGTACCTTGTACAGTCCTTGGGTTGCTTAAGGAGCCTTTTATTTTTACTTGTTGTTGTCTTTCTGCCAGGTAATTCTGAAAGACATTCAAAACTGTACCCCGAATTCCATATTGATGCAGTACACTGATGAGTTTTTTATGGTTAACCGTATCAAAGGCTTTTGCCAGATCTAAAAACACTGCAATGGTTTTTTTATTTTCTTCCAAGTTTTCTGTAATTTCTTTCACTACTGTGTACATTGCGTCTGTAGTTGACTTCCCCTTTTGAAAACCAAATTGACATTTGTGTAGTATTTTATTTGTATTGAAAAAGTTCACTAACCGCTCTTTTAAACATTTTTCGAAAAGTTTAGCGAAGTTGTTGATCACACTAATAGGTCTATAGTTAGAAATGTCAGATTTTTTATTAGCTTTGTGAATAGGTGTTATTATCGATGATTTAAATTGTCTGGGCACTATACCTGTTTCGAAGATGAGATTTATGATGTGTGCTAGAGGTGTTGAGATGCTTTCATGTGTAGACTTGATGGTTTCAACTGTAATTCCATCCTTTCCCGGCGAACTATTACTTTTGAGTGAGAATATGTGGTTTTTTATCTCAGTCTCAGAGACTGGGTGGAGAAACATTGAATTAGGATTGAAATAATTTTGTTCGGTGAAATTTGTAGGAGCCTCTATATTATTTAACATATCTATTCCTATATTTATGAAATAATTGTTGCAGTAGTTGGCTAGTTGTTCGTCATCCCCAAAAGTGTTACCATCAGTATCAACAATATTAAAATTTTCCGTATTTGTTTTGTTTTCGTTTGTGTGATTATTTTGTAAATTTTTCTCATGTCATTTCTGTTATTTTGTATCTGATTCGCATAGTAAGTATTCTTACTTTTTTTAAGTAAATTATTCAATTTATTCCTATAAGTTTTGTATTCTACTTCGAGTGCTGGGGAGTATTGGTTTAATAATTTCATTTTGAGTTTGTCTCTATATCTGATTGACGTTATAAGACCTATAGTTATCCAAGGTTTTAATTTACCACTTTTTTTAAAAGGTATTGTTGATTTGGATTGATCGAGGTAGTTATTAGTTAGTTTTCTTGGAATATATTTGTGGCAATTTGGGGGTTGTTTGAGTTTAAAACTGCTGTCCATGTTTCATTGCTGATGGTGGCTTTGAGTTTATTCAGGTCAATTTTGTTATATGAGTGAGTAGTTTTTTTATTATCTATATACCGGTTAGTTTTTGAGGTTATGTCAATCATTACTGGAAAATGATCTGTTATGTTGCAGTTTAGAATATAAGATTGAAAATTATATTTATTATTTATTTCGTTTTGTCTTTTAAGAAATATATGGTCTATACATGTAGCAGTTCCTGTTGTGACTCGTGTTGGTTTATTTATGTATGGCTCGAAACCATGTTTGGCAAGCATACCTAGATATTTGTTGGTATTTACATTATTTTCATCTAATATATCAACATTAATGTCTCCTGTAAATAATTCAATGTTATTGTATTGTTGGTTGTGTTCTAAATACGCATCAATCTCCCCAATGAATGTAGCAAGGTTGCTTGGGTTCGGTCTATAAAGAGCAATACTACGTATTTTCAATTGATTGATTGAGAGATTCATTATACATAATGTTAAGCCGCATATAGATAATTTAACGTTTGATACACTATAGTCAATATCAGATTTAATTAGTATTAAAATACCATCATTTCTGTTGAAATCACCACCATTATGTATCGGTGTATAATGAGGGATATTCAAGTTTTTCACTGAAACATTCTGAAAACATTCACTAAGAATAAAAATATCGCTTTCGATTTTATAGGTTTCAATTGTTGCTAAAAATTCATCGAAATTTCTGTTTGCACTTCTTATATTGAATTGCATAACACTCAAGATTTTTTGGGTTTTGGGCACTTGATTGGGATCAATGAAGAGTCCACTGTTATCTTTTCCAACAAAATCTAGATTCTCTAAAACAATATCCGTATCCGTTAAAACCATTATGTACAATATTCTGTTTTATTTCTCAAAAGCATGATCTTGTATTTCAAGGTTGGACATTCTTGATCCGTCGTGTGGTGGCTTGTATCGTGAGTCGTTTTGTAGGTTTTATTGGATTCAACATAATTATATATATATTTATAAATCTCATCGGACTAGTGGTAGTAACAAATTTTGCACACTCGCACATAATTAGAAAATCAATCACTCACAGAAAATGTTCAAAAATTAATTGGACTGATTGGAGTGGAGTATATAAATTGTATAAATGTATAGTCGAATACGCTAACTAAAAATTGAGAAATTCGTCAATATCATAGAATTTGTTATCACATAAAAAAGTTTGTAGGTTTCTCTTGAAGATAGTTATTGTGCTACCTGTATCCATAAAACTTTTTATTTTGTTAAAACATTCAATGCCTATATATTTCGGTGAATTCTGGCTCACCCCAAGCCCAGAGTACGGTTGGTGGATAGCTTCGCTATTTCTCGTAAAATATGAATGCACATCACAATTTCTCTTGAATTCTGTTTAATTTTCTCTGACATACATAATCAACTGGAATATATAGAGACACGGTAATGTTAGGATTTGAAATTGTTTTAATAGTGGTTTACACGGTGAACGTGGAGGAGCTTTGTAGATAGACCTCAGTATTTTTTTTTGTGAGCGGAATGCATCTATGAAGTAACAGGAAGACCCCCAGAAAATAAATCCGTACTGAAGTTTCGACTGGACCAACCCAAAATAGAGAATTCTCAATATGTCAATTGATACGGTTTCTCTCAAGTTCCGTATTATGTAGGAAGTAGTGCTTAGTTTAGAGCATAGTATATTTATGTGTGCTTCCCAGGTCAATTTTTGATCAAGAGTGAGACCTGAAAAGTTTATGGTATCCTTACTCTCAATAGACTGGCCACATACATTAAGGTATAGATCGTAATCAGGTGCTGCGAAATTTTTTGGGAGAAAGCGCATGTGGTAGGTTTTTGTTAAATTCATCTTGAGTCCATTATCTGAACAGTCATCATTCAATTCCTTGGATGCCTCATTCTTGTTTCAACAAGATACTGATATTTTTGTTTGACATCATTATATTTGTATCATCAGCGTAAACAATCGTTTGATTTGATGACATGCAGAACCATTAACATCATTGATGAATACAATGAAGAACAATGGACCCAAAATGGAACCTTGGGGTACACCCAAATGTATGTCTCTTGTGTTAGATCTAACACCATCGACAAGTGTGGCCTGTTTTCTGTGTGTTAAGTAGGAAGTTGCCCAGTTATGTGCTACTCCTCGTACACCAATGCTTTCTAGTTTCCTCAGTAATAACTCATGATCAATGGTGTCAAATGCATGACTTAAATCGTAAAACAAACATACGTCATGATCTTTATGATTTAGTGCTGCATAAATGAATTCAACGCAGTCAAAGATTGCTGTTTTTGTCGATCTCTTGCTTCTGAAGCCATGTTGACTATTAGACAATAGTTTGAATTTTTCAAGATAGTTTATTAGTCTTGTGGAATAAGATTCAAAGATTTTGGAAATTTGACTCTGTACACATATTGACCTGTAATTTTTTATTTCCGATTTTGAGCCTTTGTTTTTGTAAACAGGAATACATTTGGACTCCTTAAAATCTGGAAATGATCCAGATGTGAACGATTCATTGATCAAATATGATAATGGCTAACATCACCTGCTTTTTTTATGACCTTTCCATTGATATCGTCCCAACCAGCAACAGGTAGTCTTGTTCACTATTTTCAGAATTTCATCTGGGGTGGTGGGTAATAAGAAGAATGTCATAGGGGATATATCAATGTTCATTTCGTAGTTGGGTTCGGAGATTGTTTCAAAAGAGTCTATGAAAAAGTCATTTATGAAATTACTTTTCTCCAGTGTATTGGTAATTGATTCACCACGATTATCAAGAATATTTACAGAGGAATTTCTATCACTATTAGGTTTACCTTCATTTATTATTTTCCAACTTTCCTTTGTAATGTTAGTAGATCCTATTATTCTGTTATTGTTTTTATGCTTTTGATGTTGTTTCACCAGTTGTCTATATTTCTTTTTGGACTGTCTATAATATTCTGTATAGTCAGGGTCATTGAGTTGCTTCCTAATTTTGTTCATTTCACACAGCTGATTGTGTTTTTTAAAAAGTTTTTATTTTTCAATTTTTTGTTGTTGAAATCTACTAATTACTACCTACTTAATTTTTGATTACTTCCAAAATACTTACTTACCTAGCTTACTTCAACTATTAACTATTGAATAATATGATTTTCTATTTTAACTATTTATTGTTATATAATACAGGGTGTCCCTGGACTTCCTCTTTTCCTCTCGGGAATGTATAGATGGGGTCAAAATATCACCAGTACTTCATATAACTTTTGTTCCTAAAAGCCTTCGTTACCAAGTTGCGGGCCCTCAAAGTTACAAAAGGAAAGATGTTTTTCTTTGATAACTTTCAAAGTGAATATTCAAAATCATCTAAATTTTGGTGATTGACTAAACAAATGAATTCCTTTGATGAGCTTTCATGCAGGAGTCAGTTGTTTTGCTACAAAGTCAGGAGCGGACTACCCCCGATGGTTCACACCCCAAAACTTTGAAATGACTGGGATTTGTCAATATGTTTTAACAAAACAAGGTTACCTGGACAATTTCCTGAATAAAAGTACTCGTGTGGAAAATCGATCAGAGCAACGATTTTTGATAAAAATGCATTTTTGTTCGACGACATCAACCTGAGATGTCTACCATTATTCGAAAAGATTAATTTTGAAAATAGAAATGATAGGTACAATGTTCATAACGAATTTTTATCATGCAAACATGTTTACCTTACCAAACTCATGGTGTAAATAATCAATCGCAAGCCTCAAGAGCAAACAAAAATGCAAAATCCGAAACAAAAACTGCTCGATATGACCCCCGTCTCTCTCAATACATTTTCTTAGTCGGCGCAAACACCCTCTCTGCACTTGAAATAGCATGCTAGGGTCGTTTCGTATGGCTTCACAATGTAATGTAATTCTATTCAACAAGGCATCTCTAGTGTGAATAGGTGTAGCGTAAACGAGGCTTTTTAGATGCCCCCACAGAAATAAATCCAATGGATTTAAATCCGGTGGCGGTGGCCATGAATATGGCCCACCTCTACCAATCCATCTATTGGGGAAAATCTGGTTCAGATGGTCCCGCACAATCAAACTAAAATGAGGAGGAGCGCCATCATGCATAAACCACATATCTCTTCGGGTTTGCAATGGAACATGTTCCAAAAGTCCATTCAAATCGTTCTGAATGAACTCCAAATAACGTTCTCCATTCAATCGGTCATGTAGAACGAATGGTCCTATAAGATGGTTCCCTATGATACCAGCCCAAACATTCACGTTGAATTTCCGTTGGTGTTTGGTTTGCAATATCCCATGGGGATTTTCTTCGGCCCATATGTGGAGATTATAAGAGTTGATTACTCCATCTCTACTGAAACCTGCTTCATCAGTGAATAAAATTCGAGTAATAAAAGTCATATTCTCTCTTTGCTTATCCAGGAACCAATTGGCATATTCCAGTCGTGCTGGAAAATCTTCAGGTGTCATGGCATGTACCTTCTGGATGTGATATGGGTGGAGCAGTTGTTCCCTAATTATTCTATGAATAGTGGACATGGATGTTCTGATAGGTTTCTGATGCTCATTGAAGGATCATCAGCGACAGCTTCCAAAATATTGTCCTCCAATACAACGGTATGCACAGCCCTAGGAGCGCCCTCACCACCTCGTTTTGGCAAAACTGAACCTACAATAATATCGAAATAAAACAACAGGTTCCAATTAATTATCCATTAGACATACATGTCTCTCTCAAGCTGCGATAGACACGCTTGAACGTTTCTCTTGCCGGTAACGTTTGATTGGGAAAATGCTCGGCATACAGACGACGGGCTTCTGCAGCATTACCAAATGCTCGTCCATACAATGCATGCATATCTGCATATTCGTTGAATGTAAACTGTTCGGCCATATCAAAACACTTCAAACTGTCCTATTAGAATATTGACAATACAATGACAACGCACCACTCAACAAAACAAAATCGCATTCTAGTTGTCATTTTTTATCCACACTAATTTTATTTCTTTCTACAAGGTGTTTTTGTCAACATCTGTGGAAGAAATGGGACATAAATTTATTCACCGGATATTTTTTAACCTATTCATGTGCAGCCGTTTTTGTAGTTTATTCGTTTGATTTTTATTAGTTATGTCTTCCGATGTGTGTTTTTTTCAGCTAAATTTATCTTTGGGTTAAATATTTTCTCCCATGAAATTATACTTATCAGTGAAACTCCTCAATATTTAAGCTGTGAATACGAATTTGCAACATCCAAATGTTGAGTTTCATGAGATTCAGATAACACAACACGAAACGTGCTTATTCCACGCGTACATACAAAATATAGACTGAATTCGATATTTCATAGTGGAGTAGCTTGTTAGTTCAAAAACAACACGAATCTACATAACTTGATATTTCATTTGAAGAAATATCTACATTGTGAATGAAACTTTCAACTAGGTACTGTACTTTTTGTTTACGACTTTATTTTAGCATATTTTGTATTATCACTGTTATAAATGTTGTTGAATTAACGTTAGTATTAATATTTCTACTGTGAAAATTTTTCATTTCAAATAATGGCTATTGAAAAATTATCAGTTATTTCAAAGTTTTGGGGTGTGGACCATCGGGGGTAGTCCTTTCCTGACTTTGTAGCAAAACAACTGACTCCTGCATGAAAGCTCATCGAAGGAATTCATTTGTTTAGTCAATCACCAAAATTTAGATGATTTTGAATATTCACTTTGAAAGTTATCAAAGAAAAACATTTTTCATTTTGTAACTTTGAGGGCCCGTAACTTGGTAACGAAGGCTTTTAGGAACACAAGTTATATGAAGTACTGGTGATATTTTGACCCCATCTATACATTCCCGAGAGGAAAAGAGGAAGTCCAGGGACACCCTGTATAAATTAATTTTGAAAGTTCTGGTCAGTTGATTTCATCACTTTGTATATAATTCCATCCTTTCATAGAATGTAATCATTTTGACGGATGTAGGAGGGTCTGTATGTCAACTACATATGTGTGCCAAAGTTCACAAGTGAAAAATCAATCATCCCCTATTTTTCTATCCATAGGGGTGGATCATTTCATCCCCAATTGGAATATGATCAACTATGAGGTATACCCTTTCCAATGAAAAAAGAATCATCCAAATCGGAAAACCCACTACAAAGTTATGCCTGATAGAATCGGTTAACGGACCAAAATTCAGAGGGTGAACGATCAATATCCTTCATTTTGCTACCCTTAGGGATGGATTTTGTTGTTCAAATTGAAATGGGACCAACTTCGAAGTACACCCTATCCAATGAAAAAAGAATCATCGGAATCGAACCGCTCTGTGAAAAGTTCTGCTGATCATACATAAAAAAAAATGCGTCGAATAGAGAACCTCCTCTTTTTTGGTTTAGTAGGTTAATAAAAACTTTTCAACAAAAAATTAAACCGACGAAATACGGAACTGAAAAGTCAAAAATAAAATAAACCTTCTTAGTATCAGTAACTAAGTTCCTAAACTAATGTAAGTAATTAATTTTGAGTCGGCGCCAAACAAACAAGCAAATAAATTAGGTAAGGCGTAAAATGATGGCATCGAGTTGCGCGGTGACATTCTGATAATTTTTTTGAAGTAATTTTATGATGTTCGTTGATTGTTCATTTGGCGCCGACTCAAAATTAATTACTTACATTAGTTTAGGAGCTTAGTTACTGAGACTAAGAAGGTTTATTTTATTTTTGACTTTTCAGTTCCGTATTTCGTCGGTTTAATTTTTTGTTAAAAAGTTTTTATTTTTCAATTTTTTGTGGCTAAAATCTACTAATTACTACCTACTTCTTTTTTGATTACTTCCAAAATACTTACTTACCCACCTTACTTCAACTATTACCAGTTAAATAATATGATTATCTACTTTTACTATTTGTTGTAATATAAATTATTTTTGTTGTTCTGGTTAGTTCATTTCATTACTTTGTATATCATTCCATCCTCTCATAGAATAGAATGATTCTGACGGATGTGGAACAAAAATAATGTGTGTATGTGTGTGCCAATGTTCACAAGTGAAAAATCAATTATCCCCTATTTTTCTACCCGTAAGGGTGGATAATTTCATTCGAAATCCAAATATAAGGTATACCCTATCTATTAAAAAAAGAATCACCAAATCGAAGAACCCAGTACAAAGTTATGCCTGATAGAATCGGTTAACGGACCAGAATTCAGAGGGTGAGTGATCAATATCCTTCATTTTGCTACCCTTATGGGTGGATTTCATCTTTTAAATTCAAATGGGACCACTTTCGAAGTACACCCTATCCACCGAAGAAAGAATTATCGGAATCGGACGCCTCAGTAAAAAGTTATGCGTGATCATACATAAAAAAAATGATGAAAAAAAAATATATACGCGTCGACTAGAGAACCTCCTCCTTTTTGGTTTCGTCGGTTAAAAATACAATGACCATACTATGGTACATAATAGCTTAGACGTTTTAGGATTACTATGGGAGTTAATAACTGTTTCCTTAAGGTTTCTATATGTACTTGCCAGAAGAGAGTTGGAAATGTATTAGAGAAAAATAAAATGACCATACTATGGTACATAATAGCTTAGACGTTTTAGGATTACTGTGGGAGTTGATAACTTTTTCCTCAAGATTTCTATATGTACTTGCCAGAAGAGGGTTATTTCGTCTAAATATAAGCCTAGGTATTTTATAATACTTGAGTATTCCAATTTATTGGTTCCAAAATCGATAAAACTCCGATTTTCATTCGTTTGTTTTTGTATGAATATATATGATGATTTTTTAACATTCAACGTTAGTTTATATGTAACAAGCCATTGTTCCAATTATTTAGATGATTTTGTATTTGTTCCTTTATTGTAAAGAAATTATTTCCAGAATATACCAGAACTGGATCATCTGCATATAGTTTTATTTTACCATCTAGAGTTAAGTAAGAAATCGAGTTAATATATAGTAAAAATAGACTAGGTACCAAAATGGCACTCCACATTTCATGGGTTTTTCAGGACTGTATGTATTATTTATACAAACAAAATGTTTTCTGTTGGCAAGATAGTTCCGGAGCCAATCATAGCATTGACCACGTATACCTAATAGATACTTTTTTCTAAGAGAACTGCGTAATCCACAGTATTGCAAGCTTTTCGTGAGTCGAGGGAAACTATTGCTACTTTATTTCCTTGGTCTAGTTGGAGTTGTAATTTGTATCTGAATTACTGATCTAAGATAGCTGATACTGTGACGCTTGATTCATGAAAGCTGTATTGATGATCATACAGAAAGCTTATACTTTTCAAATAATTAAGGATTATATTTTTAACAATGATTTCAAATACTTTCGATGTGGACGGCAGGATAGAAACTGGGCGGTAGGTGTCAGCAGATTCTTTGTTTCTCCTTTGTACTGGTACAATGAATTCTTTACATATTTACAAAGATTTCACATCCAATGAGTCATTACCTGTAGCTTTCATTGGATCCAGAGACTCAATCATTTTTTCCACTTGTCCCTCATTAACACGTTCACTGCTAATTAAAGTCGTATACAGGACCCCAGGGGCTGACAAGGTTTTTTGGGAAATAAAAATGCTCTAGGCAAATACTAGCATGAACTTAACATGTATTATCAAAAAATCCTAACAATGACGTCAACAGGGCCATGACGTCTTTAGACGTCGTCTGCCTCCCATGATAAAAAAGTATGCCAATGGCTGATGACGTCATGCGATTTACTCTACAAACATATAAAATAATATAAATTTTAGAAAATAGTTATTAAAAAAATATATTTTATAAAATACATATATTATATAAAAACATAACGAAACTCATATCCTTATTCTAATATTTCCTAAAAAGAAATGTTCGATACTTATATCGTATATAGTATAATATACTCGAAAAACGAAACTCAAAATATAGTAAATAAATATATAACAAAAATAATTTAATTATTTATATGAAATATAGAAAAACACGGTTCTAAACAAAGCGCTGCTGGCATTCCAGGACAAGCGGGACAGTGGTAAACTGTCTCTTTTCTTATCTTATTTTTGTTACAAACCGTGCATCTTCTATGTGCATGTTTTTTCCCTTTTCCAGTTTGAGGATTTTTTTGTGGAATATGCGTTGCTAGCATTTGCCTTCTCTGAATATTTCGATCTTCTGTTTCAGGTAATAATTTTTCCAACAATTGTAGTCTATAATCATATAATGAACTTCTTGGACTCACATATTTTTTATATAAGAAAAAAGAATTGATTAGGCTCATGTATATTATATGTATACCCAGTTTCTTATACCATTGCATAGTCTTCCTCTCACATGGGTAGTATGCCATCATTTGATCTTTTCTATCAATTCCCCCCATAAAATTGTTGTACTGTATAACAGCTTCTGGCTTTTTCACTTCTTGTTGAAATAATTTACCAAATTACTTCTGTACTCTGTTGAGATATAAAAGACGTCTCTTTTGTCTTTCCACTTGGCAATCATTACTCCATTTGAGTAGCGGGCAATTGTCTCGCCCTTTTTTAATTTCGCCTCCTTTACATATGTAGGGTTACTTTTCCTATACACTCTCTTTATTGTCCCCGTACAATGAGTTTTTCTGGTCAGCAATTGAAAAGCCAGCTCATAGGAGTTATAATAATTATCCATATACAATGAATGTCCTACATCCAACTTTTGATCCATTAGACTCAGTACTACGTTGGCGGCATGACCTTTGCCACCAAAATTATCTAAAGTACCTGTATAGACGGAAACTTTTGAATAATGCTGTCGGGCTCTGGTAAGAAGGTATAATTTGACGCCATATTTATGCCTTTTTTGCCCTGCCCTGCCACAGTACCATCCATTCTTCTAAAGACAGCTCTTTACCTGGGTAATAAAGATTACTCATCCTTAAATTGAAATCATTTATGAGGGGTTTAATTTTATATAACCTATCACTAGGTTTTTCCTGACCAGGTAAAGGATTTCTTGAAAAATGCAGACATCTAAAAATTAGCATAAATTGATCTCTACTCCTGTAATTTTTGAAAGCAGGTAAATTGAACAATCGATGAGTCTTCCAATAATCTTGAAGCCTATTCAACTTAATTGTGCCTAAATGAAGTAATAATCCTATAAATCTTTTAAGTTCTTCCACAGTTACATCCTTCCAGGCCGTTATGCGTGATTTTTCTTTCGTTGCGCCCGACAGAAAAACTTCTTCTGCATAAATGTTGGTTTCTCTAGCAATTAGTTCAAGAAGTTCGTCAGTAACCAACAGATTGAAAAAATCTAGTGGCGTGTTTCCTAAAAATAAAACATTATTTTAGGAAAAAATTACCCAGCGTTCTTCGATTTTTGTGAAAAGAAATATGCATAATTTTCTACACAATGCAATATACTAATACTATACAAAATTAGAACTTACCATCAGGTTGAATCAAAAGCTCTCGTTGTTTAGAAAACGGTATAACTGTTGGAATATCTTCTACAGAAGGTAAAGGCCCCTGAGGAGGTGGTCCCTGAGCAGAAGGCGTGTGAGGTCGAGGAGGAGACAAAGGAGAAAGAACTGGTGGAAAATCTAAGGCACTACTAGTATTAAGATCATCACCGGTACAAATATCCTCTGGTTCTTCATCGTCACTGTCCTCGAACTCTGAGTCCGACTCTGAATAGTCTGGATCCTTAATATCGTCATCCGAATCCATCAAATACTGTAATAACTGTTCTTCAGTCAAGGGATATCTATTCCATACCGAATTTTCCACTTTTTTGCTTATTTTTGGATTTTTTATCCCCGAAGGGCCCGGGCGACTTTCGTTCATGGTGAACTCGAACCGAGACAAATTTTCGTATATATCGCTCTTATACTACAGGCTGACGACGGCACAACCACTTCTCTCACGAGCTAACAGCATACTGAAGCAATATATCCGTATGTATCGATGGCGTCGAAAGGCGCCATGCGCCTCCCGCGTGAGATGCGAATGACGTCTTTAGACGCCATCCGCACTCAACGTGTTAAATGGGTGAAAGAACATAGTTTTGTTGGAATAATGTTCTTTTGAGACAATCAATTGGTAGATCTGGAAGTTTGCTTGTTAGATCTTGTCAATTCCAACGAAAAATGCATTCATGTGATGTGGTCACATATATATTGACGATTCGTCAGTACAAGAGTGTACTGATGAATATGTTTTGATTATAAGACTAAAAAGGAAAAATAAATATATGTATAAGATTCTATTTGTGTTCCTCATTGTTTTATTTATTAGTATTTTCAGTTTATCTTTGTTACCATGCCTTGTGGCCTGTAGAAACCTGTTAATATTTTTTTTTTCAATTTTCAGTTTGGCAGATCTCAATATATGCTTGGGAACACTCTGCAAATAGTTCCAAGTGGTAACTTGCCTATTAGAAACAAGAAATATGGTGGGAAAAGTTGTTATTGTCAATTTACAACCTACCAAGCATGTAAGTATCCATTAACCTATTTTATTTATTTATTTTTTATTTATTTATACTGATTACAAACAGACTATGTCTAATAACATGTATCAGTTGGAAAATTACAAACATACAGAAGCGAAGTATAACAATTATACAGATACAAACATATATATATATATATATATATATATATATATATTAAACAATATTAAAACTATTAAAATATTTAAAATTAATGTACAAACATCACAAGGCATTTATACTATCCTGGTTGTATCTCAAATGGGAGAGTAGTGAGGTCTTAGAGATATTAAAGAAATCAATTTCTCCTGTTCTCAAGAGGTTGTTAACACTGACTAAGCATTTGTTAATGGGGGCGCTTAAATTGTGAATTTTGAAGGGGCTATTCTGATTCTTAGTCTTATGTCTGGTACGTTGAAGTGAATGTTCATCAGTATATCAGGTACATTGATCAAGATTTCAAAGACAAAAGAATCTGGATCCTTTCACGTCGTTCGCTCAAAGTTATAATTTCAAAATCTCTCCTTTGGTTTTCGTAGGATATACGCAATGGGTATATTCCATATTTTTTGAAGTGCATGGATCTCAGAAATTTTTTTTGAATGTTTTCAAGCATATCAGAATATGTTATGGTCTCAGGGTTCCAAATAATACAGCAGTACTCTAACTTAGATCTAACATAGTGTAACGTAAATAAACTTAACTTGGTTTTAATAATTTATTTCACACTTAAATCTACAACTTAATTTATATTACGCCACTGTATAGCTCGATCGTATGGGCTCGTTCAGACTGTCCGTGCCATCTTGAGGGCTACCTATTTATCTCCGTCACAGAATTCCCGATCTTTCGAATTCCGGCAGTTGGCGACCAGCATGTTCCAATCGTTTCCAATATCGACCGTTGCTCTCCGTGGCAGAGCGACTGGACTGTTCTCGAACATCTCCGGGGATGACCTCATCGCTGTCGACGGCAACGGCGAGGCGACAGGTCCGGCCTAGGTTCGTTACATTGCCCCCTTCTTAAAGATATTTCGTCCCGAAATTTCATCCTTGGAGTGTGACGATATCTGCATGACTCCCCATATCTGCACCGTGAAGTTCGATGGAAGTAACACTCCACGGTCTTCATGATCGGTCGTGGAAGAGGGTTACAGCAAACCAAAATCTTGACGCCGCTGGATCTGAATATTGCCTCCAGCATACTTCTTATGACTCTCCAGTCCAACCCATCAATACCACAGGACAATTTTGGAATTGCTAGATCCACCAGATTCTGGTCCACCATAGTATCTCTTAGTTTGGTGAGACTCTTCCAGACATCTTCATAGGACGGTTTATCTTGGGGATGCCTCTTGGTAACTAGGTAGTAGATGTTTCTCTGGCCTTTCTTCAACTGTAGCACCCCACCAACTTCTGGATTCTGCTCCCGCAGTGTTTGGAGTTGACCAAATTTCTTGGAGAACACTACGGCGATGCCCCTGGACATTCGAAGATCTTCTGCCACAGTCGCTAGTGCGTAGTCAGCAGGTACCTCGAAAAGGTCTCGTGACTCCTCTCTAGTAACCCCATGTAGAACTTCCTGCCCGTTTGAATACAAGGACATAAACTTTCGAACGCGTCATATCACCTCCGGTGGCTTGAGGGTGCGAACTTGGTCATGGTTTCCAGCGTAAGGGCCAACCTGTTGAAATGGACGACCCTTGGTTTCCCTCGGGTGGCTTATGGATTCGGTACACAAGGTCGTTTATCCTTTTCACGATTTTATACGGGCCTTCCCACGAGTTCCGCAACTTTGGTGATAGTCCACGACGACGTTTGGGGTTGTACAGCCAAACCAGGTCATCAACCTTAAATCCTCCAGCGTCGGCCTTGATGTCATAGGTCTTCTTCATTTTATCGCTGGCACTCTGGATGTTCAACCGGACTCGTTCGTGGATGTCGTCCATTCTCTGCCGAAGTTTGCTGACGTAGTCCTCTCCCCAGTGTCTTGTCCTGGCGGTATCCCAAACTTCAGGTCACAAGGCAGTCGAGTTCTCGCCCATTATAATACTAGCAGGAGTTTGACCGGTTGACTCGTGTACTGCGGATCGATAGGCCATCAGGAACAAATGAAGATACTGGTCCCAGTCTCTTTGATGGTCAGAGACAACCTTGGACAAGTGGCGGTTGATCGTTCTGTTCATCCGTTCCACCATTCCATCGGACTGCGGATGTAGGGCCGTGGTTCTTGTCTTGGGATGTTCAGCAGTAAACATATTTCTTGGAACAGGTTGGATTCGAAATTTCTGCCTTGATCCGAGTGCAGCTCCATTGGAATACCAAATCGACATATCACTCTTTCACCAAGACGTCGGCGACGGTGATGGCTTCCTGGTTGGGCAGGGCATAGGCTTCCCCACTTACTGAAGTAGTCCATTGCCACAAGGATGTATTTATTCCCGTGGTCGGATACGGGAAACGGGCCGGCGATGTTAATGGCGATTCTCTCGAACGGGCTGCCTACGTTGTACTGACGCATCGGGGCCTTGGGTCGTATTCGAGGTCCATTGCTAGCAGCGCATACAGCGCACTTTCTGCACCAGTCCTGGACGTCAGCTTAACAATTGGTCCAGTAAAACCGTTGCCTCACTTTCTGCAGAGTCTTCGCACTCCCAGATGTCCTCCAGCTACTCCATCATGGATTTCCGCAGCACTTCCTCTCTTCTGTTCCTGGGAACAATTATTTGGCGTCTGTCTTCCCCACCAATATCGGCCTCCAGCACACGTTTCAGGATCCCATTGTCCAGAATAAGAGAGTTCCATTGTGCCCAATAGGACTTAACAGCCGGCGAGTAACCTGCGACTTCCTGCCATGATGGTCTTCGATTGCCCTTCTTCCAGCTGACAACTAAGCCAAGGTCAGGGTCTTTCTCTTGGTCTTTCTGGATCTTGCTGTCATTCCAGTTGTCATCCATTGCCGCGGTTCTACAAAGTGTTGCTTCTTTCTCTTCTGCTCGTCGGCAATGTGAGCAATCATCTGGACATGGTCTTCGCGACAAGGCATCTGCATTCTTATGGCTAGTTCCGGCTCGATGTTCGATCTCGAAATCGAATTCTTGGAGTCTCTTGATCTAACGTGCTACTTGACCCTCAGGATTTTTGAACTGTAAGAGCCATTTGAGAGCTGCATGGTCAGTTCTCAACAGGAATCTTCTTCCATACACGTACTTGTAGAAGTGCTCCACTCCCTTTACAACAGCTAACAGCTCTCGCCTGGTGACACAGTAATTGCGCTCTGGTTTGCTAAGCGTCTTGCTGAAATAACCAATGACCTTCTCCTGTCCCTCCTGGATCTGAGATAGGACAGCTCCAAGTCCCACGTTGCTGGCGTCCGTATCCAAAATGAATTTCCCTTTGGGTAGGGGATAGCTCAGTACAGGTGCGTTGATCAAAGCTCCTTTCAGCTTCCTGAATGAGTCTTGACATTCTTCGGACCACTGGAACTTTGTTTGGCCCTCCGTGAGCCTGGTCAGTGGTTTAGCGATGTTGGCGAATCCCAGCACATATCGGCGATAGTATGTGCATAAACCAAGGAAACTTCGAAGTTGGTGAATGTCTTTTGGGATGGGCCAATCCTTAACAGCTTTGATCTTCTGGTCATCCACTGCTACTCCTTCCCCAGAGACAACGTGGCCGAGGTATCGTACTTCTTTTTGGAACAGATGGCATTTCTTAGGGCTTTTAGGGAACAAAACTGATTAATTACAATAATAGGATTATTCAAATGATTTCATTTATATAACCATAATTTATTATTATTAGGATTATTCACTATTAAACTAATTATATATCAAGGATGACGAGATATTGTTCGAGAAAGAACATATCAGGGTTTACAACTATAAAAGTAAGTTTAGGTTTACGATGAGAAATAATTTCATTTATTACTTAGAAGTATTTTTTATTTCCTTTTTTTGAGGATTTTTCCATAATTTATTACAGAAATGAAATAATTAATAAAAAACCTTCTTGAAGACCAGCTTTCATTCAAATGCACTAAAAAGTAAAAAATAATTGCTTTGGATGTGTGACGTAGGTTATTCCGTGACTTATAGATTCAATTCAATACGTACGCCCTAACCTATGCATTTTTGTTGAAGCATTGTTATTGTGAGGCCCCTTTTCCTGTAAGTTCTGAGCCATCCAGTCCTTCAATGAGGAGACTATCTAGAGATTAATTCATTCGCCATCTTGGAGTTGCCATCTTCAATTTATGAATTTCAAATAAAAATCAATAATCTTCGACTTATTTCGTAATCTCCGACCCGAAAAACCCCGAAATACCAATTTAGAATCGGACCGACATACCAATTTTGAATCGATTCGGGCCATAATCACAGAACTCGCCAGCCATCTTGGGTTTGTTGATCAGAAATCCTCAATCTCTGACGCCGAAAACCCCCAGATACCAATTTTGAATAGAATCGGACCATGAACACAGAGATTATCGGCCATCTTGGAGCCGCCATTTTTTTATTTATGAATTTTGAAGAAACATTCCTAATTTTCGACCATGAAAACTCCCACATACCAATTTGAATCGAATTGAACCATAAACTTGAATCTCGTCCGCCATCTTGAAGCGCCATTTTTTTTTCCTCTAGCAGTAACTCCTTGAGCTGCCATTTCAATTTCATAAATTTTGACAGAAAATTCATAATATTCGACTCCGAATACCCCCATACACAAATATTGAATAGAATCGGACCATAATCACAAAACTCTTTCACCATTTTGGAACCGCCATCTTGAATTCATAAATTTCGACACAAATTAATAATCTCCGACCCCGGAAATCCTCACACCAATTTTTTAATCGAATCGGACTATAATCATAAAACTTGTCCGCCATCTTGAATTTTTTTATTTTGACAGAAATTTCACATTCTCCGTCCCTGAAAATCCCCACATACCAATTTTGAATCAAATCGTACCATAATCACAAAACTTGTCCATCATCTTGGAGCCGTCATTTCGTTATTTTTTCCAACGAAAATTTCATAATGCATTGTCACCGGAATTATGATCACCTGCCGAATTTCAGCTCAATTGGATTTAGGCAAGTGTTCCAAAAATGGATTACAAATTTTGAACCGGAAAGAATGACAGCATATGAACGAAACGAGTTAAATAAAAATGTGTAATAAAACATGGCAACAGCGCTGGATGCCGTATCGTGCTGAGTATGAAAGATATTATGCAAATTGGACGTAGTATCATACTAAATATGAAAACCAATTATTCACCGGACGTGATAATGATATGATGGTGAAAGGACGCAATATTATATAAGAATACTTTTTTTTATTTTTGAAGTTTTTGATAATCTGAAACCAGCTTTGAGTAGGATTTTTTGTGTAGAACCAGTATACTCTATCAGAATTGACCTAGATAGCTTATTTCTGGTGGACGCAGTAACGTACGCTTCCTGAAAGGACGCAGTATTGTAGGCAAGATGTATATACAGAAAAAACCGAATATAACGACATCGTTTATAACGACAGATCGGTTATATCAACCGAATGGCAAGGTCCCGGCCGAATCTATATAAACTAATAAGTACACATACCGCCTATAACGACATCGTATACAGCGACACATCGCTTAAAACGACGAAACATTATCGATATTCATCGGCTATTAATCGGCTATAACGACCAACCGTTTACCTATTCCAGCAAAACAAAACATTACGAACAATTTTCACCTTTATACTAATAATATGAAGGAATATTTTGCTATAGAACCTCTTTCCCGCTCTTTGCCATTCGACCTTGCATGTTTTACACTTTATTCAGTGCAATAGTTGACCGCGTGAATTGCAGGTTGATTTTAAAACTTTTGGTTTAGATCGTGTGTTTACGCGTTACTATGTCGCAAAAAAGAAATAGGAAAGTGTTTAGTATTGAAGAAAAATCACATATTATATGGAGATTAGAAAATGGCGAGTCAAATAGTGAAATTGCAAAGGAATGTGAAGTCTCACACTCTACGATATCAACGATTTGGAAGGATAGATATAAAATAAAAGCTATTTTCGAGAACAACTCTTTGAAAATAAATGATCGAGGACATCTGAACATAAAGTTATTTGAAAACAAGTTCATATGCATAACCTATCCCCATACTACAAACAGACATAATATATACATACATTGCTTATAAACATGGGACATAACGCAAGTATGTCCCTTCAATGTCGTTATATCCGGTTTTACTGTATATATATATATATATATATATATATATATATACATATATAAACGAAGAAATTTAACGGACATAGCCTCAGTGAGAGTGTAAGTAGCCGTGATTCGCTCTCGGCCTCATAACGTGAAGAAGTCAAGGATGACAACACTTGGGAAAACTAAAATCAACGGATAACAAACAGAAGCCAGCCGAATTTGTGGTTTCGGTTAGCAGACCCGAATTCCAGGGCAACAACCAACGTCACCAGAGGCAGCTATAGTACCGGACATCCACGTTATAGATAGAATCGGAAGAATATCGGGATACGGAATAGACATATTAAAGGTCGAGTGTTGCCGCATTCGGTAATAGTGCGATAACAACTGGAAACAACAGTAACAATCGGCGCCGTTGTGCGCTGATTGTCCTTTGTTTTATGATTCTTCACGATGAAAAAACACGGTCTACGAAACTAGCATGAATCCCGTTGTTACAATTTTCCATTCATTTTATATATATATATATATATATAGGTTAATCATTGCACCCGTGAATGACGAGTGTATAATGCCATTTTATAACGATTTACAGTGGTTAAAAATCTGAAAAAAAAATTCAACATGTTTTGTTGAAAAGGGAAACATTCTCAAAATTGAATAGAAAGATAGTGACTGAAGTTTATCTTTCAGTCGCAGATGATTCCATATCTGATTTAATGAACATCCTGTTCATATCATCAAACAAATCAATGTTTTGTTCTTTGTAAAATTCGACAAAATTTTGGGAAAACTTTGGCAATTACCGAATGCAATAAACATTTCACTCGACATTTCAGTAATGTACAATGTTGAACTGATTATGTGGTAAATGTACACATTGCAGGCTGCCTGAGATAGATAATCAATTTCAAAGTGAAGAAAAAACTAACCTTGTTATATCCAAACTGGTGATAAAGTCAACACTAGTTGACTTCATACGCTGCTTTGAGGCACTTATCATAATTATCACAGTCACTTGTAAGAAACAAACGACACAAACAGTATTGAAAAGGAAAATTCGCAATTGAATATTGTTTTGAAAAAAAAATAATATCACGACCATTGTAGTGATTCAGACATTCATTCTGAACACTGTTGCCAAGCAAGATTCCCGCATGCACGGTTCACAAAGCTGTCCACGAACGAAAGTTTGTTAGATTCTACTAGGGTTTTCTAAATAGCAACCAATCAGAAAACAGTACGCGAGCTGTTTCGTGCGTATTTTGAAGAGTAGAAGACAAGATTAATCACTCTTTGCATTTATGAATGAAGTAGTAAATTTCAATTCTGGTTGGATTCTGGAGTCACCAATCACTGTGCGGGCGTTTTTTGTACAAGAAATATTAATGTAAGTAATATAAATTATTTTTTGATAGAATGGCAAATTTTTTAAAAGACTGACAAGAATGTTCAAATCAATTTTTGTGCACATCGCGTAGTGTTTTCTGATTGGTTGCTAATTAGAAAACACTAGTAGAATCTAACAAAATTTCGTATGTAGACAGCTTTGTAAACCGTGCATGCGAGAATATTGTTTGGCAACAGTGTTCGGAATGAATGTCTGAATCACTTTTATCTTCGCCGGTTAGAGGCCAGATGGAAACGGATTTTCCGCAAGGAGGGATGTTCATATTGTGCCATTCCTATATGGCAGAAGAGACAATAAATGAGAGAGAGAGAGAGAGAGTCTGAAACACTACAATGGTCGTGATATTATTTATTTTTCAAAACAATATTCAATTGCGAATGTTTCCCTTTTCAATAGTGTTTGTGTTGTTTGTTTCTTACAAGTGATAATTATGATTAGTTCCTCAAAGCAGAGTATGAAGTCAACTAGTTCTGATTTATCACCAGTTTGGATATAACCGGTTAGTTGTTTCCTTCACTTTGAAATTGAATATCTATCTCAGGCAGCCTGTAATTTACCACACAATCAGTTCAACATTCTACATCATTCAAATGTCGAATTAAATGTTTAATGCCGTCGGCAATTGCCAAAGTTTTCCTTCAAGTAGGTCACCTAAAATTTGGCGGATGGCACTACCCAAAATGTTGTCAAATTTAACAAAGAACAAAACATGTTTAAAAAAACAGATTTTTAACAACTGTAATTAGTTTTAAAATGGCATTATACACTCGTCATTCACGGGTGTGCAAGAGGTTAGATTACACCCTGTATATATACATATCCGTTTTCGGAATATTTGATATTTCCTTTTTTTGGGTCTACTACCTGCGAAAAAACAGCACTTAATCATTGCAACTACTTTTTAGATTCAACATTTTGTCTTCTTCAGACTATCTCCAACTTTACTTTTTTAAATTCATAAAAAAATATTAATACCAATTTTGAAATGAGGTTCAGAAATGTTTGCTGGAAATATCTGAAGATTCTCAGTTTTTTTTTAATATCCAACACAAGCATTATTTAAAAACGAACGAATGGATATCCTGTATGGGATTTTTTTTGGAGAAAGGTACTCAAAATACCGCTGAAACTCATATACCAGAATCAGTTAGTTCCTCTTTAATCAAAATTATGAATAATTCTACCCATAAAAATGTATGGGATTTTTCAAGTTCCATCACATTACTTTTATATGGATAAACCAAAAAAATAAAGTGATTTAAAAAAAAATCAGTTGTATGATTTAGACCTATAGTTTTTTCAATTTGTTCACAATTTTTATGAAACACTTTAACTCACTCGCTGCTCTAAACGAGTATATTCGCCGACTATTAACGAGTAAATTTTTAAATTGGATTAGGCGTTTAAACCAAATATACTCGGTAGCAGAGATTCTCACATATAATATATGTCGGCATAATAGGGGGGCGCTGTAGTAGGGAGAAACTCATAGAACAGTAAATGTGAAGGTACTGTAGCTACGATCCTCATTTGCACCTACTATTTCTGTGTGTTTTTATGTTTGAAACGTGATTTCTAGTGTATCTTTGTGGTGCGAAAATCAACGGGCAAATAATTAGAGCAAATATTGCCTAACATTGTATCCTGTCATTCACTACTCAATTAATCTAATTATCTGAGGGTTTGGCTGCATTTTGAGCTTCTTTTCACAGACGTGAAACTTCCAAAGGTAAATTTTGTATACAGGAACATTCAGAAAGCACTGCAAACTTGAAATAATGCTGGTTGCACTATTTTTTATTAAGATATTTAGAGGTTTCCACCATTGAACCGTTATAATAAAAATTGCAATCCAAAAATGGTATCATTACAATACAATAATGAATATTAAATGTTGAATCTGAAAACAGAATTGCCCATCTTGTGCATCTAAAGAAAACAATCAATTATTTTAAAAATGAAAAAAAAAAATTATTCAACAAGGAATTTCGCAACTTTGCCCCAATTTAACTTCCTCCATATCTGTCTGTTTCTGAGATACCCATACATAAGATTGAATTAAAATTACCCAGAAATCAGATTTGTTTAATGGAACTATAATAACTAATTGAGTTCTTCACGTTTTTCAAGAGATATTAATAAAATAATTGTCAATGTTTGGGAATGTTTTCACAATTAATCCAACTACCAGTATTTTTATTTTTTTTTCAGGACAAGAAGGCTGATTTAATAATTAATACCTTTGTGGATGACGTAATTGTGAAGGTTATGAAAAAACTTGGTCTTGAAATTCCTGAATACTCTCTTGAAATTGATCCGACAAAAAATCATCAACCTGACACTGTGTTAGAGTGGAATATCACAAAACAGGATATAGACAGTATAAAAACAAAATATGATAAACTTGTTAAAGATTATAAAAAAAGAAAATCGGAAGAAAATACACTAAATGTTAGAACAAAAAAGAAAAGAATGGTCAAAAAGGAAAACTTCAAAAAAGAAATATTGTTGAAAAAAGAAAATTTGGACTCCGTAGACTCAAAAACCAAAATTGAAGATAAGGATGATGTTTTCATTGAATGACATTTGCGAAGGTTGTTTTTTATATATTAAGTGATTTTAGGTAAGTGCTCACTTCCAAGGTAGGACTCGTGGGTCTAATGTGAAATAGTTCAGTTTTGATCTAGAGTAATGGGATTTTAACCTCAACAAAATTTATTTCATTTATTTGAATAAACAAAAAGCCATTCTTTTCAGAATTGAAGAAAATCATGAATAGTAACAAGTAGTTTCAACAGAACATATAGAACAAAAATAAAATGGTCCCACAGGTGAGATTTGCAAAATCACTGTGGCATGCAACGTGTTCAAAAAGTTATGATGGAATAATCCATGAGAGTTGTCACTATAGTCATATCACATATCTTTATTTTGTTCATTATAAAAATGTTATAACCAGTAGAAGAAAAAAAACTCATTCAAAATAGAAATTTTATCGTAAATGGACAGCTAATATCTGAAAGAGTATATAGGGGGATTTACCTCAACTTGCGGAAAATTAGCAAGTAGTCTGCCCCCTCCAAAAGGAATAACAAAAATGAAGAATTAAAAAAATATGCCCAAAAAATTCCAGTATTTGGCTTTAATTAAACTGACAGAACAAGATACAAGGTTACTTATTGAAAATATCTTCATTCAGAAGGTTCAGGATGTCTTCATCAACTGCAAGATTCTCGGTGGCCTCGTGAAAAAACACCCATTGTCACTGAACTGCACACTTTGCTTCATTACACTGACAGTATTCAACTGACATACTGAAAATACTTGAGTACCCTCGAATATCTACATCAACTTCTAACCTTGACACGTAAAAACAATCCATGTCCAAGCTGTGGTTCAATCAGCTGTTGCGTATTGTTGGAGGTTTGGATTCAGAAAAATTTCAATAAATTACCTCGGATTGTTCTAAAAGGCTTTCCCACATGGAAGACAAGTACACTATTTTATTTTCCGCATGTTGAGGTAAATCACTATATATCTTTACTTGTGGACGTTACAACAAATCCTGCCATATTTGGTTAAAACCTTTTATCCTATGGTTTGAACAACAAAGTGATCAAAATTCAGCGAAACCTATTTCACATAAAGAATATGCAGAGTCCTTTTGTTGTAGTGTAATCGGGGAGCATATCCTTCGTCATCGGATACAACAAATTTCATTGGGTCAGTTGACATGAATATAGACATTGTCACTAGGTAACCCAGGCCAGCCGATAAAAAATATGTAATTTCCGGTGTTTTTTGTGAATATCTATTGAAATAAAAAAATTCAAGAAATTTGTTGAGGTAATTTTTTGTAGATATCAACATTTGTTTTTACGATTCAAAATATTCTCACTATTTCGGCTGAAAAATGTCTAATCATGATGGTCGCATTAAGGTAGTTCTCAGTTTTGTTCAAATCCAAGGAATCACCTGGTGTAAACATAACCTCCATGAACTGGCACACAAATTTTTATATCGATCCATCATCCAGTTTGTCAGATATTGCAATAAAAAATGGGTCTGTTTGTACGCGATGCATATATCTAACACGTGAACGGATAGGACTTTAAATTTTTTATTATAGAACGCTGAACAGATCTCAAGATTACAGTATTATTGTGGGATTAATTTAAAAAAATTGTAACTTTTGACCGTTTAATTTTGAAGATATTGACTGATGAAAATATAACGCTGAATGTGCGGTGTTGCTATAATTACACTGCCACTCTCTATACGTGTATTGCATCTATGTATGCATGAGGTGTGAGTGTCGGTCATTCAGAGTGTACAAGCTCTTTCAAAAGTTCAAGACCGGCAGAATCATATAAGCATTGGATTTTACTGTACTCTGCTGCCGAAACTTTTGGCTGATACATGTACATACAGAGACAAGACGTGAGTTCATTTTCCACTCCAGGAAGAACAGCCGTATTTTTCAGTGGAATGGGGGTGATTCCCTGGGGATAAAAATTGGCAGTTGAGGCCTAGTGCTGACCACACTACCTTCGCAAAATACTGTTCATTACAAAACATTGTAGCTTTACCTGCTATATCCCAAAAGCGTGCAATTGCTATAAATGGGAGCTATTATTAAGTGATGAAATTTGCCATTAAGAACAAATTATATTTCCCATTTTCTAGAAACGTGGAGCATTCCAGTGGAATTGCATATCCCGTACTCTCCAATATAAAATAGTTTAATTTTGTAATTCTACAAATTTTTCAGTAGATATCTACAAAAAAGTATAACCAAAAAATGTGTGCTTTCTAAGGTAACCAAAGTGATATTTTTCTTAACATATAAGATGGCCTGGGCTAAGTGACTTGGTAACAATATTGAAGTTCAAGTAAATGTAAAAAATTACATAATTGAATATAATAATTTTCATTTCATGTTGGAAATATCCTGTCTTATTTCTCTCTATTATACAATCAGATATTTATTTGGTATTTACCATGGGTACCAATATTAATTGAAAACTTTCAATGAACCATCTGGATAGTTCAACAGAGATGTGATTTGATAGCTCATAGTGAACCAAATAATTTATTTTTAAGTTGAGGTTGAGTCTTATTTCTCTCTATATACAATCAGATATTTATTTGGTATTTACCATGGGTACCAATATTAATTGAAAACTTTCAATGAACCATCTGGATAGTTCAACAGAGATGTGATTTGATAGCTCATAGTGAACCAAATAATTTATTTTTAAGTTGAGGAATTAAAGTGTGATCTTGTACGTGCATAACTCAGTAGTTTTCTCAAAGTCCGACATGCAAGTATTGTCAGACTGAATGAGATTGAAAAACGTGTTCAGTTGCATTTATTTCATTTAAAATACTTATCAAATACAAAATAAATATTAAAAAAACTGTTTTGTCATTCATAATCCTCTTGTTTATCTCGTTTCCAGCCTCCAATTTAGTCCCTTCCTAATCCAAAAATAGCTTCATCATGGTGAGATTGACAGATTGAAGTTAATTATTATTTCTCTTGGCATCTATTGCTCGAAATATGACAGGTATATATATATATATATATTTTTTTGAAAAAAGTCAACAATTCGGGAAATAATAAATAACTACACAATCACCAATATCATTATGGCTTTCCCGGCAACAATCCATCATTTCACAATTAAATATTTTATAAAGAAAAACAAAAATGTTTTCCTTTTTATTGTATAATGTCCTCTGATAAGTTATCCAGACACCTGTAAAAAATTTACTGAAATGAAAAAATCTGGAATTTCTAAGAGGTGAGATTATAGGGTGATTTGTCATATTTTCAAGTAATGTTTATATCTTAGCCAAAAATGAAATTCTTTGAACCCATGCAAAGTGGTAAGAAAGAAATGTATTCATCTATGAAAATCATACATTACACATAATAAAATATGCAATGCACAACCCTGTCCAACTAGTCAGTTTACAAAAAGACAAATACTCTTTTCATTCAACTCTTTCAATATTTTCACAATTCTCTAGTATTTTAGAAATCAATGAGTCGTGAGTGGGGGTCACTTGCATTTGCTTGAAATGGGGTATATGTAAGCGCCTGTGCACAGTTTATCCAGTAAGTAATATAGAAAATAGTTGGGTGTATAGTTAGTCCACTCATGCTCCCTGAAAATAGCTGAAAGCCTTTTTTCACGTGTTTTTGGCTCCCGAATAAGAATCCGAAAAAAAAACGCAGTAGTCTTATATCATTTCCGAGTTGGAGCCCATTTTTTGTTCTAGAACGAGATTTTCAAGCACCGTTTTCTCGCGCAAAAATCATTCAAAATGCCTCTTTTTTTTCAAACAGCATAAAATACAATCACTCAATTTCAGCATAATTGGGCATAAAATACACCCAGTTCTAGCGAAAAAACACATTTATCCTAACATCTGGCTCAGATTGAGGTTAGGTTGTTGATGATGCGAGGACAGGTTAGGATGTACGTTTTGAATAAGGATTTTTTCCTACTTGGAAACGGTATGAGACTGCCGCGTTTTTCTTCAAAATCATTCAGGCCACGATGTGTAGTAACGGCTCACATGAAAATGTTTACAAAATTTCTTTTTTGCACGAAAAAATATCTTGGTCATATAGACCAAGCCGGTGCTGTGGGAAACTCAGCATTGCCGAAACGAAAGCTTCGTGCACGTCATGAATTGGGAAAAATATCAAAAACCGAAACCCATGTGAAAATTGTTATAAAACTGAAGCAAACCCATGGATGGCACATTGCAAGGAATTTGGAAAAGATCCAAACATACTGTAAATGCTGTGAAAAAAAAACTTTTATGTTGTGCTCAGATTGTTTGAATAAAATCCATAGATATGGTGAGGAATGAATGAGAATATAAATCTATATAATTAAATGTAAGCGCAATACGTTAGAACTGCTGGACTGATTTGGCTTTTTTTTTAATGTTCGTTATAGCCCGAAGATGGTTGTTACAGAAATTAAAAGTGCTTTTTTCTATGGGATTTTTGAAGATCATAGCATGATTCGAGCAATGGATATGCGTAATTCTTTGGTGGTGGAGAAGTTTTCAGGGATATATATATATATAATAAAACAGGATGACGGGAAAACGGTAGAAAGTGATAATGGGAAGAGGGGGGAGTCAAAAGCATAACCTAGAGGGAACAACACAAAGAAAAACAGAAAAAAAGAAATTCTAGGCGGACGAGAGTTTTCAGGATAAAAAATTAAGGGCATATAGAAATTTGGAGAGGATCGGGTCAGCTAGTAGTAAATATATTCAACATAAAATAATTTTTGTATAGTATTTTCTGTTGAAAGTTAGTTTTACTATTAGGATTCACAGGAATTTATTTACATAAAAATAGCTCACACTTCATCAAACTGTTGCAGTATATATTTACACTCTAAACCATCAACCCATAAATTTTTCAGTTCCTCCTTCTTGCACTTTAATTTTTTCTTGCAGTCTTGCAGATTTCCTTTGACATTTTCAATCCTTCCTCTATTCGAAGTAATCATTTCGGAAATTGTCCCAAATAATTGCATGACCTTTGTAAGAGAAGTATATGAAAAAAACGCATTAAAAGAAAAGCCTCATACCTTTGATAGATCTAACTCGTGTTTGGATACAAGTTCGTCAAGTCTTTGTTCCCTTGATCGAATTTCATTTTCCAATTTTGCTTTTTCCTTATCTCTCTTCTCATTAGTGTCACAGGAAGATAGGTTTCGAATTACAGACATCAAAAGCCCACCCTGAAAATATAAGCCAGAAAAATTAAGGGAAATATAAATTTTATTTATTATGCTAACAGTTTCTTCGGTGGTTTCAAATTCTCTCTGATCCATAATATTAATTTGTATTTATCAGGATATCAATTCATGATTGGCAGTGACATTACTGACATTAGTTCTAAAAAGGTTAGGTCTGTGGGTTTGAGGTTTTTTTTATAGAGGAGTCTCGCACAAGTTGCCAACTTAAAAACGTCTGCCTCTCCTTATCAGGGTTGTGAATATAGAATATATACCCACACAGAAGCGAATGTCGGGCTCTCACAGATATCAGTAAATTATATAGCCACTCCCTCTCTAAGTGGGACACCATTGGGGGGGTGTGGTGTTCGTTGTTCTAACTCTGATTTGACTTCAGTACTCTAGTACAGTTTTCTCTCGCTTATATTATGTGAATTAGACAAAGACGAAAAAAGAATAGATATCTATTCTGTGGTTTTGTAATCGGAGTAAAAAAAAAACAAACAATAAATGTCAATGAAAACTTCATGTTTGAAGATTGATAAATTCGATTTGTGTTACTGAATCGTTGGTAGAAATATTATTCTCTATTAACTATATTATTTATCACCAGCATTTGTACAAATCCCCTTAATTTGAGAACAATGACTCGTCGAGGAGGATCTGTTTGTATTTGTTGGGGATGTTCTTAAAAAACTGGAGGAAATTTAAGCATGTTTTCCCTCATAAAAGATCCTACAAGGTAAGTATGTCGATGGATTCATGATATATACAAATAGATATACCTACTCAAAATAGTTACAATATAGTTTAGATTGGCATTGTGGTAAAGGCAGCTTACAGAGAAGATTTACTCGAAAGAAACACAGAGGAACTTCATAAAAACTGCAAAATATGTGAGCTGCATTTTGAGGACAAATATATCATTCGGGGTGAATCAAGAAAACATCTTTACGATAATGCTATCCCGACAATTTTTCCTCAATTAATGCCCACTACAAGAAATAATACAGAGCCTCCCAGAAAAATAACCATCTTTTTTTATTTTGGATCCCACATTTTCATGCACCGTTTTCTCGCCCAAAAAATTTTTTAAAATTTCAAAAAATTCCTTCTTTAGGTACACATATAATCTGACCTCTCATCACCAACAAATAAACAAACCTCAATCTGAGTCAGGTGTGAGTAAGGTGTGAGTAAGGATGTAGTGTTGAAGAAGGATGATTTATTCAATAGTAACGGATACTTTGTACGAAATTGTGCCGGAAATGGGTGATTTATTGTAGTTTATGCTGATAGAAAGAAGAAAGCATTTTGAGTGATTTTTGGGCGAGAAAACAGTACTTGAGAATGTGGGATCCAAAACAAAAAAAGGCCTTCAACTCAGAAACGATACGAGACCGCCACATTCTTTCGGATTCGTGTTCAAGATTCAAAAACACGTAAGAATATTGTAACAGCTAGTTTCAGGGCATTGGAGTGCACTAACTCAATATTTACCTAACCCAATCTGACCTTAATTTATATTAATCTAATCTTTCACAGATTCACATATATATATATATATATATATATATATATATTATATATATATATATATATATATATATATATATATATATATATATATATATATATATACATATACATATATGGATCAGCATACTATTTTTCTTAAGGAAGAAAACAATAATTCATAAAAATGAGCAATAAAAAATAATATTCTCAAACGTATGCCCTAACATATTATATTTATACTAATAAGAAAAGCACTAACTCCAATAGTTCCAAATTTCTTATATCCGAAAAAATATTTCACTCCAGAATCCTTTTGCAGTTTATAAATAGATTCCCATTGTGTACTTAAATTGATGGAATTCACAAGATAATCCCGTTTTTTTAGTGTAGTTGCACTGAGTTTTTTCTTTTAACTTTTCTCAGTGTGGCTAGAAGTGGGATGCAAGGTTTCTAATTTTTGACCCTAGAACATCAAAGTGCCGACGCATTCTTTCGCTTCTGTGTGGGTATATTATTCTGTGTCAGGGTTGTATATAGAATCACAAACTGAATATGCTGGATCATTTATTTTTAGTCCCAATCTGTTTATATCACAGACCTCATAAAAGAAGTAGATATAACATGGCCGCTCTTCCAATGATTACAAAATAGCCCCTTTGCCATGGCTGACATGAGACTCCACTTCAAGTTGGTACCCCTGATTTTTAGATGTCCTTTCTAATAACAGGAATGAAACGAGATAAGAGATGGATTCACGATTTGACATAAAACAGTGTCAAAACTTGATTTCCGTTCAGGAGTTCAGGGCAGGTTTTCCATTTTTCATTGATGTGCGAGTTTATTATTTAGAAGCACTAAACTGCTAGAAATTCACAATGTATCGTATTCAGGCTCATACATTTACGAGTAGCAAAAAGCAAAATGGAGTTTGAATGATGAATATAAATGAAAATTAATGACGGGTCAAAATTGAAGAGAGACCAACTCTGATATGGGAGTCTAATGGCGGCGCCCTGTAAGGTTCCATTTTGATCTTTGCATGTAGTATCTACTTCTTTTATATGTCTGTGGTTTATATTGTTCAATATAAAAAGTTATATAACTAGAGAATTTTGTATTGTTGGTGCCTGTCCCAATCTAATTCGTGCATTATCGACTATCTTCTTTCTCTTATTGATTGACATCCGTTGTTATTGTGTTGTGTATTCTCTATTCGCTTTTCAATCTTTTTTTCACAAAATATGTTTTGCTCTACCAACTGTTCATATTTTTAGACACAAAATCTCTGAGTGACACATTCAATGAAAGAAATATTTAAGTGCTTCATGACCAAAATTTGACGATGTTCCATACAATTGCCATTGGACAGGCAGAACCACAGAACTATAACATAGAGGAGAATGGAAATGTCATATTCTAAAAGCACTTATGATAGTATATGACACATACGTGTTCTGAGTTTGCGCAATGAGAGTCTGATCAGGGCCGGACTCCATTTTTTTGTCTAGTGAAAATTATCCTTGGAAAACTTTTTAACGAAAAATGAAATCTACGAAAAAAGAAACTGAAAAGCTAAATAGTAAATATATATGAAAAATATAATCAAAAAGATTCATTTGGCATATTTTGAAATCATATCATTGAAAGTATCAGTAAAAGATGTTTTTGTGAATAAATGTGAAAAAATGAATTGAGTTCTGACAAGAAAGCGTTCTTAAAAAATGGAAGAAACTGAGAAACATGGACAGTTACTCATTTTTCTACCTCTACTCAATATTAACAATTGAAAATATTACTTTTTCTCCCGCAAAACGACTGTCACGAGGCTGTTAAAACTTCAATAATAAATATGAATGTGTCAAATCAATTGAAATAAACTGAATTCAAAGGAGAAATAAAAAAAGGAAGGAAAAAATAAGTTTCAGGAGAGAAGTGTCATCTTCCCTATTGATATTTTTTTTTTAGATAATGCTTTTTTTTATTCAATTAAGAATTAATATACAAAAGTCTACAATACAAAAAAATCTTAACCTATACCACATACTTCAGACTATAAAGAATAACAATTTCAGCAGATGTATACATGCATATATCCACATATATATCCATACACACATGTACATAGAAAATGTAAATAAAAACAATTCAGATATTCAAGGACAAGCTCAATTAAAACTATTTAAAACTAGCGAACATATCACAATAAACCTGTTCCCGAAACAATGAAAATTCTAGACAAATATATGACATGTATATACCAATATAGTCATTATTTTGAACATATATATTTTAAATTTAATGGCTTTTAACATATCGCATCACCTCCGCTTTGAACGAGGAGTAACTATCTTTATTTTTTATGGAGTTTGGCAGAAAGTTAAATGATTGGAGACATTTAGAGAAGGGATTATCAAAAGCAATGTTCGTTCTCACCTGGGGTAGATAAATTTGGTTTTGACTTCTAGTTTCATACGAATGTATCTCATTAACTATATTCATGTATTGCATTTCTGTTGATTTTCTGAAATCATAGCCAAATAAAGTTTTTACTACCTTATTTTGTAGAATTTGATTTTTTGAATAATGTTTGAGAACATACCCCCAGTTTGTTATCAGATAACGGAATATAGAAAGAAAATAAGCGTTATATATCATAATTTTATTTGGTACATTTAAGTAGCTCTGGCATCTATAAAGTGCTCCAATCATTGGTACAATTTTTTTTGTCATGTGCTCTGCGTGTTTGTGCCAATTTAAGTTGTCATCAATTATATATATATATATATATAAACATCTATTATGTATTGACCATTACAAGTAATCAATTCAGTATAACATAATAGTGGCCTCAATCCTAACGATCTTCACTATAAATTCACTTATGTAATTTGAAGTGATACTTCTAATAGAGTTTTTGAATGTTAGGTATATTAAATCATCTGGAAAGTGGCGAGTTGTAATCATAGTTTGTTTAATGATTTATTATTGAGAATAATGAAGGGTTTCTGGTTTTGTATGGAATAACATTGTAATTTATTTAATTAAAATAATCATAGTTTGTTTAATGATTTATTATAATAATGAAGGGTTTTTGGTTTTGTATTAATTGAAAAGATATGGCAGTATAGTTCTATCATGATTAAAAAAATAAGAATTAGATCTGAATAGAAATAACGTGTAGTCATATCAGTTAAATTCAAGGTATATGAAATGTTATGTTGATGAAATTGTAGATATGGACCCATTTTAAAAAACATGTATTTCAGAAATTTCATTTCGATTTTTTTTTATATCATATTTATGATAATGGCATATAATAGGTGAAGTTTAACTAAAGAACAGTACAAAACTTTGAGAGTATTGTGTGAGAACTTTCCCATTTCTCATTAGAAACCCCAATATTTTACTACTTATTTTGACTGAAACATTTTGTATTTGACTTTTCACTGACGGGGAAAACAATTTGAGATTATCAGCAAACAATAGAAATCCAGTATTTTTGACCTAGGTTGAATAATAATGTTCCATCAAGCCTGTGGTACACCAGATGCCAAAGGAATTGTATGGGAAATATAATTATAAATTCTAAAATATTGATTCCGACGAGTTAAAAATAAAGTTCCATATATCTCTAACGAATCCTAGAGCTAGCAATTTTTTTAATGGTATTGAATGATTTACTCTATCGAATGCCCTGGAGAAATCTGTATGGCGTCAATCTGAATTCCTTTCTCCAAGGCATCTAACAAATATTGTTGTTTTTATGACAGTAAATTTGATAAAGTGGACTTTCCCCTAAGCAAAAACCACGATGTTTCAGGAAATATTATATTTCTAAGTCCAATAGAGTTGACAAGTAATTAATTTATCCATCAATTTTGGTATGTAGATTGAATGCACGCTCTCTATAATTGTAATATATTCTTTATTGTCTTATTTGAATATAGAAGTTATATAGTTATTCTTCCAGAAATCAGGAAAGACACCGTAACTGAGAGATGAAGAGAAAATGAGTATGTGCTGTTAAGCTACAAATAAAGTTTTTTAACAATACTGGTGGTAAGCCTTCAGAGCCACTCTAATACAAATGTCAAATTCTGAATACATCATCTAATCCAATATTGATTTTATTTATATTATATTATTGATTTCATTTTTACAAGTGATGGAATCCTACACCTAGTATGAGGATAAATCTTTTCCATTTCAACTAGTTTGGTTAACAAGATACATTGTGGGAAATGCGATGATTTACATATATGATGGCATATCCATTACCATTTAAATGTTTATAACTAACTACATAAGTACACAACACTTTATATTCATTGCTTATTATTATTACAATGAACTGCTATTATTACAAAACTTCAATTTTAAAAACTATATCTGTCACATACAAGCAATTCTTCCATGACCAAACACGTTTATTTACATATTTATTTATTTCAACTCCATTCCAACTTTTGAAATCCTCGTATTTGAATTCATCAATATTCCATAAGCATGAAATATAATAAAAAAATAATTTTTGAATAATAATAACCCGTTGAAAAGGGAAACATTCTCAATTGAATATTGATAGAAAGATTTTTCTGCGAAGATAGTGACTAAAGTTTATCTTTCAGTCGCAGATGATTCCACATCTGATTTTATGAACATCCTGTTTATATTTTCAACAAATCAATAATAACCCATTCAAAATAGATTTCCATAAAAAATAATACATAAAAATGTATATTAATAACTATGTTTTTCATTGAATATAGAAATATAAATTTTATTTACGGTAAAACCATTGCACACGCTTGACAAAAAATAAATATATAAACGAGATGGCATAAAATGCAGAAATGTACAAAAAAACACTAATAAAATATATGATTTGTATAAAGTACATAAACAACATGACTCCTAAAATGTAATGAAAATTTTTATAATCTAAATATACATATATGAATAAACTTACTACAATATGTGCATAATAATACTATGGTGGCTAATTATTTCTTATTGGTGGTTGAACAATATCAGTTTACTCATTTTTTTTCTCAATGGCTGTCCTTTGATTTTATAACTTTGAGATTTTGCAACATTAAACAATCTTATTTTCAAATAAGATAATGTGAGTGTTTTGATTAGTCTTGATATATGATTTTCCTCTAAAGTTAAATATTGTAAACTATGATTTTCAATATCTTTGAACAAACTTTTATTGAATAATAGTTTTGAATTAATGGCCATGACAAAAGTTTGCAAAAAATTAGCCTCCTCTGGTAATTCATTATTCGTTACCAAAAACACTCTTCTCAACATCATTTCTACTTCCTTACACACTGTAATTGTATTTTCTGAGGGAATAGTTAAAGTACCCCATTGTTTTCGTACAAGTAGTTTCAAACTACTGTGTTCCAATTTACTATTACAAATGGACTCGAGACATGTAGGACATTTAATTAATTTTGCAGTCATATTGACAGCGTAACCAGCCACATAAGACACAACATTTTCAGAAATATCTGAAAGAGGTAAGTGAATAGGCATGATGTAATCATGATCATGTATGACAGTGTCATTATCTTCCAACATATATTTTTTCATAATCTGAATATCACTTGTTTGCAATGGAATCTCTGTTCTATTATTTTCGTTGTGGTGAAGAGAATATTGGTGTCATCTTGTGCCGTATAGTTACCACTAAGGTTTTTAATATCATGATGCAGAAGCAAACGCTCGATATGAGTGGAAAACTGTAAAGCAGATGGATTATTATTCCAACCATTGCGAGCCCTGAAAATGGAATATTGTAATTGATGATCTTTGTCTATAACAGGACGAATAAAAGCCATTAAAGGCTGAAGTTAAAATTACCTCATTGAACAGAAAAATAGTTCCAAGTGATCGGTACTGAACTTGTATGTTAGCACATACTTCAATATGGCTTCATTTTCCACAAATGTTTTGTAGATTTCTAGAACTGCTAAGGTGGATATAATGAAGCCTTTGAATCCAGTTCTTTAGGGCTATTGATGAGTCTCACATTGTTTAGGTTTTAATTTGCTGAGATAATACACAGCATTCTCCATAAAAGGCTTCCACAAGGCCTTATTCCTTTGGCTAGGGCATTTTCATATGTACAGTTGTTGGATTTCGTGAATTCAATAAATAAAAAAAGTGCATCAATGAGACTAATGAATTTAATTGTTGGCCCAGCATCTCTGAATCGGATATCTTTCATTTTTACCATGATAAATTTAATTGCACTTGCTACATTCTCATCTTATGTTTTGTACATCCAAGTTGACCTGAAATATTTTTATGATTATAATTTTGATATCTTTCATTTCATTACAGATATGAAAAATGCATGTGTGATAATTACGATTTACAATATTATTTATTACAATAAACAATTTGAAAATTCCTTTGCATGAAAACTGAAACTACCTATGTTCCAGATTTTTTTTTATTATAGTTTCATCTACTGGAATAAAACATAATTTTGCATAAAAATTAATCATTTTGTGTATTGAATATTAAGAAAACGCCTCAAATTTACCTTCATTTTTTGCTGTCTCCAATTCATATGTGCAGTTTTCAATTTTGTCCCAAAGCGTAAACCTTCTTGTTCCTGTATATAATGGAGCATTGTTACATAATTGAAATCCACAATCTATTCATCTGGATCAATAAATCTGCCTAATGTAGCCCAATTATTTCGAATCAATTTGATCATATGACATACATCCAATATAATATATATTTTACTTTGATCTACAGGATGTAGAAAATATGATTGCACTTCATCTATGTTAGCAACCTTAGCACCAAGAGCTCCCATCATAGAGAAATTTACATTTGGTCCATCACAAGACACTGATGTGATAATGACTCCACATGCATGCAATTTAATTAAAGCTTTTTCACTATGTTTGCCCGCTCTTCAGCATTCAGTCCATCTATGAAGAAATAAGCTATGGGTAATTTCCAATGTCCGTTAACAGCCACTACCATCAACACAAATGCCTCAGCTGCATATTGTCTCCTATCATCTTCCATGGCATTGTACCACATTGACATAGCCCCAAGATTTTCCATCATATAAGTCAATGTGTTTCTTTATTGACATTTCATCAACATCAAACTGCATAATAAAGTTTGCCCCTAGTTTTATAATCTGCCACTTTAGTTTTCAAGGAATCAAATGCTGGCTGTGAGAATCCAGGTTCACATGATATATTCGAAAACCAACCTCTAATCACTGCTGTGAAGGAAGTGCTAAGTTGAATGTTTTCCGACATATTCATAAGCTTTGCTGGAGTAAAATGTAGAGTCATAGCAAAGCTTCTTATAACTTCATCATATTTTTGCCTAACAGTCTTTCCTCTCCTAGAATTGGCCAGCATTCTTTCTATTATTGCCAGAGGTAAGCCAGAAAAGTTTTTCTAGCAAATCACATGCATTAGGACTCAATAAATATTTTCTCCTAATGTCATTTACCACTTCCTTTAGATGAGAAACCTTGTTTCTGAGTCTTCTGTTTTTCTCTTTTTCCAATTGATGTTTATACCTCAACTGGTGATACTTGGTTCTTTCATTCATGTATCTGGTTTTGAACATATCTGGAGATGATCTGAAGAATATAATTTTTGTATGAATTGTTGGGGGAAGTGATGATGAAAGAGCTTTTTGTCCAACAAACCAAAAATATTTTTTCAATTATAATAGTGGAAAAAATCCTTCATAGATATTTCTTCTCCACTATATTCTGAAACCTTCTGTTTCTTTTTTGAACCCCTTTCAATCCAGCACTATCAGATGAACTCCTATAATTTGACAAAAAGAAATATTATACCTACAATTTTATAACTATAAGTGCCTGCACACACACTGATGATTTTTGTCAGGGTGACGATTAATGCATTGTCACTGTCAAGTGACTGAAGATTTCTTGACTGCACACACAGTGAAAGTCACTCAATTTATTTGTTATTTGTCAAGATGGATCTCGTGGAATTAGTTGTCCGTGCACTTGTTATTGGAAACAGGAAAAGTTACAATTGTAAAGAATATTGGCTTAATCATATTGGGTTGGGAATATTGGGTTAGAGTGATAGACTGATAAGTGGGAAGTTCTACTCCACGCTTTGCAAAGTTACGTGCTTATCCAGACAATTTTTTCGCTACTTTCAAAGTGAGTATCAGGTTTTGAGGAATTATTACGCTTTACTAAAACCTACCATATCTTACAAAAATATAAGAATGAGATTATTCATCCCTGCTGAACAAAGACGTTATCCAAGTACAGCTCGACTAGCTGCGTGAGGTGACATTTTGTTACCAATGTGCGCTGCAATTTCAACCTACGGATGTGGTGATAGTTGTGTCACTAGCGTTTCGCTAGACCCCAGCACAATAAGTCACCTAGCTGTTAAATATTCAAGTGCTGCACCACCGTAAGGGTCCCTAGCCACGTGAAAGTGATGAAACAGTCAAGGTGACAAAAATAACCAGTGCGTGCAGGCTCTAAGTATGCAGAATTATAGATCTTCAAATTTCAATCAAAACACAAAGTTTACCTAAGACTTCAAATACTTCAAGAGATATGTTTTGTGGTTATTTAATTGATATTTTTGAATAAGGTTCCACTGGAAATATTCATGTGAATAATCAGATTCCCATTCACATACTTTATCAAAAAAATCTCAAAATTCTTTGTAAATTTCATTTCCTACACCTTGTTTTAATTATTTTTTGAGTGGAATATAAGGCGACAACTCAATACTTTGATATCCTATTCCACTAGTAAAAACAATTCCCCTATCCTTCACAAGTGAAAAATGATCATAGGTTCATGATGACTGAATAAGTGAACTTACGTTATCAAAGGTTTAGGGTGTGACCCTGAATCACTGGATGAAAGGTTTCCATCGATTCTTTGAAGGGAAGCATCTGTGGGAACAGGGTCTCTAAAAAATTATGAAAAACTATAAACAATCTGTACCATGGGATATATTTTTATTTTAGTACCTCGATATTGGTCCGGGTGAAGACATTTTTGATTGTGATGTAAAGGGTGCATTCTTAGGTAGCAACAGCTTCGGAACTGCATCAGTTTTCAACACAGCCCTTTTTCTTTTCACCACAAAGTCAGATTCCGGAAAATGTTTAGAACAAATAACATTTGAGGGACTAATGTTCTCTTCTGGATTCCTACCAATGGCTTTCAACCAAGAAGAAAATCTAACCTTTCCCAAACTGAAATAAAAGTAGACAGTTGACAAATATTTAGATACTATTGATTTTTTTAGTGAATATTGGGTTTGCTTGAATGAAACTATACTAAATGGGACATATCGGATATCTTATACTGGTATATCATCTAAAGTGGCGTCATAAAAAACCTAGTACGATTCTGTAAAAATACAAATCTTACCGGTGAAAGGAGATTCCTTCCATATTTCCATTACTTGGACAAGACCAAACAAGACAACTAATAGGCATTTTGAATAAAGTTCACAATGAAGCCCAAAAACACCGAATAGCACACAAAACAAGCCAAAAACAAGATAAAAACTATGGTATTTGAAATATGTTATTCAAGATGTCAAGTCAAATGACAACTGGCAGTAGCTTATGCGCAAACTCAGATCCCGCTTATTTAATACGCAGTCATAAGTGAAATAAAGTGACAGATATATATTACTTTTCCATTCTCCTCTATGTTATAGTTCTGTGGGCAGAACTTTTGAAGGTTTTTTTGTAAGTTGGCAACAAATCCGTTTTCGTATCATGGTAGAGCCTAGTTGCCACATAAGAATATCACCGTAAGTAACTTAACAGAATGCCATCACGATGTTGCCTAATATCACTATAGAAAAGGAAACGGACCGATGAGGGTGCCACCGTTTTCTGCAAATGGTGGTAAAGAAAAGTTATCAGCAATATTTCAATGTTGTGTTTAGATTTTTATTTGTGTGTTTAATAACATGTAGGATAGATAGTATTCACACAGCTCATTGTGAAAATAACACAAAAGTCATATAGCGAGATATACATCACTTCTCAACAGTTCAGTTCATCTCCGATAGGTATCGTATCAGGATGATTAATAGGCCTTATCACGACACGTTACGCGCAAGTGCATCCACCATGTTGAAAAAGCGGGTAACATTAAAATTTCGGACACTTTAACTGCTTGTTTTTTGTAGCCTGTCTACTATGGACAATATACCAGTATCGGGGAATGAAGCGCATATTCACGGGTTATACACGTATAAAGATTCCGAAAAAAATGGTGGAAGTTGAGGCATGCGCACAAAGTATTTTCTAAAATGAGAAGGCCTATTCTATTCGAAACCGCCACGAAGGCGGCGCCACCTACTATCTGTATTCCTAAACATCAAGATGACGACCACTGAGTTTGATCAATTTCATTTTTTCTTTCGAGATTTGGCTTGTTGAAGAGTTCATCCGAGATGTCTGCAGTGGCCAGAAGTTTAAATGCAAAGCCTGTTTGCAGTGCATTAACACAACTTCGAAAAAACTATATTTCCGTTATTTTCCATTCAAAGACTTGTATTCAATTCATGAATTTGTACGCTATCAAATCCCGCAATAGTATAACGTGACCTTTGAAAATCTTTGAATATGGTTCTGAACACTGTTACGAGTTTCATGTATTTCGTGACATATTCAAGGACGAAAAACCAATTGGGAAATATATATTTGTGAAAATGAATGTCAAAAGGATATATTTATTAAATTGGTATGCAAAACAACCTATTTATAAAAAAAGAACTGTCATATCTGTCATTAATTCGAGTTATCAAAGATTTAAAACGCTTATTGCCATGATTATTCCTATTATTACATCAAAGTTGACTGAATCCACCTTAACGCTGAAATTGATATCACGACCTATGGTTGTTTTAAAAGGAATATTTGTAATTATGAATAACGCTAGCTTCTCACATATTCGACTGTAGTGCGATGTAGTTGCCTAACACACCAACTCTACTGTGAATCGCAATAGCTACAATGCAGGGCGCCAGAAACTCTTTAAAAAAGACTATTGAATTATATTTTCAAAATATATTGGAATATGCGCCAAAAAATATCTTTAGTGTTTTTTGTTGGTAACATTGGGACTGCAAACTGTCAAATGTCAAATATCTTTTTAATGTAAAATTCATGGCGATTGCTATTGAATTTTGAAGTTGTGAAAAATTCTTCCCAGTTGGAGATCATCGGGCTCAGTTTTTACCAAAAGTTGATAAAAAACTTAAGTTAACATTATGGCGGATAAGGTCAGTTTAATATATTTTGATTGCTTTGTGTAATTTATATCATTGCAAACAATTTTCCATGTTTGTGAACTTATCGATATTTTTTCAAATTTTTAGGCTGAAGAGCAAGTTAAAAAGAAGAGGACCTTCAAAAAGTTCACTTTCAGAGGAGTTGATTTGGACCAACTTCTTGATATGCCTAAGTAAGTTGAAATTATCATGTTTGATATTCACCCTCAGGAAGATGTTGATAAACTACCCCATAATTCCCTCACATAGGTCAAGAATATGAGGCCAGCCGGATTTCCACAGGTGCATCAAAACATGATATAAACAGTATAGCAATTGAACATTTTGTGCGTAAAAGATAATTTTATGAGACATGAGCCCTGGAAGGTCCATAGAGGTTATGGAATGGCACTTTAGAAAACTGTAGATATAAACATAACACCAAAATTTTGATTTCTGAAGAGTTTTTATCATTTTAGTAGTTGTAGTAGTGAACATTTCTTGAAAATCTGGATTGGCCCTATTAACTTGACTAGTTGGCAATAGCATGTCAATAAAACGTCAAGATCAATGTAACCACCTATGTTTAATTTTTGACAGTACATATGAAAAATTAAATTTAAATTAGTAATTTTTGTTTTTTTAGAAAATAAAAAAATTGGATAAATATATAGTTAGTCCACTCATGCTCTCTGAAAATAGCTTGAAAATTTTTCTTATGTGTTTTTTGCCTCCTGAACACGAATCCGGGAAATGCGGCTGTCTCATACCATTTCAGAGTTAGAGCCCCTTCTTTGTTCTAGAAAGCCTCCTTTATTCAAACAGTATAAACTACAAACACTAAATCACTAATTTTGGGCAAAATTTGGCACAAAATACAGTTCTATTGAAAAAATCCTCGTTCAACACATCTGGCTCAGATTGAGGTTAGGTTGTTGCTTGTTGATGCGAGGAGAGGTTAGGATATACGTGTTGAAGAAGGAGAATTTTTTCAAGAGAAGCAATGGTATTTTTTGCCATATTGTGCTGAAAATTAATAATTTAGGGTTTGTAGTTTATGCTGGTTTAAAGAAGGAGACATTTTAAGTGATTTTTGCACAGGAAATCGGTGCTTGAAAAATACGTTCTAGAACAAAGAAAAGGGGCTCTAACTCCAAAACGGTATGAGACCGCAACGTTTTTCTTCCGGATCACTTTTTATGAGACAAAAACACGTAAAAAAAGTCTTCCAGCTAGTTTATACATTTACAAAAAATTGGGATTGAAACATGACCTAGAAAGTTAAATGAGTATGCAGTTACTGTTTTTGTGTGAAAAGGTATAGTCTGTAGCCATTTACAGTTTCCTAAAGTGATGTTCTAATGACCTAAAAATATACTTTCCTAGCAAAAATATCGATTAGCATGTTTTGAAGCACCTGTGAATATTTCGTTAAAATCCAGGCTGATCTCACATTCTTGACCTTTACCAAAAGCCAGTTATGAAAAAGAAAGTTTGATAGATCATGCACAACTATTTGCTTCATTTAATCTTAACAAATTTTTTTTTTCAGTGAACAGTTGATGGAACTCATGCATTGTCGTGCCAGAAGGCGTTTCACAAGAGGTCTCAAGCGCAAGCCCATGGCTCTAGTTAAAAAACTACGTAAAGCCAAAAAGGAAGCGCCACCACTAGAAAAACCAGAAATTGTGAAAACACATTTACGTAATATGATTATTGTTCCTGAAATGGTCGGTTCCATTGTCGGTGTGTACAACGGCAAAGCCTTCACACAGGTTGAAATCAAACCTGAAATGATCGGACATTACCTTGGTGAATTTTCATTGACCTACAAACCTGTTAAACACGGTAGGCCTGGTATTGGTGCTACCCACAGTTCCCGTTTTATTCCTCTCAAATAAAATGTTTTGTTATTGAATAAATTTAATTTTTTTTGAGAGATTAATAGTTTCATTTTATGCAATTTTTTTGTGTTACCTTCAGCTTCCAGCAGGATATAACTATGTAATTAAAAAAACTTCTGTTTTTTTTTTGGGGAAGTATTAGAATATTGTTTCCCATATTTTGGGTTTTGTTAATTATCTGTTCTAAGAAGGGCAAATTACTAAATTTGCCCCGACACATTACTGCATTTTTGGTATTCTTGATAAAAATAAACTAGTAAAATTTCAAATTTGTCAGTAACGTACCGTTTGAAAATGATTTGCCTAAAATATCTCACAACAAAACTTATATTGGAAATTCTTAATAAATAAATAATAGTTTAAAAAAACTAAAAACACGCTTTTTATAAAAAACCGAACTAAAAAATAAATAATAGTTTTAAAAAACTAAAAAACATGCTTTTATAGAAAACCAGACTAAAAAAAATAGAAAATAAATTTGAATTAAGAATAGTGTAAAAAAATTTAATAGATATAAATTAATAATAATGTAAATGAGTTTTTTTTATTTTATTTAAAAAAAGCGTGGGGTGCTTTTTAAGATTCAGTTTAAGCACCACGCTTTTTTAAAAATAATTTTTTTTTTCTTATTTACATTATTAATTTATATTTATTAAATTTTTTTACACTATTCTTAATTCAAATTTATTTTCTACTTTTCAGTTTGGTTTATTTATAAAAGCGTGTTTTTTTTTATTTTTTGAAACTATTATTTGTTCTAATCTACTATTAATTCCGTGATTACTATTAGTAACTGTAATTATTTTCCAAATCATTAATGTGTACAGCTGTATTAATAGTCAATTCTCGATTTTAGAAGTCATTCAAAGATTTTAACGTCAATATATACAGTGAGCCGCCATCTTGAATTTTCCAATTTTCACGAAAGAATCATATTTGACTCCAAAAACCCCCACATACCAATTTTGAATAGAATCTAAACATGATCACAAAACTCGTCCGCCAAACAAAAATTGGATTGGACAGAATCGCGCAAAATGTAAGGCAAGTTTCCCAAAAGTTACCCTACCCCATTGAAAAGTTTTGGCACCTAAGAGGAAACTATCTAATACAGAACAGACAAATTGATATTTTTACAGTAGGAAACTGGGAATAATGAATATATTCAATAAACAAAGATAACAGGGCCTGAACACAACATTCCCATTTATATGTAGATTTATTCATCTCTTCCATCCAAGAAAATTTTGTTAAAAAGCATGATTTCATGCTACGTCAAAGACAATTTAATGATTCAAATTTAAGTCTTGCCCAACTAGAAGAAAACTGTATTTTTAAAGTTGTAACTAAAAAATTAATGCTGGTCTCTGCTGTACATTAGGGCAAAGTCGTATGGTGCAAGATGCCGAATTCCAGGAGCATTGAAAGGTCTTGACTTGTTTAAAAGTAAAGTAATAAGATTTTTTTAGAGTTTTGTTTCTTAAATAATTTTTTCCATAAGATTAATCTTTTAGCTCTGATGCATATCACTGTGTAGAGTCCAATAAAATTGAATAAGGTGGATAAAGTGAATAGGTGACTTTTCAGTTTCCATTTTTTGTCATGAAAGGGTAAAGTTCATCATTTTTGAAATCAAACTTTCACAAAACTCTTTTGTCCATTATTGTTTTGAATTATATTATAATCCTCATGTGTGCGAGCTTACAATTGATATTTTTATTTAGTATAATAGTGGATAACTTATTTGAGATAAAAAACCTTCCGAGAATGCTTAAGATTTGTAGACCAGGGTTGTACTGACCATTGACTTGCTTTTTAATCATATATACAGGGTGTCCCTGGACTTCCTCTTTTCCTCTCGGGAATGTATAGAAGGGGTCAAAATATCACCAGTACTTCATATAACTTTTGTTCCTAAAAGCCTTCGTTACCAAGTTATGGGCCCTCAAACTTACAAAATGAAAAATGTTTTTCTTTGATAACTTTCAAAGTGAATATTCAAAATCATCTAAATTTTGGTGATTGACTAAACAAATGAATTCCTTCGATGAGCTTTCATGCAGGAGTCAGTTGTTTTGCTACAAAGTCAGGAACAGACTACCCCCGATGGTCCACACCCCAAAACTTTGAAATGACGGGGATTTGTCAATATGTTTTAACAAAACAAGGTTACCTGGACAATTTCCTGAATAAAAGTACTCGTGTGGAAAATCGAACGGAGCAACGATTTTTGATAAAAATGCATTTTTGTTCGACGACATCCAACCTGAGATGTCTACCATTATTCGAAAAGATTAATTTTGAAAATAGAAATGATAGGTACAATGTTCATAACGAATTTTTATCATGCAAACACGTTTACCTTACAAAACTCATGGTGTAAATAATCGCAAGCCTCAAGAACAAACAGAAATGCAAAATCCGCTACAAAAACTGCTCGATATGACCCCCGTCTCTCTCAATACATTTTCTTAGTCGGCGCAAACACCCTTTCTGCACTTGAAATAGCATGCCAGGGTTGTTTCGTATGGCTTCACAATGTAATTCTATTCAACAAGGCATCTCTGGTGTGAATAGGTGTAGCGTAAACGAGGCTTTTTAGATGCCCCCACAGAAAGAAATCCAATGGATTTAATTCCGGAAACCCCGGTGGCCATGAATATGGCCCACCTCTACCAATCCATCAATTGGGAAAAATCGGGTTTGCAATGGAACATGTTCCAAAAGTCCATTCAAATCGTTCTGAATGAACTCCAAATAACGTTCTCCATTCAATTGGTCATGTAGAACGAATGGCCCTATAAGATGGTTTCCTATGATACCAGCTCAAACATTCACGTTGAATTTTCGTTGGTGTTTGGTTTGCAATATCCCATGGGGATTTTCTTCGGCCCATATGTGGAGATTATGAGAGTTGATTACTCCATCTCTACTGAAACCTGCTTCATCCGTGAATAAAACTCGAGTAATAAAAGTCATATCCTCTCTTTGCTTATCCAGGAACCAATTGGCATATTCCAGTAGTGCTGGAAAATCTTCAGGTGTCATGGCATGTACCTTCTGGATATGTGATATGGGTGGAGCAGTTGTTCCCTAATTATTCTATGAATAGTGAACTTTGATGTATGGAACTGTTCTGATAGGTTTCTGATGCTCATTGAAGGATCATCAGCGACAGCTTCCAAAATATTTTCCTCCAATACAACAGTACGCCCAGCCCTAGGAGCGCCCTCACCACCTCGTTTTGGCAAAACTGAACCTACAATAATATCGAAATAAAACAACAGGCTCCAATTAATTATCCATTAGACATACCTGTCTCCCTCAAGCTGCGATCGACACGCTCGAACGTTTCTCTTGCCGGTAACGTTCGATTGGGAAAATGCTCGGCATACAGACGACGGGCTTCTGCAGCATTACCAAATGCTCGTCCATACAATGCATGCATATCTGCATATTCGTTGAATGTAAACTGTTCGGCCATATCAAAACACTTTAAACTGTCCTATTAGAATATCGACAATACAATCACAACACACCACTCAACAAAACAAAATCGCATTCCAGTTGTCATTTTTTATCCACACTAATTTTATTTCTTTCTACAAGGTGTTTTTGTCAACATCTGTGGAAGAAATGGAACATAAATTTATTCACCGGATATTTTTCACCTATTCATGTGCAGCCGTTTTTGTAGTTTATTCGTTTGCTTTTTATTATTTATGTCTTCCGATGTGCGTTTTTTCAACTAAATTTATCTTCGGGTTAAAGATTTTCTTCCATGAAATTATACTTATCAGTGAAACTCCTCAACATTTAAGCTGTGAATATGAATTTGCAACATCGAAATGTTGAGTTTCATGAGATTCAGATAAGGCAACACGAAACGTGCTTATTCCACGCGTACATACAAAATATGGACTGAATTCGATATTTCATTGTGGAGTAGCTTGTTAGTTCAAAAACACCACAAATCTACATAACTTGATATTTCATTTGAAAAAATATCTACATTGTGAATGAAACTTTCAACTAGGTACTGTACTTTTTGTTTACGACTTTATTTTAGCATATTTTGTATTATCCCTGTTATAAATGTTGTTGAATTAACGTTAGCTTTAGTATTTCTACTGTGAAAATTTTCCATTTCAAATAATGGTGGACGATCGGGTTTGATGTCGAGTAAAACTGCATTTTTATTAAGAATCGTTGCTCCGATCGACTTTCCACACTAGTACTTTTATTCAGAAAATTGTCTACGTTACCTTATTTTGTTGAAAACTATTGAAAAATTATCTGTCATTTCAAAGTTTTGGGGTGTGGACCATCGGAGGGTAGTCCGTTCCTGACTTTGTAGCAAAACAACTGACTCCTGCATGAAAGCTCATCGAAGGAATTCATTTGTTTAGTCAATCACCAAAATTTAGATGATTTTGAATATTCACTTTGAAAGTTATCAAAGAAAAACATTTTTCATTTTGTAACTTTGAGGGCCCGTAACTTGGTAACGAAGGCTTTTAGGAACAACAGTTATATGAAGTACTGGTGATATTTTGACCCCATCTACATTCCCTAGAGGAAAAGAGGAAGTCCAGGGACACCCTGTATATAGTTAAATTTTGATTTAAGTAAGAGACACCCTGCGGTGGTTCATAATACATGCATAATAATGAGACAAAATGCAAATTTGTCTTTTCTCCTAGAAAAATATTTCCAGCAGAATACACTATATTGAAATAAATCAAATCATTTGTTTACTTTTAAATAGACATCCTAGTATAAAAACAATTTGTGAAGTAAAGATTATATACAAACAACTTGAATTTAAATATACATTCACATTTCCCAATAAACAACAAATACCGACTTTCTCTTTAATTCCTGACATAGCCTGATTTCAAGTGTTCTGTTAGTTCATGTTTGAAATAAAGTACGGAAGTAGATTTTTTTTATAAAGATAGTCACAACAACTTCTAGTGATTAGTTCGAGCAACTTTTACATTATGATTGTTTCTCGTAGGGTAATTATGTATTTTATGTTGAAATTCTATGAATTGATTGAAGTAAAGGGGAGCTCTTCCGACAATATCTTGAAAATGAAAATCATAGAAAAATAGAACAATATTTTTGGTGTGTACCTATTGCTTTTCAAGAGTATCGTCTTTCCTCTATTCTGCCATTTTTGTTATGCTGCAATGCAATTTACATCAAGCAATGATAGGCTGGCACAATAGTCAAAATGTGGTTGTATAATGGTTTTGAAAACAACAAGGGATGTTTCAAAATTTAAATTATTACTAATCCGTCTCTCCCCTACTTCCACTTCGCTTTTGGAATGGGGGAAAACCTTCCAAGGTTTCTTGTTCATTTACAAAATTTTGCCCCAATTTGGAAAATTCTGAAATCTCGCGGAGTCAAAAGTTTACTTTTTGTCAATTAAAATCTTAATTTGCTAGCCCTGTCGGTCAGCTCGCCAACAGAATCTAGTTCCGAAATGACTTTTTGTTTTAAATTTTTGAAAAATCCCCAAGTGGGTTTTTCGATATCCAAATCATTGAAAAATTCCAAAGAGGATTTTTCATTCAAATTCTCAGAAAATCTCGAACGGAGATTATCACGATTTTTCTATCTCTGTGGACTCGCCTCTCGCGATCCCATATCGTTTGTATACAAAATATTGCCAGAAAACAAATTCCTATCTGAATTTGGGGTCGAGACTCGAGTTGGATGGTTCTCTGGGCCACCATTGTTTACAAAGAGAGAAGAACAAATTTTTGATTCATGTTCACGCTCCTCGGACCTAACGGGCTCGTCTACCAAGGAAATGGCTTTTGGAAAGCTGTCAAAATATAATAATTTATTAGACAGATCCACTGCAAATTCTGTCTGTCTGTAGGCAAGTGACTCCCCTTGGCTAGTCGTGCCTACTGAATATCGAATAATAGAAAAACGTGATTGAAACTCGTCGATTTCTTTCGTGGATTCTTCCATGATCGCAAATAGCGATTGCCAGTGAAAATTTACCCTTGAAAAATGATTTTTCGTCGACCAACAGAGGTGTGAAATACCAACATGAATTTTGCGTTTCGCGAGGAATAACGATGTGCAATGTTATTCCAAAACTACTGTAAAAAATGCCGCAAGACCAGTCTGGGAGGACTGGAGGTAGTTTTTTTTTCAAAACTAGGGTGGATAACGAGTGCAGTGAATCGCGCCTAACCTGGAAATTCAACTCGTTATCCCAAACACAACACAGGAAATGTTCCTAATCAATGCAGGATTTGGTGGAAAGTAGGAACGGAATTGTTCCAGTTCTAAGGGGGTTCACCTTGGCTGACTACTCACAAAGAGTGTCTAATGATGTCTTGACAGGGAAGGAAATCTTTAAGTTCAATAAATCTTAGACTCGTAGTAACTAATCTGCCCTCTAGATTCGAGAGCCCCTTTTATTGACTTAATCCCTGATAGAGAGCGACAAAGGGAAGATTTTTTGAAAATGCAACCCTAAGGGTTCAAAATGAGGATTGGAAGTTTGTATAGAAGTACCGTTAGTTCTTAAGTTGGAATCATAAAATTTGGTATTTGAGGTGTCTTTGTTACAAATAAATGAATACGTATTTGAGTGTTTTTGGAAATTCAACCCCTAAATGGGTGAAATGGGGATTGGAAGTTTGTAAGGGGGTTCCGTTAGTTTTCAAGTTAGGGTCATGAAAATTTTTATTTGGGATTCTTTGTTACAAATAAAGAAATACTTTTGATTCGGTGTTTTTATAAATTCAACCCCTAAAGGGGTGAAAGTTTGTATTTAAGTTAGGGTCATAAAAATTGGAATTTTGACTCTCTGTGTTACAAATAAAAGGCATTCACAAACTGTTAGTCCACTAGAACCCTATGAGGTGAAGGAATTTATGAATGCCACCTGGTAAAATAAGAATTTTTGTCCAATTTATTGCTGTACTTACCTATTTTTAACCGACGAAACCAAAAAGGAGGAGGTTCTCTATTCGACACGTATATTTTTTTTTATGTATGATCACGCACAACTTTTCACAGAGCGGTTCGATTCCGATGATTCTTTTTTCATTGGATAGGGTGCACTTCGAAGTTGATTCCATTTCAATTTGAACAACAAAATCCATCCCTAAGGGTAGCAAAATGAAGGATATTGATCGTTCACCCTCTGAATTTTGGTCTGTTAACCGATTCTATCAGGCATAACTTTGTAGTGGGTTTTCCGATTTGGATGATTTTTTTTATTAGAAAGGGTATACCTCAAAGTTGATCATATTCCAATTTGGAATGAAATGATCCACCCCTATGGGTAGAAAAATAGGGGATCATTGATTTTTCACTTTGTAGTGGGTTTTCCGATTTGGATGATTCTTTTTTTATTAGAAAGGGTATACCTCAAAGTTGATCATATTCCAATTTGGAATGAAATGATCCACCCCTATGGGTAGAAAAATAGGGGATCATTGATTTTTCACTTGTGAACTTTGGCACACATATGTAGTTGACATTGATAGACCCTCCTACATCCGTCAAAATGATTACATTCTATGAAAGGATGGAATTTATACAAAGTGATAAAATCAACTAACCAGAACTTTCAAAATTAATTTATATTATATAACAATAAATAGTTAAAATAGAAAATATTATTTAATAGTTGAAGCAAGCTAGGTAAGTAAGTATTTTGGAAGTAATCAAAAATTAAGTAGGTAGTAATTAGTAGATTTCAGCAACAAAAAATTGAAAAATAAAAACTTTTTAACAAAAAATTAAACCGACGAAAAAATCAACTGAAAAGCAAAAAATAAAATAAACCTTAGTCTAAATGATAATTAAGCTCCTAAACTATGGGAGTAACTGATTTTGAGTCGGCGCCAAACAAACTAGCAATTGAATTAAGTAAAGCGTAAAATGATGGCAGCGAGATGCACGGCTGCGTTTTGATTACTTCTTTCAAAGTAATATAATGGTATTCGATAATTGTTTGTTTGGCGCCGACTCAAAATTAGTAACTCACATTAGTTTAGGAGCTCAATTATCATTTAGACTAAGAAGGTTTATTTTTTGCTTTTCAGTTGATTTTTTCGTCGCTTTAATTTTTTGTTGAAAAGTTTTTATCGAAATAAAGATTATATTATTATTATTATAAAGAAATCGTGTTTAACCTCATTTGAAGTTCTATCTCCAAAGAGATCAAATCATGCCACCTAAATGAGGTAATGGGATGAAGGGAAGCGGGCAAAGTCACAGGCATAAGCTAGATGGAACACTAAGAAAAACAGGAAAAAAATACAAATTCTACACAAACGAAGACACGGGTACCAACTAGTATATGTATAAACTATTTCACACATTTAGCACCAATATTGTACAGTGTGTCCTGTAATTGGCGTCTTAATGTTTCAAAATTAAGATAAATAAATAATACATTTATCATTATATAACATAGGAAAATAAAAATCAACAAATCGTTTTTATAGCAATGGTGATTAACTGACTCAAAGGCTTCTCTTGGTTCCAAAGAACCCCGTGCACGTGGGCCTCTCTATTTGGGCCCATTGTGTGCCCACTTGTTCTGAGAAAATCAGCTGGGCATGCCGATTTCTTTAACAAAATTCAGCAACTTCCTCAGCTGAATCTCCTTGACGTCTTCTGGGTTCAGAATTATGCTCTCAAGGTTGATCTCCCTCTGGTGCACCAAAGCTGGGCACTCAGTGAGGATGTGCGACAATGTCTCGTCATCTTCCAGGCACCATCTACATAGGGGATCATCTGTGATCCCTATGAGCTCCATGTGTCTGTTCAGGTGATTATGTCCCGTTAGGAGCCCAGTCACAGTCTTGATGTCCCGTCTGTTAAGTGACAGGATATCTTTAGACATTTTTTTTCGATGGCCCCTTTATGTGGAGCTTTGATTGCCTCATGCCATGTTTTGAGGAACTGCTTTTGTAGCAGTTCCTCAATATTTGAGATTGCCAGACTGCTGGGTATTCCCAAGATGGGTTCAGGTCCGACTGGGGTCTTTCCCGATCCTATCTTGGCTAATCTGTCTTCATCCTCATTCCCGGGGACACCTGAGTGTCCCGGGACTCATATGAGGCTGACTTTGCTTGTTTTCGATAAACTTTCTATGGCATTTCTACACCAGTTTGGATACAATCCTATTTGCGCCTAACGCCATAATAGCAGCTTTGCTGTCCGAGTAGATGGCAGTAGGCCCTCAACTTTTATTGTCGGGGTTTTCCTCGACACAGGTGAGTATAGCATATACTTCAGCCTGCAACACTGAGACATATGTGCCTAAGGGAACTGAGATGTCTCTTTGTTCCTTCTTCGTAGACCCCTGCGCCGGACATTCCCCCAAATCTTGATCCATCTGTGTACCAGGTTGATCCATAGTTTGGGGGTCTGTCAGGCGCATTTTCTTTCCATTTATCCCTCGTGGGGATGATTATATTGGGTCCTTTTCTAAAATCCAGAACAGGCGAGGTACTGTCTCTTTCCATTAATAGGACTGGACATCCTTCCTTTGCCCTGTTTCCAGATAGCTGAGTGTCCGTCTGCCTCAGTAACGATTCATTGGCTTGCGCCTTTGAGTCTGTATGCAGCACGCATGGATTCATGCTCAATGACAAGGTACAGAGGTGATAGTCCTAGTAGAACTTCTAGAGCTCTACTAGGTGTGGTCCTCATGGCACCTGTTATTCCTAGACAAGCCAGTCGTTGTACTTTGTCAAGTTCATTTCTGGACTTGCCCTTTGTGGTTCTGGTTCACCAAATGATGGATCCGTACGTTAGTGTCGGGCGAATGATTGCCGTGTATATCCAGTGTAGGGTTTTAGGTGTCAAGCCCCACGTGTTGCTGAAGGCTCTTCTGCATGCCCAGTAGGAGAAGGTAGCCTTCTTGGTTCGATTTTCAATCTGTTCGCCAGGTTAGCTTGGAATCTATGATGACTCCAAGGTGTTTGGTCGGCGCTTTATACGGAAGCTGTCTTCCTGAGATTAGTATCTCTGGAAGAGTTCCTATTTTGCGTTTCTTGGTGAAGAGTACCAAGTCCGCTTTTTCCGGGTTGACTCTCAGTCCACCGGCAGAACACCACTGTTCTACTCTGCCAAGAGCTGTCATGTTTCCTCCTAGCAGATTTACCGATTAGTCTTGAGCCAACATGACTAAGCCATCTGCATACGCTTGTGTATACAGTCCTGACTCATTCAGTTCTGTGAGAAGCTCGTTTACTACTAGGCACCAAAATAGGGGTGATAAAACTCCTCCTTGTGGACACCCCCTTGATACCTTGGCAGCTACGGTTCTCCTGTTTAATTCTGGTGTTACCACTCGTTGTGATAGCATAGCTTTGATCCACCTAATAAGGGTGGGATCGATTCCGTGCCGCGCCACAGCGTGGCAGATAGATGATGGAATGATGGTACATCTTACCAGAAATGACATATTAAGCCATGCCCAATTTGGATTTCAAAACTCGAAAAGCACTAATGATGCTTTTTTCTCGTTGCTAGAAAATACATATGTTACTTTGAATAATGGAGAAACCGTAGCGGCGGTATTTTGCGACTTCTCCAAGGCGTTTGCTTGTGTCAGCCATGAGATATTACTGCAAAACTACAATTTCGGTTTCCGAAATTCCTCATTAGCTGGTTCCGCACGTATTTGTCAGAAAGGAGTCAAGTAGTAAAAATACAGGAAAACTACTCTAACAGTGGTAAAGTCGCAATGGGCGTTCCACAAGGGTCGGTTCTAGGTCCTATTCTATTTTTATTGTATCTAAATGACCTAGCCACCATTCGCATCCAAGGAAAATTCACTTTCTTTGCGGATGACACCACCATTCTATGGCATAGCAAAGACATAAATCACTTGAAAGAATCAATTGCTCGATATAGAAAAAATTAAGCAATGGTGTGACTCCAATCGACTCTGTTTCGATTTAAAAAAAACAAATCTAGTCACCCTTAAGTTTGACTTTGATAATTTGTACTTAGATAACCAGATTATAACAAATAAGCCACAAACTAAGTTTCTAGGTCTAATTATAGACAACAAGCTAAAATTTGATGAGCATGTAACGACCTTGAGCAAGAAGTTAGCCTCTAGCTGCTTTGCAATGAAAATTGTTTCAAGAGAGTTAAACGTAGCCTCGGCTAGGATGGTCTACTTTTCCCTAGTTGAGTCACATTTGAGGTATGGCATTGCCTTCTGGGGTTTATGCAATAACCAGCTGTTTCAATGTGTTTTTATTCTACAAAAAAGAGCAATCCGATACCTGTGTAAAGCTCAATATCACGATCACTGCAAACCACTTTTTATTAGCCAACAAATATTATCACTCGTTTGTTTATTCATTTTGGAAACTGTATGCCTCATCCTCACAAAATATGGTTCAACACCTACTGAAACACGAAAACATAAAACAAGAAATGAAGGTTGTGTTCCCTTACCCTTACCTAAATCTAGTCTGACAAAAAACTCCATCATGTATGAAAGCAAAAAAATATATAATCATCTGCCAGCCAGTTATAGAAACATAACTTCTCTGAAGAACTTTCAAAAGACTGTAAAAAAGGCTCTATTGCAGAAAGCTTATTATAACCTGCAGGAATATTATGAGGATATACTATAGTTCCTTATGGGAATTGATTTGATACTGGATATTTATATTATTGAATTTTTTATCTCGTGTTTTGATTATTATGCAAGACTGCTGTTAAATCTTAAGGGTGGTAATTGTTAGTTAGTTAGTTACCCTTTTGTTAATGACATCTTATTTTATAATGTGTTGTTTCAATAGTCCTTCTTTTTTAAAGTAGATTGACAATATGTTTTTTATTTATACATGTAATATTTATCTTTTATGTTCGTACATTTTATCCACTTGACATTCATTTATTTTATTGTATTTTTTATCTCATATGTTTTGATTTATTATACAAGACTGCTGTTAAATCTTAAGGGTGGTAATTGTCAGTTACCCTTTTGTTAATGACATCTTATTTTATAATGTGTTGTTTCAATAGTCCTTCTTTTTTAAAGGAGATTGACAATATGTTTTTTATTCATATATGTAATATTTATCTTTTATGTTTGTACATTTTATCCATTTGACATTCACGTATCTAATTATCTGTACATTTCTTATATATTTCTCTTTTTTCCTATTTTCATGCTTTGTCAATAAGAATCAACTCTTCAGACAATAAAGTATATATTGATTGATTGATTGATGATTCAAATGACGTATTCTCAAAAGCTCATTCAATGTCGATGAAGACCCCCATTGCGGACTGTCCACTACTCTCTCTAGTCGGTTTTCCCAGGTTTTGGAATAAATACGATCTTTACTGGCCTCCATGCCTCTGGTATGTAGCCCAGGGCTAGACATGATCGAAGTATCCTCATGATCAGGAGGATGATGCTATCCAGTCCCTCTTGGAGAAGGGCCGGAAATATGCCATCCTCCCCTGGTGATTTGAAAGGTGAGAAGGATTTTACAGCCCATCTTATCATCTCATGCATTACCACTCTTGAGGCCATTTTGTAGTCCATCTGAGATTTTCTCATAGGGCTCGTCCTCAAGGGTGGCAAAGTGGTCGGTTCTGATTCAGGGAAGTGTATGGAGATCAGGTATTGTAAGTCTCCTCCGCTGATGTAGTTTTCTTTCCATCAGGTAGGGACAGTGTACCCACTCCCTTCCCCGGATCTTTTGAAAGAATTTTGCAGAGCTTTGCTGCTTAGGACATTGTGTCAATGTTCCCGCAGAAGGCACGCCAACTATCTCTTTAGGATTGCCGTATGGCTTTTTTGTACTCTCTCTGGGCAGATCTATAGTTGTCCCAGTAGAGTGGTACCTGCGTTCTTTTCGCCTTGTTTAGAAGCTTTCTTGTTTTCCTCCGGTGGTCCTCAATTTCCGAGTTCCACCAGGGCATTCTTGCATTGTCTGTCCTCTCTTTGAGAGGGCAGCTGTTTTCGTATATGGAATATGCTATATTTCAACTTCTTTATAATTGAAATATGAATAAACAAAATCCGATAAGATAATAAGCCCCACACAATAGTTTTTTGTTTTGTATTTTAATATTGTTTGTAAAGAATTCTTAAGTAAATCATATTTAGGTGTGGACAGTTTCAGTAGGTTTTTATTTAGAGTTCTAAAAAAGAACATTGTTTTATTAATGATTATCCCCCTAACTGTTACAGACGCATATCTATGTTCCGGGTCTGCATGCCAGTGTTACTAATCACGTATACGTTCATGCTTTGCGCCAAATTTAAGTTTTATAGCCCCAACTTTTTGTAAAAGCAGCTATTTTTTTTGTTTATATTTACATATATGTATTTAAATATATATGTACCTTCGGCCAATCTAACGTCGAGCTTGTACGGAATGTTGTTTGGAATAGGAAAAAAATGATATATAAATAAAAGCTATAAATTATTTGTTGATTTATTGTTCATCAACTCTTTTTCTTAGGTAAAAATCTATCTAATACATGTGCTTTCTTCGAAGATTTCTCAACTTCTTTTGGCATCACCTCATTCTTCTGTTTGATAAATTCTTTTTTTGCTTCTTCTTGAACGATTTTTTTATTCCTTGCTATATTCACAGAACCTCCCTTACCCTTGGCTTTTTTCCTAGGTTCATAGTTGATTTTTGGAGGTTTTAGATACTGTAGAATTATGGAAATTATTAAAAAATAAAACGAAAAACAACATAACACTTACCAATAATTTCTTCTTTGCTTCGACTTTATCTCGGAGTGATGGTAAATCTACATCGGCAATAGTGGTTGGATCTAAAGTTATCATTTCAGGTTGAATCTGAAAAAAAAACAGGTACAGTTTGAGAATATTGCTTTTTGATGTGAAGACAAATTTTTCATTGTGATACAGTTTTTTCTCTTTTAACCGGTCGATTTTTTTTTGTAATTTAATAATACAATGATATGAAGTTCATATCACTTTCTAAATGAACCTTTGATGAAGTTAATTGTATAGGATTTGTCATAAAAATAAAACTTGAAATAAGTAGACAGCCCACTAAGAGCAACATTCATTGAAATTTCATTTGATTATTCAATCATTTCTTGAAGGGAGTAATAATTTTTTTCTAGAAGGAAGGATTTAAGTGTAATTTTGAAGCTGTGGATAGTACTAGAGTTTTTCAGTTCAAGGGGAAGCAAATTGAATAATCTGAGCCCTATTACATTGGGGGAATTGTAAGTTAGTGCATTTTTACAATATGGCACATGAAAGTCTGTCTTACACCTAGTATTAATAATAATAATGCACATTTTTATTTCTTATGAAACAGTTAAGGTTATCATATATATAAACACATAATTCAAATATATACAGGTACGGTAATGTTAGTATTTTAAATTTTTTAAAAGGGCTTTTACAGCTTGTATTTCTTGAGACTCCTGCTATACATTTTATAGTCTTTTTCTGGGCGACAAAAACATCTTTGCAAGAGGATGCTCAGAGAGTGATACCATACCGAAGACGGGATTCGACTTGGGCATGATACAGCATAATTAACTGTTTCTGGTCTAGAATATGACGAAGGTTTCTGAGAAGATAATTTATGGCGTTCAGTTTTGATATAATTGTTCCACAATGAGTTCTCCAGTTGAGAAAGTCATCCATGTGTACACCTAAAAACTTCACTGTAGAGCACGGAGAAATTTCGTCATATTAAATTTTCAAGTTGAAACCGGCAACTTCTTTTTGTCTAGCATGAAATCTTATTGTGTGTGTTTTTTGATTATTTAAATATAGGGAATTTTCTTTAAACCAGGTGTTCAAATTTTGCAGGATTAAGTTACCTTTGATTTGTAGATTTTGATAAATTTTATCTGATATAACCAGTGATGTATCATCTGCATATAGTGTGAAATGAGCATCTGTAGAGATGGATTCAATATTATTCACATATAATAAAATAGTATAGGGCCCAGCACTGAGCCCTGTGGGACACCAACATTTATATCCACATAATTGGATGTATATGACTTTTTCACGTTGTTGTTAGCATTAATGATACTGACATATTGCTTCCGTGTTGAGACAAACGTTTTCAGCTAATTAAGAGCATTTCCTTGTATGCCAATATTATGGAGTTTTACATAAAGATTTTCGTGATCAACATAGTCGAATGCCTTACTGAGGTCACAAAAGACCAAGATAGGGCACTCGCCCCTGCTAATTGAATTCAAGACGTTCTAATATAAAGAATTAATCGCATCGGTAGTTGACTTTGAATTCTGAAAACCATATTGATATAATGTTGTTCTCTTTCAAATAAACGTTCAGCCTGTTCAAGTATGCATATTCAAAGATCTTAGGGAAAACAGATGGCACTGTGTTCGGTCGGAAATTTGTCATGTTATTCGGATCGCCATTTTACAAACTTTTATTTAGTTTCACCTGTCCCGGTGTTTGTCATCAAATCTTGCAAGCTAAATTTGACCCACTTCTTGTTCTTCGATTAACCTGAAATTTGACAGGTGTTCATAGTTCCCGTGACAATGCATTATGCATTTGTTAGAGAAAAAATAAAATAAAATGGCGGCTCCAAGATGGCGGACGAGATTTGTGTTTATGGTCCGATTCGATTCAAAATTGGTATGTGGGGGTTTTCAGAGTCTGAGATTATGAATTTTTTGTCAAAATTCACAAATTCAAGATAGCGGCTCCAAGATGGCGAACGAGTTTTGCAATTATGGTCCGATTCGATTCAAAATTGGTATGTGGGTGTTAGGGGTACTTACTAAAAAGCACAACATAAAATAATTAATAAAAAAAACATTTTTAAAAACAAGCTTTTATTAAAATACCCTAAAAAGTACAAAATAATTGCTTTGGATGTGTGACGTAGGTTATTCCGTGAGTTATAGATTCAAAAGCTTGTCGCATCTGTATTCGAAATGAAAACTTTGCGACAAGCTCTTGAATCTAGAACTCACGGAATAACCTACGTCACACATCCAAAGCAATTATTTTGTACTTTTTAGGGTATTTGAATAAAAGCTTGTTTTTAAAAAGGTTTTTTTATTAATTATTTTATTTATATATGGGAATGTCTTTACCTGTTTTAATGAGATTCGGAAAAATTCCTGTACAGTATGAAATATTTATCAAATATGTTAAAGGTGAGATTATAGAGCCTACAGTATTCCTTAATAGAAACCCTGGAACTTCATCAAATCCAGATGACTAGGTGTTTTTTAGTTTTGACCATAAGAGCTTGTATAATTCATCTTGATTATAAGGTAGCAGTAAGTATTTATTTGGAGGATGTTTTTCTGGTGGATTAGACAAGTTTGTGGAATTGTGTTTTTTTTTAATATTCAGTGGAGCATTTCTGAAAAAATGATTGAAGTTGGATCTTCTATCAACTCATTGTTTTCATTCCTTATTTATATGTTATTATGCACCTTTACTTTGTTTGAGAGTTTCGATATAACATGCCATGCTGATCTAGTGGGGTTATCAGAGTTTTAAAAGTATATTTTGTATTAATAATATCTAATATTATTTTTGTTGGTAAATATTTTAGGCAAATCATTTTTAAACGGTATGTCATTGATAAATTCAGAATATTAAAACCGCAGAACTTTCAAGGGAAATAAAACCCAAAATACAGAAAGCAATAATCCAATACCTCCCCAAAAAACATTTAAATGTTAGTATTCAGTAACAACAAGGAATTATCGGAATCGGCACAGTTTCCATTTATAGTGTTCATTTAAATTTGTCTACAAACTCCAAAAAATTGATAGATTGAACACCGACAGTTACTATTAGTGTTGGAAAGACAAAACCTGTGAATGTATTTTTACAAAAGAAACATTTGCAAAAGTGTACCTTCAAAGCCAAAAAAAAAAATTATTTCATTCAAGAAAGCTAAAAGATGCTCAGGGTAATATTCAACTGAAATAAATGTTCAAATGTCCATCCTCACACAAGTCAATTCCTGAAAGAGCTTTCCACCTTGATTATTAGGTGTGGTACATGTTAAACTAGCATTTTTATTTGTTGCAGATTTATGGTAGTTATCAAAGGATTTTTGTAAATTATTTCCTACACAGATCTCAACAAAATAAAGTCAATATTGGTTAGATTTAGCAGGCAATAATTTTGGTTTAATTTCACCAATACATTTACTGAGAAGGCTATCATGAAAGCGTTCCTGTACATCCTATAAAAGATATGCTGGAGGTCTTATAATCTAGGCAATCATTCCTTCCCACAAATGTTTTGAATATTAATTTCAGTGAAAAATTCAATAGAAGTATATTTGTTATAATTTGATTGTGATACAAATTGACGTATGAATAGCTAAATATTGATCTTGAAAAATATTTTGAAAACGGCTAGGAATAACTAATGGATTGTATCACAAGGAGTATTCATTTTAAATTATATGTGTTACTATTGAAAAATACACAGTGTGCTGCATTCGAAAAAGCCAAGAAAAGTTTGTGGAATCTATTTGAATGACAACCATTTTATTTTGGTCTTGTAGCTTCACCTGTAGAAATAAAAAAAATGCCTAGACACAGAAATATTCTATATATCAATTAATATCACTAGAGTTGTTCCAAATTTGTAAAAAAATATGTCTACCGATCTTTGAATTTGAAATTTGGGGTATTGTATGGTGCTCAAAAATGCCTATTTTGATCTAACAAAAAATGCACTGTTTTCGATTTTGGCGAGAGTGATCTCAATTATTATTTTTCAATTCACACCCCGTACTTTTTTGAATATCCGAAACAGCTTTCAGTTTGTAGAAACAATAAATAATCAGTTGTTTCAATTATACACAAAGTTAGGTATCAACAGCGTGGATAGTTAGCAGAGGAGGCTTTAAGTAAATATCCAATTGAAAAAGTTGATTATTGTGAAATCATACCTCCAGAATTCTAACGCAAAACGTGAAATTGCTATAAAAAAACTGCTTCAAACTACTCCTTTTTAAATAGCAACATGCCTTTTTCATTTCATTATATTGAAAAGTCCAATAATTATTTCATATTTTTTCAAACACTCCTAAAAACTGATTTATAATTATTATTTGTTTGTTTTCAATGTCATGCCCTCATTATATATTATAGACAAGCTTTACATGAATGCTTTGTCCTTAGGAGTTTATTTATTCATGAAAATAAAGTATATTTCTTTCTTCTTTGAGAAAAAAAAGATATTACAAAAAATCACTCAGTTCGAATGAAGGAACTATAAGCTGAGTGCTCTACAGAGCCCATTTATTCGGCCCGCTATTCCACACATTCATTTTACTATCTCATTTTTAAATAAATCTCTGTAATGCATAATATAAGATTATGAAAGGTAATATTGAAAATTGTTACACAAGTAATATATACCTTCTCTAAAAGGGATTTGACTTCAGCCTCTCTTCTCTGAGACTTTGACTGGAATGGATTTGCCTCCAGTGAGTCGAAATTGGGCTCTCCCGCTCCAGGTACCAACAAACTTGTGAAACCTCGGACTGTAGTAACACCAAGTACATCTTCGTATGGGCAAAAATTGAAGTTTCCTATTGGCGTGTTGAATCTATGTCTGAGGTATGCTCTCTTTGCTGCTGTTTGGCAACAGTCCCTAAAAGGTGTTTATAATTCAGTATAGAAAAAGTGTTCAAATGTAGAAAAGTCAAGATAGAGGTAACTTTTCAAAGGAATATCTGTCAACACAACTATAACACTATATCAAAGAGAAACTGTTTTTTTTAGTAGGCGTCGTTTATACAATATACTTTTTGATGAATTAAAAAACTGTCAAACTTTTAGCCCATTCAAGAATAAACTTAAAAGGCACATTTCTCAATTCTCTCCATACTCTGTTGATGAGTTTTTAGCACACTGTCCCTGAGACTATGAAATACTGTACTAAGTGTTTCTCTTTTATTTACATGTCTCAACTCTATCTAACATTTTACTTCTCATATTTATGTGTAAGCAATTCAATTTTTAACTGACGAAAATAAGGAGGAGGTTCTCTAGTTGATGCCTATATTTTTTTATGTATGACTACGCATAACTTTTTACAGAGTAGTCTGATTTTGATGAATAATTTTTTAATTGGTAGGGTGTATACTTCAAAGTAGGCTCCATTTAAGTTTGAAACAAATCCACCCCTAAGGGTAGGAAAATTGGAGATGATTGGTTAACCCACTGAATTTTTACTTGTTAACCGATTCTACAATGTATCACATTGTAATGGGTTATCCGATTTAGATGATTCTTTTTTTATTGAATAGGGTATACCTCAAAAAAAACCTACTACTAAAGATGGAAAAATAGAGGATGATTGATCTTTCACCTATGAACCGATTCTGTTGAAACATGGACCATACATGTAGTTCAGGTGACACTACAACATAATGGAGACAAAGAGTTAATCTGATGATGGAGACGGAAGACAGTCAGGGAACTCCCCAACGGTTTACAGCAGCTACCTCGTGTTTGGGCTTATTATTTGTTTACCTTTTTTGTCATTACTAGATTCTTCTAATTTTTTTATCATTACTAGATTCTTCTAAATATCGTTTTCTCATTCAAGCAGCATTTTTTTTGTAGTCCTACCATGTTGGTATATAAATTGTAGTCCTACCATGTTGGTATATTTGTTTTCTACCATATTATTACTAGAAAAAAAGGCAATCCGGTTTATGTATGGTATAAAGCAAAGAGATTCTTGCTGGCCGATATTTCTGAATCAAAATATATCAACGCTTATATATATTATCTTGAAGTGTATTTGTTCAAAAAGTATAGAAATGCAAACAACAATACTATTCATGACACTAGGCAGGGTCATAACATTCCACTACCAATTTCATCTACAAATCAAATAAAAAAATAATTTATTTATAATGCAAAAAAAAATTATAACCTACCAAATACAATTAAAAACACTAATAATTTTACGACTTTTAAAACAGAAGCCAAATATTATTTTCTATCTAAAGCTCTGTAGAAGAATTCTTTGGTGACATATTTTAATTTGTTTTTGTTTATCCCTGCATTTTCCATTGTTTTTGTTTACTTTGGTTTTAACATCCTAAGCTAGTTTACTTATAATGATTGTTTAAGGTTGTGTTTTAGGTTTAATTGATTGCTGAGACTTTGTTTATGGGATCTGTATCTTTAACAATCATGTTTTGAATTGAATATAAGAATTAATAGTTGAAATAGGTTATTATATTATATAACAGTTAATAGTTGAAGTAGGGTAGGTAAGTAAGTATTTTAAATGTAATTAAATGTAATCAAAAATGAAGTAGTTAGTAAGTAGATGTAAACCACAAAAAATAAAATAAACTTTTTTAATCTCAATAACTAAGCTCCTAAACTAATGTAAGTAACTAATTTTGAGTCAGTTGTAACCAAACAATCAACGAAGATCATTAAATTACTTTAAAGAAATAATCAAAACAAAATAACATAAAAATGCAACGATATGTGCCTCATGTGTGTGCCAATTCAGGTAGCTGCCTCGCTAATATTAACTTGGGGAACGTTTGGCAATTTCCGGTGAAGGGAAGTTTCCTTTTCGTCAGTTTAATTTTTCTATTTTTCAATGAAAACTACATCAATATCTTAATAATGAAATGTGAATGATGTGACTTTATGGAAAGACTGTATGTGTAACATTCTCGTATGGAGTCACTACCGAATTATATTCAAGTCTATATTATTGGATTTTCCAATCTAACCTAACCACTTTTGCTTTTGATTCCATCCAAATAATCTTAATCAATTAAATAGAAGCACTTGAAACGAAATTTTATCATTTACAAACCTGCAATCATACTTTTTTTAAACTGCATTGAATCATTTACCTGTATATTTCTACTACATTCCCCATACCAACAGCTAACATTTTTTTTTGAGAAAATGCTATGTTGTTTGCAGGTTGTATGAGTTTATATTCCTGTACTGGTCCTTCGAGTTTCCTTACATCCCATATTTTCAATTCCCTATTAGATGAAGACGTTGCCATGTACCTGTAGGTAAGAACAAAAATATTTTATGGAGGTAATGGTTTAAAAAAACCAAGCAACTTACATTCCACTAGGATCTACGTCAACACCAATTACAGGAGCTTTATGACACAACATTTTGGCCAATGGATCCCTTGAAGTTGGAGACCAAAATGATACCACACCTTTTGCGTGCCCCAAGCATAGCGTAGCATTCCATGGATTTTGTGTTAAAACTGACAATCTTCCTAAATTTGTATTATATTGGCCAACAATTTGCCCAATGGATATATCAAGCCAGCTCAAATATCCTTCGTCACTCTGAAAAAAGTGGCAAATATTGGTAGTGGAAAGAACTATTGTTTGAAAGCAATTTACAGAAACAAGAGAGCCAAAATAATCAACTATAACTTTTCGGGAATTCAACTCTCGATTATTCTCCAATTATCCAGACCAACCATCTTTATTTTCCACAATTTTTTTCTCAAATTTCTTTTGGGCTTAATATCGGCCTTTTTTATTTTGAAATCAAACTCAAAGAAATGTTGGGCACTGGCAGAAGGATAATACAAGTGAACATTTTCAGAAATTCATATATAATTTTGAAAAAGTATACAAAAGTTCGTTTTTCCAATTTGGAAAAATGTTTCATTTGAAAATATAAATGAATTTTGGAAAATACATTATTTAGGAATAGGAAGTGAAGAAATATTAAATTAATGATGATCAGAAGAACTAAATTATCTGACCTGATTTTGGCAGTTTCAAGATAAACTTCATATTCAAAGGTACTCAAAACATTGTGACATCACATAACCATCAGTGTTGCAACTTTATGGATAATTATAGAAATTGCTAATAATTTGCACGCTACTTTTTTACTGTTAGATACACTCGTTATTCTTCTGGGATACACTATGGAGAGTCTTTTGTAACAAAGCCACAATTATTTCATAAATAATAGTAAGGAGTGTAGGTAGTAGCTATCGTTGTGAAAACTCACACAACACTTCATATCATTTGCAGTGCAATAAAATTGTTAGTGACTTATGTGAACTATTCATGCATCAATTATCTATTGCATGCGCCCCACGTTTTTCATTTTCAATCTTACAACAATTCTCATAGCTATTAAAAATTCATAATAACATTTTCAGGACAATCTCCATGGGGCTAGGATAAATTATTTCATACTTTTTAGTCCTTTTTATAAACATATTTACATAATTATTTTATACTTTTTAGTCAATTTTATGAACGTGGTATATTTAAATAATTATTTTATACTTTTTAGTAATTTTTAAAAATGTGGTATACTAAAAAAGAAATATATCTAAATAATTATTAATTTCATACAACTCTGATCGCTCATTTTCCCTATTGAATTTTCCCTTCTGGGTATCCGGATTTTTTGGGAGCGTTCATCCGTTTTATTTTCGGGTTTTTTATATGCTTGTTATTCTTGACTATTTTCTGGAGCTTTAAATTTTTCTTCATCTTTTCCTTTTCGAATTCCATTGGTTTAAATTTCCATTTGTTTTTTGTGAAATAATTGTTACTTCAACAGATTTTTTTGATTTTCTAACCTCACTTTCTCACTTGTGAGATGCAAGGTCAAGAATCGCAATAGGATTCACTATCTCGGAGCACACTCTAGATCACAAAACAATGTCCTCTTGTCACCGGTGTGGAGAGATTGTGTGATCCTAACCTCATCGGGAAGTTAGTTTAAAATCGATTGCAACATTTGTATCGGAGAGACACATAAGCGAGCTAATAAAAACGTTGTAAAAATAGGTTGACTTTCTTTCTTCTTATAATAATACATCGTACACAAAGAGTGCTGTCAATAAGCACTTCATGCAGTACTTGCAACAAGCATAATGATAAAAAAAACGTTATTTCTAATATTGCTCAATACTCAATACCATACTATATGTAAAAGGGAAATAGAGGAAATTGCTAGATAATGGAAAAAGGGGAAAGAAGGAAGGAGTTATTAATAATCAAGAACCTAGAAAGAAATAGATTTTTGGATAATAATTATATTAAAAGTAAACAGAGGAGTGCGGAGCACGAACTAAGAATCATGAATAAATCATTGGCGATCGAAAATAAGGTGAAAATTCTTCAGAAATAATGTTGTCACAGTTGATCGAAAAGATCATAGAGAGATGCTGAAAATTTCTATAGAAGAAATATATTACGCTGAAAGTGAGATACAAAGTTAATAATTTAAGTTTTCGTCAATCATCATGTTGCATCTGTTTTTATACATTATTTTGATAGGTTGACCAGTGCATCATACTAGTTAATCATTCTTCAATAGATTATTGATGATATCAGGTCTTGAAATGTCAAATAAAATTACAGTCAAAGAAATTACAGTTTCAACATATTTATCTATATACAGTCATAATAAAGAAAAGAGGATTGTTAAAACTGGATGAAAAACTTCCATGACTCAGCAAAAAATAATCACACCAAAAATACTGGTTACAGAATCAAGAAAAATTCATTGAGCACATTTTTTTGGCGATAACGGTTTGAGTTGATTTATTTTTTCTTCACAACAATATTTATTCTGAAACATCTCCTTTCTCCCTCATTATTTTTGAATACTGTTGAAGATGCAAGTTTTCAGTCAACTGTAGGAAGGTATTTCTTGTGTTTCCAGGAAGTTTACAAATGAAATCTTTTTGAAATTTGTACTTATTTTATGGACAACTTGCCATGAGAGTTTATTTGAGTATAAGTCCCATTAGAGTTTTCTGGCAACTTAGTGAAACCGAGAGTGTCGGGGCAGTTCGTGGTGAACTTTTCCCAAACACAGCAAAAAATATTTATTGTTCATATGATAACCTAAAACAAAACCCTGTTAAGATGCCTAAAAACCATGGTGCTTGCACTTATATCTGGAAAAGTTTGTGAGTTTTCTAATTTTCTTTTGTTTTTTAGCAAGCGCGTATTTAAGGAGGGCGGGGGGTAATTACCCCCCCACGAAACGGTTTTTTTAAAAATTGATGGAATAGCCACCACACTCCACATCTCTACCTAAATCTTTTTCAATTTTTTCCGCCGACGAAAATTTGCTATTTAAAAAAAAACTGACTTAGTTTTTTGGCAATAGATAGATAGAGAAAATAAAAAAACAGGTCCATGAAGAAAACTCTATCTCAAGTATTTATAATATTAATTCAACGTTGAAAATAGGGCTCCGCGTGGGCTTTAATGCAGGAGTACAGCACCTCTTGCGAGAGCAATGCACATCATTTTTTTTTTATACTATTTAAAAATTTAAAAGAATTATATCATCTGAATACTTGAAAGAATGTAATTCCGTTAGAAAAAAAAAATTTCATTGAATTTTGATAATGTGAGAGACTATTATTGTTAATTAAGTTTTTTTTTTGGAACCTCCGATTTTATTAGAAATCGAATTGTTCGCAGAATGACACCATTATTTTTTTGCTTCTAGGAGCACATTTTACATGTGTACTAAATTATATTACGCTATAAAATTGTTTAAAAGTTGATTATTTTGCTAATTAGGTATTTCTAAAGTTAACAAAATATTAGAAAACGAGTAGATATTGTAATTTTTTCAATTGATATTTCACATTATTCTCAGTTTTATGTCTGACAAGGCATTTTACAACGCTTTTGAAAAAATACGCTATTTAAAATATTTATTAACAAATGGATAAGTTGAATATTTTTCAAAATTGTTTTTTTGCATTAGGTTGTTAAGGTTAATTATAATTGAAAAAAATTTTTTTATTGTTTATAATAGTTTCTTTAATTTTTTTATTATTTAAATAATATATAAATATTTTTTTTCTTTAAAATTAATAATTGGTTCTTCTCTACCTAATAAGAATTTTTTCCATGAATAATGTAATTGTGTATTTACTCAACAATTAAACAAACTTTTTGGAATTTTTTTTTAATGGAAAAAAAAAAAAACACCATTTCGGCAATTAATGTTCAAAAAATTTGTTTGAAATTTTTATAGAAAAATTATAAAATAAAAATTGTGAACAGTTTGTCGTATATGGTTGTTTTTGTTAAAAAATAATAATACTGCCAATCAAAGTTTCTTTATAACATATTGTTAAGTGAATAAACAATTACATGATTAATAAAAACAATTTTTTCTTATTGGTTAGGTGGAGAATTAACCAATAATTAATTTTTTTAAAGAAAAAGTTTTGAATATATTATTTAAGTAATAAAAAAACAAAAAAACTATTATAAATAATTTTAAAAAATTAGGAATTTTTTTTTTCAATCATAATAAACTCTCAGCAACCTAATGCAAGAAAACAATTTCTGGAAAATATTCAAGTTATTCATTTGTTTTTGAATTTTTTTTAATCGTAAAATGCCTTTGTCAATCAAAACTGATAATAATGTGAAATATCACACACAAAATAATCAACCTTTATACAATTTTATACCGTGATATTATTGAGTTACACATGTAAAGTGTGCTCCAGGAAGCGAAACAGAATATGGAGTCATTCTGTGAACAATTATTAGGTTTTTAATAAAATCGGTGGTATCAAAATTTAATGATAACATAATTTTCCATTGAAATTACATTCTTTCAAGTGTTCAGCTGATAGTATTTTTTTTTTTAAATGTCATGTTTTTTTCTTTTCAAATCTTGTGATGCTAACATATTTCACTTGATAAAAAAGTGTCTTCATATTTTAAATACAATGCCAGTTAGTGTGGTTGGTTGGATTAGCTCTACTTCATGTTCATAGAGATGTGCAAATAGATGTTTCAAATGTTATTGAAAGGTTTGCAAATAAGAAATACAGGAGACTGGATTTCATTTTGTGATATTTTATTTTAACGAAAGAAATCTTTGTTTCTGTACCTACTTATAAGTATATGCATATATTTTTTTTTTTTTTTTTTTAATTGAATAAAAAAAAATACTTTGTACCTATATTATATTTTTTATGTCATTAACCCCCCCAAACATAATTCCTAGATTTTTTTTGGGTTTTGTACCATTTGAGTTTGAGGTTGAGATTTTATTTTCGAAGATTTTGACAGACGGATAATTGGACATGAAATTAATGTCATTAAATTTCAGAAAATATAAAATTCAATGCATACAATATGATGGACTATTTGTTAATTTGTACTTGACTTTGGTACTGAATAAATACAGGAGAATATTCGAATCTGCAGCTCTAAACTGTCCACACAAAATACAAATGGGGGCTATTTTACAAAAAGTATCCTTAGGTACACACTACACTAATTAAAAATCAACACTTCCTTATGCACTAATGAACGATATTTTTGAAAGAATTAACTACAAAACTGACAAAACAGAAAAAGATTTAATATCTAATGAAGATGTTAAAAATTATGTTTTGACATTAAGCGAGGATACAAACATTTTTGAACAGCATCCTCTACCACAGAGATTGAAGCTCTCGTATAAGCAACAGGTGGTGACTCCTCAAAAATCTAAACAATATGAAATCAGTACAAGTACCAGGGTTTTTAGACATCTTAGTTGAAATGTCATGTTGAAGTTATAATATTCTTAAAGTATTCTGAAAAATATAGGATATAAAGAAACTACATAAAAAAAACAATGAACCCTGAAAATGATATTCACCATTGTTGCAATTATTGTAATCTACATTTCCTTTATTTGTTATAGTTTATGAATTTGTGAAAAAATCTGGCATTTAAGAGCCCCTTAAATAATAGTTCTAAGGAGGTGCATCCTCTTGCCCTGTCTAGAAACATCAGTGGGCACTGAAATGTGTTGAAAGAATTGGATAGATCAGCTGATACTTACACATGTTCCCAATAGAAAGTGGTAAGGTAGGAATTCCATTCTAGAAACTTTATTCAGCCTCTTGACACAATGCAACTCGATACCTTGATTGTCATAAATATAGACCCAGTCCTTTTGAGCTGCTGCAAACATTGTTTCAATGTGTAGCCAACTGACCTCGTGGACAGATTCCATAACATTCATTTCACAATGAAGTTTTTTTGTTACCCAATCGAATGCTGCGACATGTCCTTTTTTTCCCCCCAACAACAAATGCCTGCCATTTCTCGTATACTTAGCACGATAAGGACCAAAGTCAAGTTTCAAATCAAAATGTTTTGACGCGGCTGCAATATCTACATTTTTCACAATTTGCTTTTGAGTGAATTGAGTTGTAGTTTCCCCATCATCTGCTTCGAGGTAACTGCAAAATGTAAAAAAATTATAGTTTGAAGTAACTAAAAAACACGCTTTTGTAGCAGTAATTGACCAAAAAATTAACTTTAATGTAACAAAAAGCGTGTGGTGCTTGATCTCAGTTCTTAAATTTTTTATCGTTAGCTATTCGTAAAGGTAGAGTCATTATGAAAAGTAAGGAGAGAGCACCCCACGCTTTTTATAAATTAAAGTTAATTTTCTTGCAATGACTTTCTTCTTATTTTTAACTTTTTAGTTCATATTGAACTGATAGTAGTTTATGTAACAAGTACGCAGAGTGACGCTTTAGTGGACGAATCGGAATGTTTATGGTTGAGGAGTCAACCGAGTCCGGAATATGAAGATGATGTCGACTAAAGCCAATTGCGTACGTGTTGCATGCAACATTCTAGTAGCTTTCCAAATAAACAGAAATGCCACACATATTTCCTCGCCGTGCATACATGTTCAATTACCATACATACGGAAAGGAAATTTTGCAAAAATCATAGCAAGCCATTGTTTATGAATGACACGTTTGTCAAATATTAATGTTCATTTTTCATAAAGAAAGTATTCCAAAAGAATATTTCGAAGAAAACATGAGCTGTCACTACAAAATTTCAAATAATCTAGAGTTTATTACGTCTCCTGAAACGTTTTTAGGATATTAAATATAAATTTTCTGAATAAACAAATTTCAGTCCGCTAAAGTGGCATTTTGCGGACTGTTTTCGGTATTCAAAGTATTTCATTTTGTAAAGCATATACAAAAAAAAAATTACAATTGCCTTAGAGTGTCCCTAAACTGAAAAATGTCCATTCTTCCTATAGCATTCGATTTTTTTTTAATTTTCGGTTGAGGACTTTTTCATAGATTCCACTGAAAAGGGGTGGGGACATTTTTCAGCGTCATCTGTATTCCGACTGTCGTAGAAGCAACACGTCATAAACTATAATATATTTACTATTGCCTGAGAGTGTTCACAAACTGAAAAATGTGGGTATTTATTTCAAATGTTTCGTTATCGGTTTTTGATTTGCCAATTTTTCTCAACTTCAAATGATTGAAAATTCTTCGAAATACTTTAATGATTTTTTTTACAGATATCTAAAAACACAGGTGTGCCAGCTATTTAGCCATAAAAGAATTCGGGGAGCTGCAGCACACGAAAGTTTGGGGGTGTCAATTTGTCAAGCCATCGAAAAAGTGAGAGTGAGATCTATATACATTATTATATTTTTCTCGTTTTTTTTTTTCTCTTTTAACAAATTGCTTCACTTAGTGATGACAAAATTGTCAAATATAGGGAGGGTAAAAAAAATTATTGAAGAAAAATCTAGTCAAATGGAAACGGAAAAATGGTTAAAACACATCAAATATAGTATTCGGCTTTGTAATAACGGGATCAAAATGTTTGCCAACAGTTCCATGGGCTGTTGCAAAAATTAGAAATGAATTTGGGTAATTTCATAAGACAAATGAAGGTGAGTCGGGATTTTACTAAGAAAAGATTAGTCATGTGGGGAGACCTGAAATCTACTTTTCGGGAAAGTGTATGTACAGGAGTCATCATAAATTTGGTTCATGGGGGAAAAAAACAATGTTTCAAACATACTCTCAGCATTTTCGAATGTAGAATCGCCAACATGTTGAAAAAATATCCCATGCTGAGGGTAAATACGTGTTTTTGTGGGGAATTCTTAAAAATGGGCTTGGACAAAGAACAACTCAATTTGAAGTATATCAATACTAAAAACCATGTGATCGATTGGGTTAAAGATTTGAAGGCGTGGGTTTCAGGAAAATGTCATAGATAAATTGTATTCGGCAGTGGCATAGTGTATTCGGGTTTGTAACAATACCAACATGCTCAAAAGGAGTGGCAATCGTTTGATTTGGCAATGTTAGAGGACTACTCTGAATTTTAAATGAAGACAAACATCCTTTTTGAAAATTTCCGCGAATTTCCACAAAACTTACGGACTCAGTCCAGCTTGGTGCTATACCATGCCTGCATGATCGTGCATCTTAGAGTAAACAAAGTACAAACTGGAAATTATCAAAGATGCTCCTTTGCATTGAGAAAGGGATTCGGGCGGTATTATAAGTAAGTGTTGCAATCGATTCTCCCAAACCAAAAATAAATATATGGGGGACGGGTACAATCCTCAACAACCATACAAATATTTGTTATACTTGGACGTGAATAACCTGTATGGATGGGCTATGAGGGAGTGTCTACCTTCTGGATGCTTCAGATGGCTTGAAAATTTCGATTCTTTGAATGTGTTGGAGATATCCGATACTTCAGATATCGGCTATATCCTCAAAGTCAACTTGGAATATCCCGAAAATGTACATGATAGTCACAAAGATTGTCACTTTGCGCCGAACATCAAACTCCTACATACTCAAAATTACCAAAATGAATGTCCACCCTGTACAATAAGGAAAATTATGTCGTATATTATCACGTTTTGAAACAAAAGCGTGTTTATCAATCAATCAATCAAACATTTATTGAATTAGTTATCATTCACAGTAACACTAGTAAAAGCAGAACATAACATAACATCATCGTGAAATACACACTAATCCAACAGATCAAACAGCTAAAAGTTAATATAATACAATAAATATAGGTACTACACAATTCTAATAAATGAAAACAGACATTAGTCAGTGATACAATTGCTAAACAACTCGATCATCAGATGAGGACAATTAAAAATAATATTGTGAAATAAAATAAAATTATGAAACATGTAATACTATTAGGTTTCAAGGAGAAACTCTTCAACAGAGTAGTATGCTTTCTGCAATAACAGAATTTTGAGTCGCCTTTTAAAGATATTAATATTAGATGATTTAATGTCACTATTTAGCCTATTATAAAGTTTAACCCCGCAGTACATGGGATGATTCTGTGATACCGTCAATCTACTATAAGGTTGATGTAGATGTGAGTTATTTCTAGTAAAATGATCGTGGATTTGTTCATTTTTTGGAATCATTGAAATATTGTTTTTAATGTATATCAGAGTATTGTAAATATACAAACATGGCATCGTTAAAAAACTGTAATGAATGAATAATGGCCTACAATGTTCTCTTGAAGATGAACCAGCCAAAATTCTAATTGCTTTTTTCTGAATAGCAAAGACTTCATTAGCTTTCGCTGATAAACCCCATTGTTCAAGACCATAGGAGATAACTGATTGAATTAGACTGTGGTATAGAAGTTTGAGAACATCAAGAGAGACTGTTTGTTTCAACTGACGAATTAAATATATATGTTTACTAAGTTTAAGTTTGACACTGTCAACATGGTACTTCCAGGTAAGTTTATCATCAATCTCGACCCCTAAGAATTTAGTACAATTTACTTGATGTAAAGATACATTATTTAATTTTACCAAATAGCTTATATCAATTGCTGTATTTTTGTGACAAAGTTGAGCATTTGAGATTTGGCAGTATTTAGAAGCAGGCCATTTAGTGAACACCACTCAGAAATTTGATCAGTTACTTCCTGAGCTTTTTAATTACTTCAGACATAGTACTCGAGATACCAAGATGTTGGTGTCATCCAAAAATAACAGTTAAGGAAGATTTAGAACAGAATTTCGGAAGATCATTTATAAAAACTAAAAATAAAAGAGGTCCTAGAACGGAACCTTGAGGTACCCCTATTGACACACTTTTTCTTTCAGAAATTGTTTCGTTCACACAGACCAGCTGACTACGATCAGCCAGGTAAGATCTTACCCAATTCAATGCTGAGCCACGTACACCATATAACTGCAATTTGTGTAGTAGTATGTCATGGTCAATGAGGTCGAATGCTTTACTAAAATCGAAAAATAATCCAAAAGTGTGATGTTTGTTATCCAAAATGTCCAGCACATGTTTAATGAGTTGATCAATTGCTCCAACTGTAGATTTATTTTTCTATAAGCATTCTGATTGGAAGACAATAATCTGAAGGATTCTAAGTAATTATATAATCTTTGGAAAAACAGTATTCTATAATCTTAGAAAACTGACTGAGTAGAGATATAGGCCTGTAAGATGCACAATCAGAGCGAGAACCCTTATTTTTGTAAATTGGTACAATTTTAGACATTTTTAGGATATCGGGAAAACTCCCTTCAGTGAAAGTGGCGTTCACTATATCCATTAGAGGCTCAGAGATCAAATTAGCAACCATTTTAATGACATTGCCAGGAATTTCATCAATACCTGATGATTGTTTCTTGCAGACTTTTTTTATAACTTCCTCAATTTCGATTTTAGTAACAGGGTATAAATAAATACTTTGTAGAGCGGGTGATATATAATTAATATTTTTAGTATCAGGTTTGGATATACTACTATTGACTGTTGAGAAGTAATCACTAAAAAGGTTGCTAATATCATAATTATTAGAAAGAATGTCCCCATCATCAACACTTTGAAGAAAAGGTATGGCATTGCCAGTGTAACCATTCTGTGCTTCCTTGATTATTTTCCAGGATTCTTTCACTTTATTGTTAGCTGAAGAGATTCTGTCATCATTGTAAGTTTTTTTAGCATTTTTTAATTTGGCCTGATAAGTTTTTTTAAGGTCATGATATTCCTTCTGATATAAACCATTTTTATATACTTTGTTTAACTCTGATACCTCAGTTAGCCTTCTGCTCAATTCTCTCAACTCATTACTGATCCACCTGGGGACCTCGGATTTTTTGTTCATAATTAACTTTTTTGGAAATGCAATGTTGAAATAATAAGAAATTGTATTATAAAAATACTCAAACTTAGAATTAGCACCATCTATGACATACAATGGCGACCAATCGGTCTCCGATAGAAAGCTAGAAAATAACTGAATATTATTGTCACTATAACATCTCGTGTGTTTTTTAAGGTTTTGGTCCAACTATCATTTAATTTTCAACTTTTTAGTCCATACTGCTAGAAATGTGTGTTTTTGAACTTTTTAACTATGGGAGAAAACTCAACGATTAATTCAACCACATGAGAAGTTTTTACTAACTTTTGGTGCAAGTAGATTGTAGGGGCGGGGGTCGATATGGCTCTTCAGCCGGAAATCTCAACCTATAAGGTCTTTTGTACATAATTTTGGTGAAAGGATTAAGACCGTAACTGTGAATTTACCAAATATATGAAAGGTAAATTACACATTTTTACCAGTGACACCAAATCTTGGTAATGTGAACTAGACATTTTTTTTCTGACGATCTTTGTGGGAATAGCAGATAATAGCTATGAAATTATTATATTGCCATTGGTTCTTAATACAGCTGCAAAATTTCAAATGATTCGGAAGTCTGGAAGGGAGTGAAAATTAATTTCAAAGATTCCGTTACATCATACATACAGGTGAAGTTAATAAATGCGCTTTAAAAACACTTGAGTGAGTAATAATTCAACAAACCCTGTATCTTCGGTCAGTAAAATTTCAGCTTTGGCAGCTTGTTCAATAGCAAATTGTATTTTCTTCTCCTTCTTTTCCCACTTCTTTTTATGGAAAGTAGTTCGAATACTTCTTAAATTTACACCTTCACCCTTGCTGTATTTCTCAATGAGCTCTTTGGAAGGCTTAACTTTTCCTTTGAAAGTTGGGTTTGGGTTGGATTTTTGGGGTAATTTTATTTTTGATCGATCTTTTCTGTCTTCTAATCGTCGTCCCCATGGTTTTTTCTTTATATTACTGATGTCAAATGTAACAGTATCTGGAACTGTTTGTTGATCTTTGGATTCCTGGACCTCCGATTCAGTTTTTGAAAAATAGCGTACGGCTTGCTGAAATTAAAATAATAAGTTCAGATATAAAATTTATTTTTTTATCATACCTTCCCCATCACCATTCATTTCCTAACTCTGGAAAAAATAAAAATCCACCTTTTCGTAAATCTAACACACTTAACCTAACACGACATACGACCAGTGTGACAAGAATTGAAATGTCATAAGTCATAAGTGCTATGGACGCTATGGTTCCCTGCAAATTAGGCAATCCATCGACCTGTCAAAACGAAAGAAATATGGCGGGTGTTGGCACACATTTTAATTAGTCGTAAGCGACCATAGTGGTAAAAGTGTTCATTTTGTGATTTTCTGTGCGCATTTGAGTAGTTTTTTCAATTTTGGATTATAATTTGTGCTTCAACTGAAGAAAAATGCCCCTTATTTGCATTGTAGTTAACTGTGGGTCCCGTCACGACAGGGATAGGGTCGGGTTTCACTCGGTGTCTACAGTTTCAAATCATAAGTTTTTGACCAGTTAAAATGACTTATCGAGGAGGAGAAGAGCTCTATAATTAGCTGCAATTAAGATGTCTTAAAACCCTGGTGAATGAACTGATTCGATATTGTTTACATTTTCGAGGGGACACCACCTGTTACTTCAACAGAGCTTCTCTCTCTGTGGTAGATGGCGTCGTCCAAAAATGTTTGTCTACATTCTCGCTTAATGTCAGAACTTAATTTCTGACATCTGCAGCATCTTAAATGAAATTATTTTCAGGGTTTTGTCGGTATTTATGCGTTTTCCATCTCTTTGATTTGAAATCTTGCTTAGCTTATTCCTGAGTTTGTTCTTTAAAAAATCACTCGTTTATCAGTTCATTAGTGCGTGAGGAATTATTTATTTTCAGGTAGTGTCGTGTGCAAGGATACTTTTTGTAAAATGGGCCACATTTGTATTTTGTGTGGACAGTATAAAGCCGCAGTTTCGAATTTTCACCTGTATTCTGTACCTAAAGCAAGTACAAATCTTGAATTGACTAATAATGATATTTCCATAGTTCATCATATTGTATGCATTGAATTTTATATTTTCTGCAATTTAATGACAATTTCATTTCCAGTTCTCCGTCTGTCAAAATGCGTTAACACGACAGTGCTTTCTTTGTGCAATGTTCGGGGGCTTCTAATTCTAGCTTTGCTACTAGTGAAGTTTGACAGATGTCTCTTTTCAACCAATAGCAAAGCTAGAATTAGAACCCGCGAACAGTTCGCCACAAAAATAAATCTGAGGAAATAAATATACCCTGTTACTGAATTGAAACTAAAACGAAATTGGCGCCATCTGACACGCTACTGATCTCTATTATCAAGTAGGCCAGTGTCGCCAAGTCGATCCCAAACTTCTACAGGTATACATGTATAAGTGCAAGCACCAGGGCTTTTAGACATCTTAGCTGCAATCAACCTAGAAGATCTTACGGATTCGAAAATCAAGTATCAGAGAGGCTGCAGCAGTGTGCACATTCGTGATAGTATCCTTCATTCCATCATGGATACCTATAACTTCAGACTTTTGTGATTTGATTTGTTCCTATGATTACTTGTATGATTTTGCCTACTTATATATCTCTGAACTATTGTACATTAGGAGGTCCCATTTCAAATGAAGTTCATATATATATATATATATATATATATATATATATATATAGATAATTGATATATTTTTCACTTCAAAAGTGGAGAAAACTCCAAATGAATGTTCATATATATGTACCTACCTCCTCAAAAAACTTTCTTAAACATATTGTTATTGAATTACTGGAATACAAATTTTCTTTAGGATTCTGGTGACTCAATAAATAAAAATATTTAGAAATATGTCTTTCAATCTCAACCTTCCCATGTTAGATATTTCAGGCAATTATCGAAAGCCTCGATCAAGTCTTGTGAAGGGTGTTGTATTTGATTACTCTCGTTTCGGATGTCCATCGTCTTAATGTATTTGAAAAGGTTTTCACGATGTTTCGAATGTGAATACTGTATTCAGACGATTGCAGATACAAACATTCGAAACATCGTGAAAACCTTTTCAAGAACATTAAGACGATGGACGTCCGAAACGAGAGTAATCAAGTTACCACATCGTCTACAACCTTCAGAGGGTATTGTAATTTATTAACAGTAAAATTGGATATATCGTGATATTTATCGAAATTGTACTATAAACAAATATAATATTGTGTCATTTTTTTATAATTGGTATTAAATAAGAGTAATCAACTGAATCAGTAAAACAACAAATAAACAAATATTTATATATATATATATATATATATATATATATATATTCATTTGAAACATTTAATTTTTTAAAACAACTGAGCAAGAGGCAAGTCGTCCAATACATTTTTTGACTGGATGGCATTGACCACATAGCTTCCAAATCTGTGCTGCGTGACATTGCCTGTAATATAGCACCAATATGACCACCTACTTCACTGTTTCCGGCCATACAAGTACAGGGAGCAGTACAAATGCTTTCATCCTTTTCAATTATGTACCAAACATCTGAAGGTTTTTAATTTGCCTTTTGTGAATACTTGACCTGAAAAAAAGTTATGTTGATTAGAAAGAACTATTATGAAAGTTGAGAAGTAATATTCTTAAATATCAAATCAATGTCTCTATAATGAACAAATGTGGCAATAAACCTAATAGATCAGATCAGAAGTTATAAATAGCTTCTTATGTATTATTATTCCTAATTTATAATAATTCACTCGATGACTCAGGATTTGCAACTGTACATGTACCCATTAGAAAAAATCTGCTGCCTAGGAAAAAATATACTAGATATGAATGATTCTGAATTTTTGTTCTCACCTTCACAACGAAGCCAGATTCAAAGTATGTATGGATTTTAAAACTTGTATAGGGCTTCATCTGCATTTGGGAAAGCTGAGTAAAAAGCAAATACGAAATAATATCCATATTCGTAACAGGAGGAGCACCAACAATTGAACAATTCAGTTAAGAAATATTCAGTGTAAAAAGGATCTAAATCACTGATCAATCCTCAACTTCATTTTATACATGTAACAAATACATTGATAAAAATGTAAACAGAAGATGGGGATGTATTTTCAAGCATACCGTTCACCAAAGCCTCTGCTTTTCAACAATAGTGTCTTCAGGTAATCACTCTCCATCTGAATATTATTAATTAACAACACAAAAGCTCCGAAAATAACCAAAAATACACTTTTACAAGCCAAAGGTACACACTAACAATGATGTTCTTATGGCGATTATCAGTTTGTGTGCCAACAACCGCCATATTGGGTCACGTGGTATGGATTGCCTATACTTAAGATGTCTAAAAACCCTGGTGAATGAACTGATTCGATATTGTTTAGATTTTTGAGGGGACACCACCTGTTACTTCAACAGAGCTTCTCTCTCTGTGGTAGATGGCGCCGTCCAAAAATGTTTGTTTATATTCTCGCTTAATGTCAGAACCTAATTTCTGACATCTGCAGCATCTTATATGAAATTATTTTCAGTGTTTTGTCGGTATCTATGCGTTTTCCATCTCTTTGATATGAAATATTGTTTAGCTTATTCCTGAGTTTGTTCTTCAAACAATCACTCGTTAATCAGTTCATTAGTGCGTGAGGAATTGTTTATTTTGAGGTGGTGTAGTGTGTTAGGAAACTTTTTGTAAAATGGGCCACATTTGTATTTTGTGTGGACTAAAGCCGCAGATTTTTCGCGAATTTTCGCCTGTATTCAATACCAAAAGCAAGTACAAATCTTGACGAATTGACTAATAATGATATTTCCATTATATTGAATGCATTGAATTTTGTATTTTCTGCTATTTAATGACAATTTCATTTCCAATTCTCCGTCTGTCAAAATGAAGTTAACCTGAAATTTAAATCGTACAAAATACGAAAAACAACATGATAGTGCTTTCTTTGTATAATGTTCGGGGGCTTCGAATTCTAGCTTTGCTATTGGTGAAGTTTGACAGATGTCTCTTTTCAACCAATAGCAAAGCTAGAATTAAAACCCGCGCACAGTTCGCCTCAAAAAGAAATCTGAGGAAATAAATATACCCTGTTACTGAATTGAAACTAAATCGAAATTGGCGCCATCTGACACGCTAGTAATCTCTATTATCAAGTAGGCCAAGTGTCGCCAAGTCGATCACATACCAGGACGAAATTATCAAGTCATTTATGTATCATGATATTAAATATGATTTTGAAACGCTTTGTTTTTATTGCAATTCAAATCAACATGATGTATAATGTACAAAAGTATGGTTCAGATGGTTCTATTTCCATCTTCCATCGTTAGGGGGCGTCAAACTCAATTCTATTGGTTGAATATCATTCGTCTTTCTCTCTTAATTTTTATGGAAATTTCAGGTTGGCAACTTGTGATGACTCCCTTATGGAAAAATAACGAACTGTTATGTGGTATCTGCAATGAACATAAACGAAAGAATCTATATAGGTTTGTTCCAGCGAGTTTTTGTGCATTTGTTCGAACGAAAGAAACCGAATAAAGCTCACTAGTTCAGAATTCGACCAAAAGATGAATTACTGTGAATCACTTGAGAGTGAGTTTGAACGTTCAATCAAACTTCAAACAGTTCAAAACACAGAATCAGAATACCCCAATCCTCAATCTCTAATTCAAAGTGTCAGTTTCAAAGACAAAATACACAGAGAATGAGAGTAAGATAAGATTATTTATGTCTGTCAATTGTCATTATTGTCAACCAAATATTATTAAACTTAACAGTGCAATGTTGTCGGACTTCATAAACACAGAGAAATAAGGATCTTCAGTATTCAGTGCAATATCCGCTACCCGCGTGGGACCACTTTCATCACATAATACAATACAAAATAAGTGCTACAAAAGTGCTACCTTTAGTGCTACGAACGGTTTTTTATGCAATATAGTGCTACAGTAGCACTGAAAGTGCTACATCTGGTCACACTGTAAGTTCAAGTAGAGTTCTCTGACAGAACTCTACTTGAACATAACTTAATTGTAAAGTTTTTTAGAGCTCATCCAGTATTGAAACGACCACTTTGGCCTTCCCCTACCTAACAACCAATTTTTCTCGAAGATACCCGAACCATTGTCTAACTGTGGCTATTAATAGACATTCCATAGGCGTACCAAATTATTTGCTATAGTCGAAACACGAGACGTAGTTTTTGGCGGACGAGTTTTGTGATTATGCTCCGATTCGATTCAAAATTGGTATGTAGGGGTTTTCGGAGTCGGAGATTGTGAATTTTTTGTCAAAATTGAATAAATAACTGCATTACCTATTTATTAATCAAACAAACCTAACCTTTCAAACGCTGCATGACAAGACACTGGTGAAGATTCGCCGTAGCATAAGCAGCCACATCAAATCGTGTCCACTCGTGTTTCCCCCCTCTCTACCTACCAAACGGTCGTTTCAATACTGGACGAGCTCTACCTTTTTTTTTTTCTCTCTCTCTCTCTCTCTCTCTCTCCAAATTCTCGATCCTTGCATCCAAATGGCGCATTGATCAGCTCATCCATGTGAGGAATCAATCTTGTCTGAAATAGGGAACACGCATGATTTTATTTTTTCTTTGCATCAGTTCGGTCACAGAGTGGTTCGGTTCTTATAAATTACATTTTGTGAAAATAATTTCTCAAATCGCAAAATGTTATCGAAATTTTCAAATTTAGAGATGTGTCTCGATTCAAACTCGATTTGCCTTCACTTGAATAACTTCTAGCAAACACTAGCGCCAAATATGTTTGTTTCAGGAATCTGAATAGACACTACTATTTCTTACAACCCAAACATAAATTCAACCTTACTTTTGATGTGATGTTTCCATAGAATTGTAATTATAATATACTGACTAGAATGCGTTTCAAGCTGCGCGAAATGTCCCATGCATGGTGGCCGCCATTGTTGTTTATGTCCTCCTCGCACTAGCGGAACGATTCCAGTGGCATTGCTTGTAATGGAGAATAGGGTACATCATAAAACTTTTTTAATAAATTATGCATCAAAGGTACAGAGAATTGTGAATATAAATGTCATATACCTATGTAAAAAATGTTTACTCTTCCACCCATCTATTATATGAAGATATTGTCACAAGTTAGGGAAAATCATTTTACTTTCCCAAATTAACAGTTCATAATTCAAAATAAATAAATCAGGCTATTCAATATTCAACAACAAAAAATAGGCCGACAATGCAAAACATTTGTGCACATTTTAAGCGACCTAGAATTCCCAAAGAGTCAAAAATATAACAAAGAGAATTGCTGAATTGCTAACCTCGATCCAGCCGATGGATGAAAACAATTAGTTTTCGAGGTAAGGGGAAAAACTAAGATGTATAAAAACCCTGGTGCTTGCACTTATACCTGTAGAAGTTTGGGATCGACTTGGCGACACTTGGCCTACTTGATAATAGAGATTACTAGCGTGTCAGATGGCGCCAATTTCGATTTAGTTTCAATTCAGTAACAGGGTATATTTGTTTCCTCAGATTTCTTTTTGAGGCGAACTGTGCGCGGGTTCTAATTCTAGCTTTGCTATTGGTTGAAAAGAGACATCTGTCAAACTTCACCAATAACAAAGTTAGAATTCGAAGCCCCCGAACATTGTACAAAGAAAGCACTGTCGTGTTGTTTTTCGTATTTTGTACGATTTAAATTTGAGGTTAACTTCATTTTGACAGACGGAGAATTGGAAATGAAATTGTCATTAAATTGCAGAAAATAAAAAATTCAATGCATACAATATACTATGGAAATATCATTATTAGTCAATTCGTCAAGATTTGTACTTGCTTTTGGTATTGAATACAGGCGAAAATTCGCGAAAAATCTGCGGCTTCAGTCCACACAAAATACAAATGTGGCCCATTCTACAAAAAGTATACTTACACACTACACTACCTCAAAATAAACAATTCCTCACGCACTAATGAACTGATTAACGAGTGATTGTTTGATGAACAAACTCAGGAATAAGCTAAACAAGATTTCATATCAAAGAGATGGAAAACGCATAGATACCGACAAAACACTGAAAATAATTTCATATAAGATGCTGCAGATGTCAGAAGTTAGGTTCTGACAATAAGCGAGAATATAGACAAACATTTTTGGACGGCGCCATCTACCACAGAGAGAGAAGCTCTGTTGAAGTAACAGGTGGTGTCCCCTCAAAAATCTAAATAATATCGAATCAGTTCATTCACCAGGGTTTTTAGACATCTTAGGAAAAACAAAGGGGATTCAGTAGTTGTCAGAACTTGAGGGGTGCCACAAGTCATGAGTCGGTGATGTGCCCCCTGAAGAAAGAGCTGGAAGCCGGAGTAGGGTAGAAATGTAGTTTCTATTCTTGAGCTGCCGTTCTGGCAGCGTTGTATATATAGTCCTTAGGTGTAAGTATATTATATATTTATGATTGTAATAAATATTGTATGTTTGTTTTTGGATTCTGAGTTCATAATCTGCTTATCACAAAATACCACTGAGCTACCAACCCCCTTTAAGGCCCCTATAGACAATAGACATATGACAATATATGAGACATGTTTTACATATCCTTATAATTGAATAGGTATTTCTATCAAGATTTTTTATTGCACTATTACATCAATATTTGAAAAATGAGTAAGTTAAAAGGTCACATTTGATGTGGGTGCCAGATCATAGGGGGTTCAGAGATAACAAAGAAACAGATTGCCTCGCCAAAGAATAAAAAACAAACAATTTCCTGACTCAGAAACCTTCTGTGGAATCTCTTAAGTCCATAAGAGAGAAGAGTTTCGAGGCTGGGAAACATGAAATGAAATCTCACTGGAATAAAGTGCCAGGATAAAGACAATAAGCGAAAAGGCTAGTGAGCCTATCGCCAAAGAAAGTTAAATAGCTTCTCGAGTTGGACAAGAAATACTTGAAATTGGTAACGGGACTCTCACTGGACACTGCCCTCTGAGGTATATTTTTAATATTGTATTTATCCAAGCGACGAAACCAAAAAAATTAAATATACGCGTCGACTAGAGAACCTCCTCCTTTTTGGTTTCGTCGGTTAAAAAGGAGGAGATTCTATAGTCGACGCGTATATTTTTTTTATGTATGACCACGCATAACTTTCTACAGAAGAGTCCGATTCCGATGATTCTTTTTTCATTGGATAGGTCATACTCCGAAGTTGGTCCTATTTGAATTTGAAAAAAAAACCACTCCTAAGGGTAGCAAAATGGAAAATATTTATCGTTCACCCTCTGAATTTTGATCCGTTAACCGATTCTATCAGGCATAACTTTGTACTGGGTTTTCCGATTTGGATGATTTTTTTTATTACCTAGGGTGTACCTCATAGTTGATCATATTTGGGTTCGGAATGAATTAATCCACCCCTATGGTTAGAAAAATAGGGAATGATTGATTTTTCACTTGTGAACATTGGCACACATATGTAGTTGACATTGACAGATCGCTATTGTCATTATTTTCGTTCTCCTACATCCGTCACAGTTATAACATTCTATGGAAGGATGGACTTATATACAAAGTGATGAAATGAACTTAGCAGAACTATCAAAAATAATTTATATTATATATCAATAAATAGTTGAAGTAGATAATCGTATTATTAGTTGAAGTAAAGTGGGTAAGTATTTTGGAATTAATCAAAAGTTAAGTAGGTAGTATTAGTATATTTCAGCCACAAAAAATTAAAAATAAAAACTTTTTAACAAAAAATTAAACCGACGAAAAACGGAACTAAAAATCAAAAAATAAAATAAACTTCCTTAGTCTTGATAACTAAGCTCCTAAACTAATGTAAGTAACTAATTTCGAGTCGGCGCCAAACGAATAATCAACGAAGATCATTAAATTACTTCAAAAAAATTATCAGTATGTCACCGTGCATCTCGATGCTATCATTTTACGCTTTACCTAGCTTGTTTGTTTGGCGCCGCCTCAAAATTAGTTACTTACATTAGTTAAGGAGCTTAGTTATTAGGACTAAAGAGGTTTATTTTATTCTTTGCTTTTCAGTTCCGTTTTTCGTCGGTTTAATTTTTTGTTAAAAAGTTTTTATATTAGTGATCTTTGCCTCTCGACTATACCGTATATTTTCATTGTTTGAGAATATTTTTTGCCATTTGTTTAATTCTGTATAGTTGGCGCTATGAAATGAATCATATTAAAACTGGTTTTTGGAAATGCCTTTATCTGAAAGGGAAATGATTGAAATTTTAATTATGATTGGTGTTGGCGATATGATGCGGAATCAACAAGAGGTATGCAGATTATTCCATGAAATGCACCCAGATAGTGAACCTATTTCACAATCTACTGTAAGCAGAATAGAGCGAAAATACAGAGAATTAGGACACGTGAGGGATGCACCAAACCAAGGTAGACCTACAGTTAATGAAAATAATCAACAAGACGAGACGTAATTTTGTCGGCATCTGGATTTTTACAAAATACATTAATTCCTGATTTGGCCCAGCTTTTTCCTGATATTCAAATACCCAATAATTTAGAACGCAGAAGGCGCACCGCAACATTTTGAAGCAACTTTGGTAGTGTATCCAGTAGCTGCATAACTACGTAATTTCATATAATAATTCTTAATATGTTTATTCTTCATTTCGTTTTTTGTAAAAATATAGTATCGTATAACTTTCTAATAAAATTTTTAAAACACCTTTTGTATTGTTGCCCACCCTCTACCAATTTGACGCAGCTTGTGATATATTTTTGGAATCAGCTCAGCAAGTTTATTCATAAATAAAAAAAATTAGGGTGTTCATTTAATAAAGCCGCTGATGACGTCATCACTCGAAGGTAGATCACCCTGTATATTGGATTATTATTTGAAGAAACATTAAATTAAAATAAAAAATCGACCTGTTTCGGGAATTTTCAATGATATTGTTTATTTAGCTAATAATGAATGTATGCGTTACTTTATGGACACACTGAAAAGGCGATATGTATAAATAAGCATGGCCACATATCATTACCCACTACTACAAACTAATGTAACACTTCATTATATATAACAGTTTTTAATTTATCCACTATGATCACTATAACAAAAAAGACAACAAAGTAAAAGACACATCCAAACCGAACACAGAGAAATTAAAGAAAATTGGAATGATTTGGCAACGCTTATAAGTGCCAACCGACAACGCCGTTATGTTTACAAATAGATGATATAAATACTACCGTCATACGTTCAGTTGATTATCTTCGTCGCACGCATGTAATATGCTCATGAAGTCATACTGTTTTTCAGTGTTTGGTGTCCTCTTTGCCTATCGCATAAGGGTGCCACGAAATTCGGGTGCGCAGTAGACTAAGCGCGTTCTAGTCAGTATATTATAATTACAATTCTATGTAATAAACATATTAGTACAACATATAAACGAAGACAGATGAAATTATAGTTGACAGTTCGCAGCAACTAGCGGTAAAAGTTTGAACTGTGTGAAGTAACGATGCATACGTCCATCAGAGGCGCTAGGAGTACGTTTTTGAATGTGATGAAAAAATTGGCGTTTTATTTGGAATTATGAAAAACATTTTTTTTCAATTTCTTAGTTTGTTCAAGTGAAAAGGTTAGTAGACTAGGAGGAATCGGCGCATGAGTACCGAAAACTATTCCACCTCAATTTTTTTATGCGATCCTCTTCAAATTGCCCTACTGATGATATAAATGCATGTTGCCATGGGGCAACCCCATGCCATATTGTTCAAACCGAAATTGTTTAAACAATTGCAAGGAATTGTTATTTTTCAACCGGACAAATTTTTTTTTATATTCTTTATTGAAATACAAATTAAAAAGGTCCTATACTTTTTTAAATTCTTTATACAATAGTTAATAATATTCTTAATAGATATTTAAAAAAAATTCATTGTTTATACCTGTTTTTTTATTGTTAATTTCGCGCGCTCACAAGTATGCGTGGTACCCCGTTTGTGAAATTTTACCTGCTTTACACGCATTTACGGGTTGAGATACGACTAGTAAAATTGGCACAAAAAAAAAGCTTTAGAAATGATAAAAGTAAAAGAAAATCGTGATGCTTTAGTCCCTCTTGGCAATGGCTTGGATTTAAGTACTAAGGAGTTGAAAGGCTTAGAAAGATTGTATTTAAATATTTTGGGTAAAAAAGGTAACACGGCGGATGAAGCTAGACAAAGTATTTTTTCTCGTTGCTTTGGCACTAATATTAATTTATCGAAAATTCCGTGCACATCAGATGCCTTGAATTTGCATGCACTTAGAGCTTCTGCTCAAACATACATTTGGAAAAATGCATTGAATCCCCAATATGAAACATTAGATTTTACGAATTTCGGATACAAACTAGAGAATGGTACTTTGCTACCTTTATTTATAAACAAAAGCCCATTTCCAACTGATCTTAAAAAATTGTGTAATTGTAAGAAATCCTGTGCAACCAAAGCTTGTTACTGTAAAAAAAATAATATTAGTTGCAGTCTTCTATGTGGTTGTGATCCAGAAGACTGTAAAAATATAATATATAAAAAGGATATTGATAATAAATACTTATTTTTAAATTTTGTTTCATTATTTCATACTTCTACATCTATAACCTCCGTTTGAAGAAGCTATTCAATGTAATTACTCTGTGTTTTAATAAAAAAAAAGTAATATAAACTGATAAAAAAGTAATTTTAATTACATGTTCCGATTTATGCTTAAATAACTTTTGTAAAATTGATTCCAGAAAAAAAAATTATAAAAAACAAATTGTAGACAATTTCATTATTAATAACATTGCTCTCTTTAAAATCTTGATAAAGTTAATAGTTTTCAAGATAAATGATAAATAATAATTCAGGACACAGAAAGGCCGATGCAGCGCATGAGTCAGAGAGAGACGGCGATACTTAAAGGTAAGTGACTCATACTTGTGAGCGCGCGAAATTAACAATAAAAAACAGGTATAAACAATGAATTTTTTTTAAATATCTATTAAGAATATTATTAACTATTGATAAAGAATTAAAAAAAATATTTATATATATTTTTTTTAAATATATTTTCATGAGTCAAAAGTACCCAAATTTGAGATTTTTCGAACCTTTAAATATTCATATCTCTAAAAATATTAACTTTATCGTGAAAAGTCATGGAAACTTTTTAATTTGTATTTCCATAAAGAATATAAAAAAAATTGTCCGGTTGAAAAATAACAATTCCTTGCAATTGTTTAAACAATTTCGGTTTAAACAATATGGCACGGGGTTGCCCCATGGCAACATGCCTTTATATCATCAGTAGGGCAATTTGAAGAGGATCGCATAAAAAAATTGAGGTGGAATAGTTTTCGGTACTCATGCGCCGATTCCTCCTAGTCTATAGTAAAAAATATACTTCATTTATTTTGGGATATTCTTTTTTCCCTTCATCAGAGCTATTGAATAATTCTTGATTACTATGAATTTTGAATGTCTTGTTATCATTTCCTTTTGTGAATTTGTTGTTTCAATTGTGCAATCTTTCATCGCCATTGTTTATGATAGTTGATTTCTCTGTTCATTTTTGTTGTTTTTCAGTATATTTTTGTTGTTTTTGTAGAAGTCATTGTTTTATTAATTTTATGAATCATGTTTTGGGAAGTTTTACATTAAACCGAAATGAATACATAGTTGATCTTTGCAAAAGCACATTTTTCAATGAAAAAACAATTTATTGATCTATGTTTTCCGATTAGATTTTTCATAAAACCATCCATAGAAGAAAACGTCAGACACGCTTTTGAGACTATTTTCATGCCCTATTTAAGAATCCAGAATATTTCGAGCAAGAACTGTTTATTTTTTTATATTTGGTATTGCCATTCGTCTAACCAATGTTGATAGGCGGTTATAGTAATTTCCTAAAACAGAAATCTAGAGTAAGAGACTCCCTAATCTCGTTCAGATATATTGAAATTTTCAGCTGAAGTCCTTTATTTGAAATATTTTGATCCTTGGAAAATTGGTAATCAATATTTATCTACAGATGTGGAATAAATTTGCCGTTTGGATGTTGAATGGTGTCTATAATCGACCAGCACAAAATATAACAAATATGGGCGAGGAGAATCAATTAGTGAACTGCACCTCTCTTGATTTGTTCGCACTTCTTAACTAGCTAGAGCAGGTGTATCCGCTTTTAGGATTCGTAGACTCAGTGCTCAGTCCAGTCTGTATGAAAATTTTAGTGTGGATGTGTGTCTGGTTGATCAGGAAAGAGACTCTACGATGCCTTAACGTTCTATGGCATGCGAGAAATTATTTGTTGCAATAAATGTAACAAATCATTTCTCTTCTGAAAATAAGTGTTCTGGTTTCTTTTTGCCATAACGGCTTTGAAAATAAAATACATTCTACGAATTAAAAAACATAACGTAACTTCTGAAAAATAAACTAAAATTGAACTCAAAACAAAAAAATAATAATCTAATGTGATAAAGGTTCAAATAAGATGGATAGATACTTTCATGGTCTCTTTTGGCTATTTGCATAACATGAGAAACGTCACTAGAATGGAAGGTAAAAATTCAATTTTGTCACATGTTACAATTGGACTTTTAAGAAATGTAAAAACGTAAGATACTTGGACATAAATAATACATTACATGTTTGGACTAACATTAACATATAACACATACAATATATGGTACAGGTGGCGAGATTAGGTATTTAATTGAATATATTCCTCAATTGAATAGAAAGCGTGCTGTGTTAGGAATATATGCCTCTGGTTATGGTTGTGTATACCAAAGCATAGTACATATTTATCAGGTGGTCCTTGTGAAAGTTGGACTTTAAGGTGGTGAACGCATAATATTGTTTATTTAGTTTTTTACAGGTGATGTCGATGTGACTGTTGAAAGTTAGTTTGTAGTCTAAAAATGTTGTTGTCTGTGATGATTGTATTTCCATGTTGCAGATTTCGAATTGTGAGTTTCCTGTTTGTCTGAATCTATTAGTACCGTTTTGTTTACATTATTGATAAGATGATTTTTTTCACACCAGTGGTTGAAATTATCTGTTTTATATTGCTAACTATATACTGGAGGCCACTGGCCGTTACTCGATTGCCGTATTTTGCTATTCGAGTGGGCTCAGTGTATGCGAGTTCTAGGCCAAGCATATCAAATAGGTCGAAGAGCTGGTGGCAGCTTTCTCCCCGGAAATCAATATTCAGATCTCCACATACTATCAAGTCTGTATACTTACCTGCTATGTTGTATAGTGTAGATGCTAATAGATTGAAGAACAAGGATATGTCAGAATCTTTTGAGGGACTTTGGTAGAGAGTAATGATACAGAGGTGTTTGTTTACTTCTATGGCAGAGCACTCAAAATGCAGCACGAAAGAATGGTCAGTCACATATGGTATGAGTCTAGAATCGTTGCTACTATAAAACTGTGATTTAGTAGTAGTAGTGGTACTTAAAATAGGTAAGCCTAATATACAAACTTCTTGATTAAACATAAAAAAAAAATTACATCATACATATATAAAAATATCACTGGCAATTGGTAGTTATGCAGGACAAGACAGTAACAGATTCAGAACCCTATACTAATAATAATACTCAAATAATATAACAGATACCTAGTGCTATATAATGTTTTTCCCACGAAGATGTTATAAACTCTCCAATACAATATGTCCAACAATCATAGAGTTTTTATATACTCTGATAATGATGACTTAAAAGAAGATAAATATACTGACGATTTTATATTCATAGGCAGTTTATTGAATTCATTTAACTCTTTGAAAAATAGCGATCTCATGCTCAGACTAGAATTCGTTCTGTGAATATGAAAATCAGCTCTCATTCTTGTATTATAGTTATGAATTTCATCATTTCTTATTAAGAATTCATTGAAACAGGAAGGTAGTAGGCCTTTGTTCAATTTATAAATGAAAGTCATACTCATGTAAAATAAACGCGAAGTAACTGTAAACCATTGCAGTGTATCCAACATCAATTTAATTGGAGTATATCTATTACATTTCAGTATCAATCTCATTCCTCTATTTTGTAGCTTTTGGATTTGAGAAATTCGGGTCTGGTTAAACAAGTAAATTATTGTAGCGCAATAGTAGTAGTTATAGGTTTTATAATGGAATTATATTATAAATGGTAACTCTGGCAAACATGGACAGCTCTTTTGAAATTCTTGAAAAAAAGTAAATTTTTTCAGATATTTTTCTAATGATATATTCTCCATGACTATTAAATGTTAGATTATTATCGATCATAAATCCCAGATATTTGAATTCATCTACAATTTCCAAGAACGTATTTTCAATCGCTATATCAATCGAATTAACAAGTATATTATCATATTTATATTTAGTTGTAACAATCATTGATTTGGATTTATCTACATTTAATTTAAGTTTATTTGTCTGCAAATATCTTTCGATATTGGCCAATGTGATGTTTATTTCTATTATAGCTTGTTCTAAACTGTGATTTGCACAATACACCAATGTATCATCGGCAAATGAGCTAATAGAGGAGTTCCCTGCAATTTGATGAATATCATTTATATAAACAATGAACATAAGGGGACCCAAAACGCTGCCCTGAGGTACTCCAATGCTATTACTTAATTTATTGGAATAACTTGAACCAATTTTTGTTTTTTGACTTCGGTTTTTTCAGATAGTTTTCCATCCAATTATAAACAGTACCTGCAACTCCATAATACCTCAGTTAACGTAGTAAAATGTCTCTATCAATTGTTTCAAAGACACGTTTCAGATCCAGAAAAACTGCAATGACATATTTATTCTCATCTATTTGTTTTTTACAATTTGATAAAGTATATTGAAGAGCTGTTTCACATGAATAACTCTCCCTAAATCCTGAGAGGTGATCACTAAGGATATTATTACTATTCAAATAGTTTATCAGCTGTGAATGAGCTGCCAATTCTATTCAAATAATTTCACAAATATGGCAGTGCCACCGTGTTTGGATTGAGTTCTCCAGAAAACTAGAAACAATTCGCAACCCGCTATCCTAGAGCACTTCAGCTTATCCTCACACATTCAGGGTTCAGAGATACAGATGAAGGTGTGGTCGTGGACTTTACAGGATAGTTCGATGATGTTGATTTTGTTCGCTATACTTTGCACATTCAGGTGTTGGTATTAGGTGTTTGTTGGAAGCTGGAATGAGGCAGGCCTCTGAAAAATTTTCCTGTCTGTTCCTTGTTGTGCCAAACAATAGTCAAATCTGTCAAACAGAGATAATCTCATATCGCTGAGTAGATTTGGCGTAATGTTGGCAGAAAGTTGGATAATTTTTCCCCTTAATTCATCAAGATTCGTAGTTCTCTGAAATTCCTGTCGATAAGCGGATTCTTTCAGATATCCCCAAAGAAAGAAATCACTCGGAGATAAATCTGGTCTCTGGGGGGGCCACATGATCGTACCACGTGTAGATATTACACGATCTGGAAACGATTTGGAGAAATTGTGTCACTGCTCGTGCATTGTGACTTGAACAACCAAATTCCCAAAATCATAGGAAGTAGCTGAACTGTCGGAATAATTTGATTTTGAAGGAGTTGTAGATATTTGACATCGTTCAGGTTACCATCGATGAAGAAGGGACCTATGATATAGTCTCCTAACATTCCTGTCCAAGCATTGAGTTTTTGTGGGCATTGAGTACGCACAGGAATACTTAGATGCTGATTTTATCGTTGTTTGTACTTTGTAACAATGGTATCCATTCCTTTTCAAAATATTGGAACAGTTGTAACACCCCTTATTTTTGAACCCCAAATTTGAAATATCTAATTCAAATTCAAGAAGGTGAAATCACTTTGCTGATAGGCTGCTCAGATTGATACGGTTAGGCCGTGAGTAAGATTCAATTAATGACTTTTCCTAGTTTGTCAAATTGGGCCACTGAAAAAATTATACATCAATTAACTGGACTTGTTCAAGAGTTGGGCGCCAGGCTTGCTAAAGACAAAAGCCAAAGATAAACAAAAATTTACTATGTAAATATCACCTAGCTTATATGGGAAGGCAAATAAATATGCAGGAAATCAACTTAAGAAGTTATTCCAGACTAAGAATCAGGATATATGAAATTATGAAAAACTTTGAACAATTTGCTTGGAGTAAAAAAAAATATTCAGTGGAAAAATTGAAAAATTATATGTACATGGAAAATTTTGACCCAGATAAAATTCGAACATTTACAAATATGTAAGATTCCTCTAGACGATGGTGATACGTATATACCTGCGGAGGACTTCAATGAAGGGAGATGTAGAAGGCTGGTTTTGACGAAGATGGTCTCAGCGGTACTACGACAAATCTGATCTCAGCGGTGCAATGACGAATCTGGTCTAGGGTGGGTATCTGTTGGTTTTAGACCCCCTTGTTGGCGTGAATTGGTTTTATCTTCACGGACCAAGCTGAATTTGACGAGCTATATGACCTCCTAGAGTACCAGTCCTTCTGTCTCAGTAGGTGGCTTCACTCCGTGGTATATATCATGCGAAGAAGATGATAGGAATCAAAATTTGTACAAAATGGGGGAGAACAAAGGATTGAACCTCCAGTTTTTATGATTCAAATTTCAATCTAGAGTCAAAAGATAGATGCAAATGATAGCATACAATAAAAAATGCCTCAGTCCATATATAAGACTGGAAGATTACAGTGAAAGAAAAATTAAGTAGCAATAAAATATGCTATTCCGGTTTTAAATTTCCAAGGTAATTTTTATCATTTAAAAAAAAATTACAATGAACAAAATTCAAAACAGAACTAAACAAACCTTACCCAAAACGTTATGTTAAAATTCAGTTAAATTTTGAAACAAAATAAGCTTTGATAAGGTGATTAAATGTACCAAAAGAGTGCAAAAAAATTTAATAAGGAAAAGTATTTAAAAAGAAATATAAAAATTTCCTCGAGACTTTACCAGAGAAAAAATATAGTATTTTAAAGCAATGTACTTAAATGTTGCCACAGTAAAAATATAGTATTTTAAGGAAAAATACTCTAAAGTTGCCAGAGAAAAAATATAATATTTTAAAGAAAAATACTTGAAGTTCCAGAAAAATATATATTTTAAAGCAATACAAATTAAAGAGAAAATATAATTTACTGTAAAAGTAAAAATAGTCAGAACCAAAAGATTAGTGTTCATGAACCAAGATATTAATCAGGCACAAGAGCAAAAGTATACTATTTGGTTAAGAACAGAAGAGGGAGACCACACGTCTTCCAGTGGGCACAACTCTCTTAGATAAAGATAAATAATTCTTTCTATCTAAGAATTTTCGGAGATATTTCGAAATAGGGCGGCAAATTCCCTTTTCAAATCGATAGGCCAGGTAACTCTCAAAAAATTTAATGAATTTCCCTGCTCTTGGCGACAAGGTAGTGACTGGAATGAATTGATTCTACAACGATCAAAAACAAATAACCCTCACTGTGAATTGAATGAAGTAGAACGATAAAAGGAACTTGTTATAGGTGATCAAAATTTATGCCTGAGGAATATATTAGCAATCGAGTGTTCTGAGACAAGTTAAGCCAGAGGTACAATCCTCTCCAGAAGCAATTTTTTCTCAAGAGAAAACAAAATTAATCTCATAAACGTATAGTTATGAAAATTGCTTACCAGAGAGCTGTCCTATAAGGTAACTGCATAACTGTCCCAGAATAGTCGAATAAACCTTTTTGACACCTTAACGACTAACCTGAAAAATACAAATATCTTATTGATATCACAGCCATACTCTTTCAATTCCAAGATCTTGAACCAAGTGGTATACGAAAACAACCTAAACATCCGGAAGCACCTTCATTACAAAAAGCTGTCAAATATAACATTCTTTGACTGTAACAATATACTGAGAAGCTATGAGTCCAACACAATAGGATTGCCTCTAAATAACACAAGCAAAAGGTCTTTAGCCAAATCTATCCTGGAATTCATACAGAATAATTATGACAATAATTCATCGCCGCTAAATTTGCTGTCGGAGGAACCAGTAGGGGACCAAAATTCAGACCAAGCCGAAAATTCCAATATAAGTAAAGCAATGGAAGAACATCAAAAGTCTTTTTTAGAAAACCAACAAACGACCTCTTGGTCATGCTATTAAATGTCCAGTCTATTAGAAATAAAACGGATGAACTGACCTTACTACTTGAGAGCCTTGAGTTCCCAGACATTCTTCTCATAACTGAGCACTGGTTGAAACCAGACGAACCATTTGTCCTCCCGAATTACATTATTATTTCTAAATATTGTCGAACTGATTATATTCATGGAGGTACTTTAATACTTTTCCAGGAAGAGTTTTTAACACACAATCACTTTTATTATTTTGATAAACACAATGATCTTTTAACTGAAAAAGAATTTGAATTTTCTATAGCATTCAGTCAGGATGTCAACCTCTACATCATTTGTATTTATAGGTCCCCCTCCACTAACTTAGACATTTTTTTACTTAAATTAGAAACACTTTTATCTCGCTTTCCTCTCAATGCTTCAGTTTTATTAACAGGGGATTTCAACATCAATTACTTAGATAACTCATTGGTTTATAAAAGATCGTTAGATGATTTACTTGATTCCTTCAACATAACTATGCATGTTAAATTGCCTACTCGAAATTGTAAATACTCATCAAGCCTTTTAGATTATGTCTGCTCCAATCTTCAGGCCAAGGCAGTGAGTTGTGAGGTGGTCAATGCAGGTATTTCTGACCACGACGCAGTTTTATGTAAATACTCTTATGATTCTATAAAGAGAACAGTAGCTACTAATAAGTATGGCAGGATCTACAGTAAAAACAACTTCAAGAAGTTTTCAGAAATTTGTTTTGTTTCGACTTGGGACCATTTACCAAAAACAGATAATCCTCTTAATGACTTTCACCAACAATTGATGTCTTTGTTTAATGAGGCTTTTCCTATACAGAACATTAGAGTAAAAAAAAGAAACCTTGGGTTACCAAAGGCATACAAATCGCTTCTAAAAATATGAGATGTCTCCATTACATCCGAAAATATTTCATGGAAAAAGCTTTTTTCATTGATTGCTTTAACTGTTACAGAAAAATTTATAGGAGTATAATTAAAGTTGCCAAAAAAAGACATTTTAGTGAACGATTGACTAACGCGAAGAATATGCAAAAGGAATCTTGGAAGATTGTTAATGAAATCAGAGGAAAAACAAAATCTGCTCCGGTCAAAAGCAGTCTATTTTCTGAAGAACTGAATACTTTTTACTGCTCTATGGCTGGTAATCTAACTGACAATATACCGCGGGAAACAAATCCTACAACTTATCTTAATCATATTGCTATATCAAATTCATTTAGTTACTCACCAACTTCTGCAAATGAAATAAAAGAGATTTTAGCCGAAATTAAAAATAAGAATTCTTCAGGATGGGATGATATTTCATTGAAAATATTTTTTCATTTACCGGATAATGTTTTGGATATTTTGGCAGAAATTATTGACAAAACTATATTAAATGGTATTTTTCCATCGTGTTTGAAAATTGCTACAGTCATACCATTATTCAAAGGTGGTGATCCTGACATTCCAACAAACTTCAGACCCATTTCTCTACTTCCCACATTAGCAAAAATTATTGAAAACTAATGAAAAAGAATGCTTAGCTTTCTGGAAAAAATAATATTCTGCATCCCAAACAGTTTGGATTTAGAGCTACAAAAGCACTAATGATGCAATTTTTCTCTTCTGGATGACCTCTATCTCCAGATGAATAATGGAGAGTTTGCTGCAACAGTGTTCTGTGATTTGTCGAAGGCATTCGACTGCGTAAACCATGAGATTTTGTTAAAAAACTTGAATTGTATGGTTTTAGAGGAACATATCGCTGTGGTTTAAATCGTATTTATCTGGCGAACGCAAAAGGTAACTTTCAATGGTATAACATCTAATGAAATGGAAATCACCTGCGGAGTGCCACAAGGGTCTGTTCTCGGCCCACTGCTCTTTTACTGTATATCAACGATTTGGCAAATATATCTATTGATGGAAAGTTCACAATCTTCGAGATGACACGTCCATTCTTTGGCATAACAAGAATCTAAATACACTGCAGAACAATATTGAACATGATCTGAAAGAAGTTAAAAATGGTGTGATGCAAACCTATTAACATTTAATGTCTCCAAAACTAACATTTTAACTTTCAAATGCAACATAGAACCCATTTTTCTTGATAACCAAATCATTGAGTCCAAACAAGTGAACAAATTTTTAGGCCTACATATAGATAAAAATTTGAAATTTGGTAATCACATCAATTATTTGTGCAAAAAGTAATCATCAAACTGCTATGTCATGAGAACCATCTCTAGTTCTCTCGACCTCAATTCAGCTAGAAACGCCTATTTTGCACTATGTGAATCCCACTTACGTTATGGTATATGTTACTGGGGTACAGGCTCCCAAAATATTATTAAACTTATCTTCACTCTCCAAAAGAGAGCTCTCAGATATATTTGTCAAGCTGGAGTCAGAGATTCCTGTAGAGCTCTTTTCAAAACACAAGGAATTCTGCCTCTGGCATGCCTATTCATCTTGGAAACAGTCTGTTTGATCCGTAAAAAACACTTAAATAACATTATGTCTCAGTCAGTCTATGCAACCCGCCTTACTACTAACATCAGTCTTCCTATCCCATCAACAACACTAATTAAGAATTCAATTATCTATAATGGAAAAAAACTATTTAACCATCTTCCACCTACTATAAGAAAATTGGAAGGAGAAAATAAATTTCGAAAAGAAGTGAAAAAACTGCTGCTCCAAAAAGTATATTATAATTTGAATGAATACTTCACGGACAACCTCACAGCTCACTCCTAAATATACAGAAAACTTTATTTTATATTATAAACTATTTTAATGTACAGAAAACTTTTTTTTATTATAAACTATTTTAATGTGTTGTCTAATTTTTTTTGCTTTAAATTTTTTTAATTTTAAATTTTTTTTTAAATCTTAGATTTAGATTAGCTTTGTCAACATAATTGATATTATATGACAATAAAGCATTTCTGATTCTGAATCGGAATCCTTGAAATAATCCCTTGGTACTGCGAGGTAAGGGCTAGTCCACTCGAAATTACCAATTATCTGGTACCTAAAAATGGAAAAAGCGTAGAACTGATTTCCAAAAAAATTAGTCCCCAATGGTCTGAACGGATACTACGTCAGCCACATGTGCGGTAAAATGCTTGCCAAAATGGCCGAAATATATTTTTGTTTTGTTTTTCCTTTACTTAAATCCAAAACACAAATCAACCTTGATAGGAATTAGCCAAAGGGAGTATCATATACGATATGTAAGATATAAAATAATATGAAGATAATTTAATCGGAAATTTACTGATAATTCCAAAGGTGACGAAAATCAATTTATACTTGACCTTCCAACAATTACCATCCAAGAATTCGAATATTACAAGCATATAAAAAGCGGAAAAATAATGTTAATCAACTACAACATTGATTGCAAAATAAGGAAAATAATTATACTCCACCAATATCAACAGCGATAGCCATTCAATTTAAAAATCGTAACGTACCAGAATCAATTCACTCAACACACCTGCATATGTCGAGGTTCAATCGAGGAAAGAGAACGATCATCCTTTCGGTTCGACCAAATCACCAGTTCACCTGTTTTTTTCCAAACCAATCTCGGTTTTTTTCTCTATTTAAAAACACTTATGGAAAAAACAAATGCTCACTTGAAAAAAAACTCGATCAACTTGACATGAAAATGAACTGATCATCATGATCACATTTTCAAGGATCGATAATAAAGATCGCAGTATCGCAGTTTACGACCTGAGCAGTGACTACTGACTCGCACTACCGTAAAGATAACCGGAAAAATTATTAGAAATTGATTATGTATAAGGAAGTAACGAAAAATTCGTTACACAGTTCTGTCATTAATATTAATTTAATTTGCGATTTGTCGGCTTGTACAAGGGTCACTGGCTTCAACAGCGGCACATACACTTATTTCCCTATTTGACGGTCTTCATTAATTGGTATTACACGTGGATTATCGACAATTTGACATTTCCGGCAGTTCTGAACACATCCACATTTCTCAAAGCTTTTAATAATTCAACTAATGGCGGACTGTGACGGAATTGGCCTATTTTCAAATGCAACAATAAACAAATTTATTGTATCTTGAATCGAGTGACCCCCAAAATATCACCTTACAATTTGTATCTTTTCTTCCTTTGTGAACGTGAATATTTTAGAATTCTCAAGAACTTTTATTTTCATATTATCGTTATGGGCTTACTACTAATGCGAGTTAGTACTTTTGATTTTAGTAGCGCGAGACTGCCTGGCACGTAAATGTGCTCGAGACAAAAAGTGCAGGAAGGGGAACAGTGGTCCAGTTGATTCTCCATTGCGCATATTTGTTATAATTCGTGCTGACACCATCCAACACATTGGAAATCGTATATTGCGTCAAATTTATTCCACATCTCTATGCAGATTTTCAATGAACATGACAGAATAAATAATAGTTTAAAAAAACTAAAAAACACGCTTTTATAGAAAACCAGACTAAAAAAAATAGAAAATAAGAAAAAAATTTATTTTATTTAAAAAAAAGCGTGGGGTGCATGGTATCGCCTTGGCCAACAATTACCTGTGATCTGAGACATATCTTACTTTACTGCCCTAGGTGTGTAATGTACTATATAATTATTGATACCATGCACCCCACGCTTTTTTTTAAATAAAATAATTGTTTTTCTTATTTTCTATTTTTTTAGTCTGGTTTTCTATAAAAGCGCGTTTTTCAGTTTTTTTTAAACTACTATTTATTTTCAACTTTTTAGTTTAGTTTTCTATTAACGCGTTTTAGTTTTTCAAACGATTATTATTATTATTAAATTTTTTTAACTATTATTCTCCAATATTGAATAACAACTCGCGGCCATTTTGGAGCCGCCATCTTGAATCCTTCAATTATGACAAAATAATCATAACCGACCCAAAAACCCCCACATACCAATTTTGAATAGAATCAGACCATAATCACAAAACTCGGCCGCATTTTAAAGCCGCCATCTTGAATTTTTCAATTTTTCAAAAAATCATAATATTCAACCCCAAAAAACCCTCACATACCAATTTTGAATAGAATCAGACCATAATCATAAAACTCGGCCGCCATCTTGAATTTTTCAATTTTTACAAAAGAATCATAATTTTTGACCCCAAAAACCCCCACATACCAATTTTGAATAGAATCAGACCATAATCACAAAACTCGTCCACCAGTTTGGAGCCGCTATCTTGAATTTTTCAATTTTCACGAAAGAACCATAATATTCGACTCCAAAAACCCCCACATACCAATTTTGAATAGAATCGGACCATAATCACAAAACTCGTCCACCATTTTGGAGCCGCCATCTTGAATTTTTCAATTTTACGAAAGAACCATAATATTCGACTCCAAAAACCCCCACATACCAATTTTGAATAGAATCGGACCATAATCACAAAACACGTCCACCATTTTGGAGCCGTCATCTTGAATTTTTCAATTTTGACAAAAGAATCATAATCTCCGACCCCAAAAACCCCCACATACCAATTTTGAATAGAATCAGACCATAATCACAAAACTCGGCCGCCATCTTGAATTTTTCAATTTTCACGAAAGAATCATAATATTCGACCCCAAAAACCCCCACACACCAATTTTGAATAGAATCGGACCATAATCACAAAACTCGTCCACCATTTTGGAGCCGCCATCTTGAATTTTTCTATTTTGACAAAAAAATCATAATTTCCGACCACGAAAACCTTCAGATATCAATTTTGAAGCGAATCGGACCATAATCACAAAACTTGTACGCCATATTGGAGCCGCCATTTTGTTTTTTTTTCACACAAAAATTTCTTAATGCATTGTCACCGGAATTATGTACGCCTGCCAAATTTCAAATCATTCGTACGTCTGGAAGTGGGTCAAAATCGCGCCCAAAGGAGTTGGTTACAAACAAACAAACATACAAGTGAAGCTAATATAAAGCGTGTAAAAAAAACATATTTTGTAGATGGTATATTTTATTTTAAGTAGATTTCAGATCACAAAAAAATGTAAAAGTTCAAATGTTTTGAAGAATCCAAAATTTGATATTTCAATATAGAAGTAAGAACATAAACAAATTAAATGAATTAATGAATAACATGCTCCACAAATATTTTTGATATCACAATTTTTCTATATTTGGAAAAATTATTGGTTAAAATTACTTCTTCATATTGACTAACACATTTACTTTCTTATCTATTTTATTTAATGTACAATTATGAAGATACTACTGTGCTTTTAAATCAGGAAGAGAATTATCCAAAGAATCGTTATTTACTGATGTTTTCAAAATTATGAAAAACTGAACACAGACCAGATGAAAATTATGACTTAAATATATCACTGAATGAAATTTCCAGTGGAATAATTCTCTTCGACATACCTCACACTATTGGTCGAAATATAGAATATAAGTTGACAATAAAATATATACATATAATCAACTACTTTGGTTAAGCTCAAATTAAATACAAAACTCCAATAAGGTATACCATAGATTCAAAAATACTTTTATCACATTTTCACATCATGGACGGTTATCATAAGATTTGTTCGAAATTTATTGCTAAGTGAAAAATAAATTACTACCTATTAAATAATTACATGATACGAATATTGAGTATAACAAGTCTAGGAATAAAATCGGTTACTAACATAATCAGCTGCTTAAACGGGTAAAATATTTCGAATTATAAAATTAAGATCATGAAAAGACATATGAAATGATGAGATTTTAGAAATTGTCTAGGCCGAATTTCAATGGTAAAATGGTCATAAAATTGTCATTACAGGTTGATATGTACACTTCTCCATTTAGGTATCTCGTGAAAATCTCTGAATAGATGGAAAGTTTGATATAAGACAGATAAATTCTCCTCATTTTCGCGTAGATCTTCCATTCATTTACAAGACAAATATGAAGATGGAATGAAGATATCGATATATTTCAGAAAAAGTTAAATTCACTGCTGTTCCTAAAATTTCGTTGGTCCCATATAGAAAAAAAAATATGAACGAAAAATTACTATTTTACTATAAACACCACTGGAAATATTGTTACAAAACAAGTAGGTATGCCCCTGCTTGTAAGTGAAGTCGCGCCGACAAAGAGAATGGAATTTCACGCATGAATAAATAACAAGCCACATGGTTTCCAAGAAACGCCGCCTTCAAAGACATTGAAATGTAAACAACCGATTTCCAGGTAGCGGCTTCTGGGTAGCGGTGAGAGATAAGGGATTGATGCAATTCTCGAGAGTTCGCCGACCGTTCTGGATTTTTTTTGGTGTGACAGACGCATATAAAAGCCGGTCACATACGAAGGACAAACAGTTGATTTATGGATGTTATTTGGCAATTCATACAGCGAGGTATTTTGAATTGTAAAGTGGAATAAACGGACATTAAAATTGAGTGTTTCAATAAGTCAATCCCGTTTCGTAACAATATGAACTGTCTTGTGTCTGAACATGATTATTCTGAATATCAAAATTATACTGATAAAGAGATCTACTTCTTTCTACATTCAATTTATGTGAGGAAACATAAGTTAAACTCAACTTTATCGGGAAATATAATGAATAGAGAGTATAGAATTTTTTTAAATAAGTCAAGAAAATTAATAGACCAAAGTATCTAAAATCATTAAGGTGAATCCTGACTTAAGTCTGGACAGGATCAAATCAATTGGAAAAATGTCATGTTGGAATTACAGAAATATGGGAAAAAATGTCTACCCAAATATTTTTCAAGAGGTATCAGAAATTAATTGTTGTAGAAGTTTCACCAACAATAGCCATGTATGTAACAAGTTGCGAAAATAGTGTGTTTAGTGACTAAAAGAGTATCATTTCGAAATTCTAATGAATATCAAAATTTGTCAATTTCGAAACGCTTCCACAAAAAATTATTAATAACATTTGAAGACAAAAACATATTTGGGTAGACTTTTTTTCCCACGTTTTTATATCCTTAATGGGTTTCTATAACACCATCTATAACAAATTTGTTAGGTCAGCCTGCCCTATTGTTGTGAAAGTTTAATATTTGTGCAGGCGTGTGTTTGAGTATAATACACAATATTTACCAAGGGGTCATCACTATAAGACTATAAGAAGAAAAAGAAAGGGTCAGTCGCAGTTATATGAAATAGTTGAAATTCGATGTTTTAGAGCAGAATTACTTGACTATCAATTTGAAAGTAAGTGGTATATATCATTTCCCGTCCTATTATTTCCCATTTCTCCAGTACATCTTCTCAATCTTCAACCTAGAAGACGCGGACAACAACAATTAAAGACAACAAATAAAATTAAGTACAAAACAGTTAAAAATAAATAAAAATAGGTAAAAAAACTATATAAGCCTTTCTTCGGGTGGTGGTTTGAGAACATGATCGAGTTCTACACGGGGATTGCAGAATTCTTGAGCACTGGGGCTATAAGTGCCTCGTGTTGCTCTTTTGCTCCGAGCTATGTTTACTAAAACTGCCATTCCAATGGCAAAACCTATTAGAAGAACCAAAATAATAGGTATCACTATGTATAGGATGTTTAAACCTCCTTCAGCCTGACTCAGAGCAACCTGAAAAACATTCAAATCAACTTTAAGAAGTGTAGCAAAACTTTGGAGATATTTTATAGGAAACAATAATTTTGTCAATCAACTTATAATAGGAAATTCCTAACAAAAAATTAAACTTTATAAAATATACCATAAAAATCTTCCAATTATTTTATTATCTTTCCACAAATAGAATTATCGAATTCATATAAAATTCATAATGGGATCCAAAAGGAGATCTTTTTCTGAAGAGAAAACAACTGCAAGCTTTGAAGATACAGGGTGATCCAGAAGCTCTATAACTTTTTTTTCTATCCAAACTATCTGCTTGATTCTTGTTGAATGATAGCCCAAGTAGCACACATAGGTCATAATTCGGTTGTACAGACGTCTACTAGACCTTTTGCAAAAGTCCAAGACTTATGTCTTGTAATATGCTAAGACGTCATTATGTATGCCAATACGACAAAAAGGCACACTCTTGCGACATCACATCGACGTTATAAAGTAGTGGTAATGACTTGCCAATATAGACTTATATAAGCCAGTCGCAAAAGGGTCGTTCTGTGGTCTTAGTGTAGTCATTATATCATTATACATGAAGGTCATAATCTTTCTAATATAGTATTACAATATGTATACCATATCAAAAGATTTTATATATCAATATAATATATAAGTCAGCCTTCCTGTATATGTTCATGATACTCTGTGACCGTGATAGTTATCAAGATAAAAATGATTTTCATTTATGTGTCTTTAAGAATTGTTCTGAAACTCTAGTGACCAAGCAAATCAATTTTTTCGATCAAAATCCAATTCTACTCACTTAAAATTCATGCGCCTCGAAAATGAAGAGAGATAAATATTTATTTTCATTTCAGAAAAAATATATTTCATCAATTTTTCTCATTAATCGTTGAAATATGTAGACCATATTACGAAAGATACTTGATTAGCACATCTCCAATGATTTTTAAATTGATATAACACCCAGGGTCCCATATTTTTTATTTTAAATATTTTTGTTCCAATATGGCTACCAGAATGATGTTATCAATCAATCGAAAAACATGGATGCCGTCCTTCTAGTGTCGAAAAGTTGTAGTTACTCCAGTATGTACTATCATAGAATAGTTTAGGAGTGTCTCAAAGACATCGCAATATCTTACATAAAAAAGTTGTAATGTAGTCGCTGTGACCACAAGTAGCAAGTTTTGTTGTACTAACGTTGTAACGCTTATCAAAACAGAAAAGATATACACTGAGTGCATAAGCATTCCGCTAGTTCCGCCTAATGGAAAACTCTAAAAATAACTGACATTTACAATAGAGGTTATGTTGATGTTGAACAGTTATATTTAAATATTTTTTATTTATCACTCGAAGTGCACATACATATTATTTATGTCTTTCCTTGTTGTGAAAACAATTGAAGGAACTGGATGAACTTCATTTTTTTGCAGTGTCCCGATAGACTGATTAATTATTTCAGATGTTAATTTAGGGGTAGGCACTCACCCTTCCTCTTTATATTTTCTCCAGTTCTCTTGTAAGGCAGATAGGATTTTTGTTTTGGCATTTTAATCATTCATATGGAACTGAATATTCTACATACACAACACAATATACCTATCCAACAAAAATAACATAACCAACAAAAATAATCTAACCATAGATACATAATGTAATCATTACGACCAAAGTTCATCAGTTGATAAAACTACATTACATGAGTACAATATGTAGTCGTAGAAACGTTTCAAAAATCTATTCATTTGAACCACATTGTCATAATAACCTCACAGCAACTGCTCTTAAGTTCTACTTAACCAACAATTTATTTAAACCGTACAACTTTACTCGAAAATTCTTTATTGTACTCTCGTTATATCTACTACACGACGTCATAGCAACGCCTGAAGGTTATAAAACGCACATTAACTTTTTGGTTCTAAAACATACAAATACGTGGTCTTCAAGACTGTATAAGAAGTCATTATGTTAATTTTATGACTCTGTGCTACTTGGGAGGTCCGACAATGAGGCACATTCTATTTTTTTTTTATTCTTATACAGGATGTAGCAAAATAAGATACACAACTAAGTTCTGTTTTTTTAGATGGCAACCCCCCATTTCCGTTACATTATTGGATTCGCTATTAAATTGTCGATATAACGGATTCTTAGACTTATCTGCAATAGTTTTTGCCCTATGTCAATGTATGTGTCAAAATAGAATCATGCATAGACCCACAGAAAAATTCATAACTTCGGAACCATTCAAGATAACTTGACCAACTTTTTTCCATACGATTCCTTAGACTTTAGTGCATGTTTTGAGAAGGTAAACTTGGAGTCGGTATTCCATCACCTACTACGATTTTTTTTAAATGAAAAATAGCAATAACTCGACTTTTTCAAATGCAACACCCTATATTTTATTGCATCATTGCATGGCATTTTTGAAGAGCTTTTCATTGATATAGAGTTTGTGTGTTTACTTTGTAAAGTTTGGGGGATTTTTCGCAAAATAAGAAATTTTTATGGTTTTTTTTTAAAAGAAACAATCATAAAATTTGACACATCCATGTACTTTCAATAATTGTACACGTCTAATAGTTACTAATGAATTTCCATCGCGAAGAATTATTGAATATGGTCTACTGTATTGGCGAAGCTGACAGAAATCCTTTATTAGCAAGCAGAATTTATCATAAAAATATGCAGAAGCAAGAACTCCATGGGATCAGTTTGAACTAAGTGGTAGTGTGTCTTATACCGAAAAGGAAATTGTTGGTGATCGGATCAATGAGGAAAATGAGTTGTAAGTTTTATTGATGCTACAGGAAAATCCTCACTTGAGCACAAGGAAATAGAGCGGAAAGGGATTTTTCACAAAGTAGTGTGAACAGAATAATATTGAAACATAAGTTCCACCCTTATCATCTGAACCTACATCAAGAATTGTATGGTGATGATTTTGCAAATAGGGTTGCGTTTTGTATTCAAATGAATGCATGATTGATGAGGATTATAAACAAAATGATGTATTCTGATGAACAACGTTTAAGGTAGTTCCGCCACGAGACAGTTGAATTAGAAAATTATTTTCGACGGAATCGAAAAATTTCAAAGGACTTTTCGATTTAAAACGCGAAAAAACTTTTTTTTTGAAAGAGGGCACATGCCCCCCCCCCAATTGACTCTAGAAAATTTCTTCGTTATAGAAAGTCGGCGACTCAGAAAATGTATGTCCCCGAAAAGCGCAACACTAAAAAATATTTTCAGACCCGCCCCCCCCCAGAAATCCTACGTCATGGGAAAAAATAGTTTTTCGTTAAAACTTCAATGGACTTTTTTGTAGTACTCTTTTTGAATTTTTTTTTTGGGGGGGAAGGGGGGTATTGTTAAAATCGATGGAGTCAACTAGGAAAAGGAGTTTTTTTTTCGCGTTCAGACCCTCAAATGGTCCCCCGTCCTTCTTTAAAAAGTCCCCTGGCACAATCCGCATTTCTCTACGACCCCCCCTTCAGGCTGTGAAGAAAAGGGTTTTCAGAGATGGTCCAACAACTGCAGATGATATGATAAACAGGATCACGGAAGCTGTTCAACTGATGGAGCAATGTTTGCTTGAGTTTGGAGCTCATTTACTAGAAGACTAGCAGCTTGTGTGGAACATGATGGCGACCTATTTGAGCATTTATAACTAGCCATTCCTCAAAAAATTTACATTGTTTCCTGTTAATCATCTTTTCCTGTTCTTGTAGTAGTTTATCAACAGCTGTTACAATATTGAAATGAAAAGAATATACTTTTTATGAATCAATCTGGTTTTAGGTCCAATCATTCATGTGAGTCAGCCATTCAGTTGACTGTTACTGAATGGAAGAATAATATGTGCAAAAATATGTATAATGTGGCAGTATTCTTGGATTTAAGACGAGCATTTGAAACTATAAACCATAATATACTACTATCTTACAGGCAGAAAACAACAGACAAAAGTTGGCAATTCATTGTCAGTTCCATCAGAAGTGAAACATGGAGTCCCGCAAGGAAGCATTCTAGGTCCACTATTGTTCCTTCTGTACATAAATGATATAAATCAATATAATGAATATGACTATATACACTTGTTTGCAGATGACACTTTAATATCAGTAACTGATCAATATTTAAATAGTGCAGTACAAAAAATGAATAGTTCTTTAAATAGAATAACAGAATACCTTAAAATGAACAAATTAAAACTGAACGTTGATAAAACAAAAGGGATGATAATTGCTACACCATTTAAATACATATCAATTAATATAAATGAAATTCAGATTAAAATAGAAAATAATGAAATTGAATTAGTACATAAGTTTAAATATCTAGAGTTTATGCTTGAAAATCACTTAACATTGACTAGTCATTTCAATTAAATACAGAAACAATTTTTTTTTTCGAGGGTATCTCAGCATTTAAGTATGAATTCAAGAATTACCGTATAAACCTCAATTTGAATATTGCCCTACCTTATTATATGTTTTTGACCTTAATAAAATGAGATCACTACAACACTAATTTCATTAATGTTGGAAACATTACAATGGATGCCAATAGAAAAAAAACTCATTTATTTAAGAGTTATATCTATAAAATGCTACATAATCTTCCATTGTATTTTCATAAATTTCAATAATCAAATCCACCAACATGATACCAGAAGTAAACATAACTTACATGTGACTAGTCAATCCAAGGCTTACAATACTAAAACTTTAATGTTCAAGGGATCATTGCTTACAACAATTTTCAAAATGAAATAAACAGTTTAAAATAAAAATTATAAACCATCTACTTTAAAAGTAAAAATTGTCTTATTAGCTATATTTGTCATGTGATATAAGTTTTAAATGTCTTTATATGTATCTTCTTTCAAACTGTAAGATATTGGGATTAATACTTATTAATTTTAATATATATATATATATATATATATATATATATATATATGTTATTATTACTTTGGTTATTGGCTGTACCTGAATATTTATTTTTCTTTCAGTAGCATAATTTGAAATATTAATTTATTTATTTATTTATAAACGGGGAAATCCCCAATTCGGTTGATTACATATGCAGATTAACAAAGTATATATAAATCCTTAATACTAATACTAATGCTAAGATACTATTACTAAAAAAAAAAAAAAAAAAAAAAAAAAAATTTGCCAAGGAGGAAGAAAAAATGAATATTCAAACAATAAGATCTGTCAATTGTGATATAAATGCACTACGAGTATCAAAGAAATCAAGGGAATGGTTATGCTGGTTTGCTAGGCTGCTGGATCTCGAAATGAATGTGTGTTGCCCGTAATTGGTCCTGCTAAAAGGTATATTGAAGGTAATAGTTGAGCGGAGTGATCCTAGGTGGGACATGGATACCGATTTTATTGAGTAGGTTGGGGCATGGTATAAACGATATTTAAGATGTCGTACAGTATTTTCAGATCTTTTTTTTTGCGTCTGGTTGTAACTGACATCAGATTCAACTCGGATCGCAGATTTACATAGTCAATGTTTGATGTACTGATCCCTTGTTTAAAAGCTATATAGCGCAAGAATTTATGTTCTACTGCTTCTATTTTAGTTATATAATTTTGGTAATAAGGTGACCAAATACTTGAGGCATATTCTAAATGAGTTCTTATTAAGGAACAATATAGAAGCTTAAGAGTGTGGGTGTTCGTGAAGTCTTGAGTGATCCTTTTCACAAAGCCTAAAAGTTGAAGCGACTTAGTGATCATATTTGATATATGTGTGGTAAAGGTCAGATGTGGATCAAAAGTAACACCTAGATCTTTCACGTGTTCACAGACATTTAGATTAACACCATTGATGCTGTATTGAAACTGAGTCGGAGCATGAGATCTGTGGAAGACTGTAACATGGCATTTATTAGGATTCAATTCCATGTCATTTAGCTCACACCAGTTAGTTACGTTTTGTACATCAGACTGTAGCAACATACAGTCCAGTTTGGATGTTATCTTGGAATACAATTTCAGATCGTCAGCGAACATCTGAAAGTTAGCGTGGTGGAAACAGGACTTGATATCGATAGGAAATAATTTATCTGAGGCCATTGAAATGTTAAGCTAATATATAAATACTGTAAAAGGAGCTACTACATACATTACATGTAATATGAGTGCTTTATGTATAATTATTTATTTTTGTAAATGTACATTAGGACTACCTATTTCAAATAAAGATTATTATTATTATAAAGATTACTAGAATTGTTTCTATTACAATTTCATTTTGTTGAACATATTATTTTCAGAATTGTAAGAATGTGTCAAATTTTATAACAGCGGCCTACTCGATTCCTTTTTTTTCTAAAAAAATCATTTGACATTTCTTATTTTGCAACAAATCTAGCAAATTTTACAAAGTAGACCCCACAAACCCTTTTGCGGCAAGAAGCTCTTAAAAAATGCCTGAAATGATGCAATAAAATATACGGTGTTGCATTTGAAAAAGTTGAGTTATTGCCATTTGTAATTTGTCATTTTCAAAAAATCATAGGCGATGGAACATCGATTCCCAGTGAACTCTTTCATCTGGAAAGCACGCGCTTTCTACTGGAACGGAGCCGGGACAAACTAGTTTCGTGCCATAAGAGTGTGCCGTGACAGGCGCGGCGTTGTCAGTTTTCAGTATCACAACAGCACTTTATGTGTGAACATCTAGGGCCTCCTACTTTATTTCTTATTTCGTTTATGTGTTTTCAATTATGTTTTTTCGTTACATGCTATTTTTTGTTCAAGAATAAACTTACTTTTGGTAAAATAAAGATTTTTTTACAGTATGCATTTTTTTTATTTTTGCTAAAATAAAGATAAAACTAATTTTAATAATCCAATTGGCAATAAAAACCAGTTTTGTTTAAAAATTATTCACGAGAAATGTTGGACATACATGTACGGCTACTGTCCTCCCGATATAGACGTACCTGTATGTCACGACTTCATCAGGAAACATCAAGAAACCGTACATGTAAGACCCCAATTTTTCAGAGTGTAAACACAGGACGCAAATGTAAGTCAGTCGCCACAATGGAGTCCAGAATCATCTCGAAACGTACGGCGATAGTGGGTGGCAAGTAGAGTTGAAAAACGTTACAGTACGTCGCTCGTATGGCTAAGACACAATTGAAAATCGTACGTGTACGGCCGTAATTGCGAAAAGGTTAATCTCAAAAGATGCGCTAAAGCCTAAGGAATCGACAGGTTGAATAATCTTGAATGGTTCTGAAGTTATGAATTTTTCTGTGTGGCTTGCACTACGCTACTTTGACACAAATTGACATGAGCCGAAAACTATTGTAGATAAGTCTTAGAAACCCAGGTGCGTTAAAATGGACAATTTAGTAAATACTCACCTCTTCTAGAATTAGAGTACAAACGTTATAGAAATCATTTAAATAAACTCCTGAAGCCGACAAAAAATTAATATTGCTTCAATGAAATACATAACAGTCAATATGATATGAAGAAAATTTACCGTATCATAAGTAAGGCAACCAATGAAAAAAATTATAAATTATCCAGCAAATTCCACGTTGTTGACGAACATGGCAAGGATTTTGGTGATGATAATGAAATGGCAAACTATTGTGTCAAATAATTTCACCAATATTGGTATCGATATGCTAAAACATGTCCCTACTCAGCAATTTATGCTGCCACCACTTTCTCCAAATCGAAATTCCATGTTCCTAACTCCCGTAACTGATACTGAATTGATACAACAAATATCCTCACTAAAAAACAAATGTTCGCCCGGAATAGATAATATTACCACTAAGATGATCAAAAATATTCTCCCTCACATCCTGGTTCCTCTTGTGCACATTTTCAATCTCATCTTCTCAACAGGAGCTGTCCCGTATCAGTTCAAACAATCAATAATAACTCCTGTATTCAAAGTAGGTGACAAAACAAAAATAAATAACTACAGACCAATAAGTGTATTAAACAACTTCGGTAAGATCTTTGAAAAATGCCTCAAAAATCATTTAATGGAGTTCCTCAACGCTAATCAGATATTGAATTATTATCAATTTGGCTTTAGGCGGTTAAATCAACAAGTGATGCAATGTACACTGTAGTGAATGAAATTATAAGCAAGCTGGACAAGAATAGAAAATGTATAGGGGTCTTTCTAAGCATTCGACACAGTGAACCATCAGAAACTCCTTTCTCTTCTTGAAACAAATGGGATTCGTAGTACTGTGTTGGATGTTTTCAGCCATTATTTAGATAATAGACAACAACAAGTTAAAGTCCATGACTCGCTAAGTGTCCCAACTACCGTCAAGATAGGTGCACCTCAAGGAACGGTACTGGGACCAGTACTCTTTCTACTCTACATCAATTCAATGCTTTCACTATCAAATGCTAAAATTGTTTCCTATGCTGATGACACTGTGATCTTATTCGAGGGTGATTCCTGGTCACAAGCTAAATTACATGTCCAAAGAGAACTAAACATAATAACGAATTGGCTAAATGCTTTCCAGCTATCTCTGAATGTTGGAAAAACACACTATATAGCCTTTTCTGCCAATAATGCAAATAGGCAAATTAGCATCAATGATCTAAATAAAAACATCACAGAAGTTAGCCAAATCAAATACTTAGGCATTATAATCGACAAAAATCTCAGGCGGGAAACTCACATCAACTATCTAACAACAAAACTCAGAAAACTGATTTACAAATTTTATATACTGAGAGAAATACTGTCGATTAAACTGTTGCTTAAAATATACAAATCACTTGTGGAGTCACTCCTACGCTATGGAATACTAGTGTGGGGTGGTCTGTATGAAAACTCATTACAAAATCTCAAAGTGATCCAGAATTTTATATTAAAAATTATCCTTAGACGAAAAAAATGATCCTCGACAAATGCACTGTATTCTCCTGATTTACTTAATATTCGGTCATTATATTTTTTAACAATTTTAATATCTGCCTTTAAGAGTGGTCATTGTCAGCAAACATTCAATCGTGGTTACAATACACGCGGCACGTTGAACCAACTTCGTTACACCACTTAACAACAAGAACACGCGGCACGTTGAACCAACTACTCGTTACACCACTTAACAACCTAAAGCATATAATCTATTACCTCTCGCCATTCGAAAATATGCTATCCTCAAGAAATTCACTTCAGCCATTAAACTTTATATCTATTAAATCTTTATTTGAAATAGGAAACATCCTAATTTACATACATACATTTGTAATAAAAATACTTAATGCTAAACAAAAGAAAATACTAGAATATAAAGAAAAATATAAAGAAAAAAATATACAAATATACACCTATAGTGTCACAATCGTCAGAGATTGAGTTAATTTAGAAACATAAAAATTGTATATTTATTATTATTTACCAACTTACAGCCATGTTAACTGCACTGTTGAATTTTGATTCACACAATTACTGCCTATTGTAATATGTTTTTACTCTGTTCCTATTAACCCTCCATTTTTATATTGTTTATACAGTTCCGTTGTTCCGTCCCTTCTTCCTATTTCTGACTCTAAATTGTCTATATATCTAAATTGTCTATATATTTTTTGTTTTTTCTCACTACACACTACAAGTGTGTACTCAGTTAGAGTGTGGGGAAAAAAACGTGCTGATTTGAACTTTTTTTTTTCTAATTATTATCAGTGGTGAATCTAATAATGTAACAAAAATGGGGGTTGCCATTTAAAAGTATAGACCTTAGTTGTGTATCTTATTTTGGGACATCCTGTATATAAAATGAAATATTTTTAGAATGTGTCTCATTGATGGACCTATCTTAAAAAAAAACAAATCCATAGATTGGATATAAAACAGTAATGGAGCTTGCAAGCACCCCTGGGTCACCCTATACACATAAAAAACCTGAATTCCAAACAGGTTTCAAAAACAATTTCAGTGAAAATAAAAATCTGGAATATGCCTATTTTTTTGTGATGTTATCAATCCAATGTATATTAAGGTATTAGTCAGGAAAGTAGCAGTTAAAAGCATGGACTGGAAGAAATTTTTAATTATGTAACTTTACTATTAAGCCTCGACTACACGGGATAGTAAATTGCGATAGCACTTCTCAGATAGTGTTTACATATATGCAAGTACTCCCTAGATTAACTTTCAGGAAGCGATTGCTCTTTTCATTTACACGGTAGAGTAGTCTAGTATGAAAAAATGTCTCGTCATAGAAAGAGAGCTGCAGCCGCTGCTGTTATCATTGCAATTTCACTGATGCAAAGAAAACAGTCTCGAAAAAGAAGAATTTGGATCGAAGAATGGATAGCGAGAAGACCTACCCTTGGAGCTTCCACGATGTTATTAGATAAATTGAAAAGTGAAGATTCAGATAAATTTGCAAAAATTCAGCGTATTTCAGAAACAGATTTAAATTTTTTACTGGAATTCACGCAGAATTTCACCTCTGTTGTGTCACAAGTTTCAATGCTCCTTGTTTTTAACTCTATCCCTATAAATGTTTGATTTTATTTGCCACAGCTCCGGAAATTCTTCAAAAACATGTACTGAAGCAAAGGTATCTTCTTTCGACCACACACATTTTCCCTCCATTCTGCAGTACTTGCACGATTGAATTGCACAGAACTTTCAACAAAACCGAAATAAAGGTCAACTTCCTAGAGCACTTTCCAGACTTGTTTACACCTACAAGCGATTCTCGCCGCAACTACTTGCCACCACTTTCAAAACTTGCTGAAAGACACTGTTTACACTAAGCAAATTTTTTGGAAGTGATCTCAGACATAAACTTCTGATGGTTTTACTTTCCCGTGTAAACAAGGCTTTAGAGATGTTTATTTTTCAAAGTGGAAATTTTTCTTTTTTTTATTGAACATTAAAAAGGAAATGGGATATAATGACTGAGCTTTTTAGTTAAGCACCTATTGCAATAACCTTAATCACATTTTATACCTACTACTTACTACCTGCTCTATATATATATAAAATGAAACATCCTGATTGTGATTTAGTATTATCACTTGAAGAAGAGAAAAACATGTCGTGCTTTGTATCAACCGCATCAATTCAAAAAATAAAATAAAAAAAAATTCCTTTACTTTTGTTACTCCAGACTATAAAACACAATTTGATAAATGAGATTCTCACCTTTAGATCGGTACAATTTTTGCCCACATAATTTTCTTCGCAAACACAAAGATAATCTGGTTTCTCTGTGCACTGCGATTGACAAGTACCATGAATACATGGATTATCAATTTCACAAGGATCATCCAGATCGCACTGATGCCCGCATTTTCCTTTGATGGAGCAGGTGCATCGATAAGAGCCAGGCATATTCTCACAAATACCTGATCTGCCGCAAGCCATCCTATTCATTTTGCATTCATCAATGTCCATTTCACATAACAGACCCGTATAACCTGAAACCAATTATATCCTGTCATGTATTTAAAAAAAAATTGTCACTTAGTCAGTGCAGAGGGAAATTTTTTTTTCAGAGAAAACTTAACAATCTTGAGCACCACATGATAAGTAAAACACCCCTTGAACTTCCACTAGATATCTTGCTTGGTTCATTGGATGGATATTTCGCGATAAAAAAGGGGTCCTATAACACATGTTATTCAATGAAGTCAACTTCTGGAACACGCACGAATATAATGATTTTTTTCTAAATATGTATAACACATCATTTGAAATCAAGAATATTCCAGCTAGCAGACTCTAGTATTTATATGGTTAAAACATTTAGTTTTATTTTATTTATTACTTCTAGTTTCATTTGTTATTACAAACTAATGTATATAAACATACCAGCTGACCCGCCAGACATTGTCCTGTCCAAATTTCTATATTCTCAACAAATTTTATCCTGAAAACTCTTGTCCTCGTAGAATTTCTTTTTTCCTATGTTTTCCTTTGTGTTGTTTCATCTAGGTTATGCTTTTGACTCTGCCCGCTTCCCGTTATGCCCTTATCCCGTTTTCCGCTTATTCCGTTATCCTGTTATCCCCTTATGCCGTTTTCCCGTATATATTAGGGTAACCTGGTCAAAATTCGATTTTTTTTTGTTCTCATGGCAGCAATTGTTTGTACATATAAAAAAAAATTACATACTGCAAATATGAGCTCAAAGTATATATTTTTATAGGTCGCTCAAGAATTTTGAATCTTGGGGAGTACTATAGATTGGACGTTTTCGAGCGACCTCTAAATAATAATTTTAAGGCTCTATTTTTTTTCTACAATGCATTAACATAATTATGAACCAATATAAACCACAATATACATAAAAATACCAATGAATATATTGTTACTAGCATACTTAATTAATATGGATAATTAAAAGAAAATAAAAAAAATTGTTTCCTCATTGATCAGCTTGAATATCTTCTCTGATTAGTAGTTCTATTTGAAATATGGAACTGAAACAAAATAAATTGGAAGTTTTTGTTATGTATTTTAAATTGTGTAATTACAATTGTAGATAATATAATAAAGTGTTCATAACAAATGTAAAACATTTTTATTTTATTTTTTTATTTTATTTTTGGGTTTAAATTATTGTTACGAAAATAAGTACAGTACGCTCTTGCATTGTTTATTTCACACAGGCCAGACGATGTGGCGGGTTTTTATTCAGGCGAAATGCCAGAAATATGACGACCGACTGGTCGACATCACGCTGAGCTTTCCCCATCGAATGATCTCGATGTTTCCACAAACCACTCGAAGATTCTAGATGCCAAGGACGAGGATATATAAGATCGGGTGTATCGCCGAAGGAGGAGTAATTTTTTATTGAAAGATATAGTAATTCATATTAGCGAATTCTATAATATTATCTACAATTGTAATTCAAAATACATAACAAAAACTTGTAATTTATTTTATTTCAGTTCCATATTTCAAATTGAATTACTAATCAGAGAAGATATTCAAGCTGATCAATAAGTAAAAATTTTGAATTTTTTAATTATCCATATTATTAATATGCTATAACAATATATTTATTGGTATTTTTATGTATCTCGTGGTTTATATTGGTTCATAATTATGTTAATGGATTGTAGGAAAAAAATAGAGCTTTAACATTAATATTTAAAGGTCGCTCGAAAATGTCTAATTAGTACTCCCCAAGATTCAAAATTCTTGAGCGACCTTTAAAAATGTATACTTTGAACTAAAATTTTCAGGATGACATTTTTTTTATATGTACAAACAATTGCCACCATGAAAAATAAAAAATTAAAACAAAAAAGATTCGAATTTTGAGCATTTTTTAAATCTTAAATATTCTTTGGCGACCCCTTAAAAATATTGGAACCATTTAAAATTTCGGGAGGGCTCCCCAATTACAAAAAAATAACATATTTCCATGCGAGGCTTGGAAAAAAATTAGTAGGTTAAAATGGGTCACCATAATATATATATATATATATATATATATATATATATATTATATATATATATATATATATATTATATATTTCCTGAAAACTTTTCCACGACCAAAGAATTACACATATCCATCGCTCGAATCGTAATCCCATAGAAATAAAACACTTTCAATATTTCCCGAATTCAATAACTTTTCTAAAAAACCTTTCTTTTCCTAAAAACCTTATTCGGACTATTAGAAACATCAAAAAATGTTGTGTGTTTGATTTGAGTATTAAAATAAAATAAAAAAAGATTTTTATGTGGACAAGCCCGGGGATTGAACCCGGGCCCTTAGGGTTACAAAGCACACGCTCTAACCACTGAGCTACTCGGACCTTTACTAAGAGCTTAGCCGATATTCCTTATGTTGGCCAAATTTCTTGAATTTTCCAATTTCCCGGCAACTTTCCTATTTTTTTTTCCGTATCAACCATCCTTGGGCTATTACGAACATTAAAACAAAAAATAGCCAAATTGGTCTAGCCGTTCTCACGTTTTGTGCTTACAAAGAATCGAGATTCATTTTTATTATGTAGATTGGTTCATAGTATCTACTAAGAAAGTCAAATAAGTTAACATGATAAATTGATATGCTGAAAAAATATTTTTATTTTTAACTAGCTGACTTGACAGACGTTGTCCTGTCCAAATTTCCATATTTCCTATTTTTTTTTCCTGAAAACTCTCGTCCGCGTAGAATTTATTTTTTCCTATGTTTTTTTTTGTGTTGTTTCATCTAGGTTATACCCTTTGACTCTTCATTTCATTTATTTAATTAAGTAGGACAATCCTAATTTACAAAAAATAATATAGTTGACATACCTATCATACAATACATATAAAGTATCATAAATGTAAGTATAAATATATCTAATAAATCTAATAAATGTGAGTATAAATATATCTAAAAAAAAATAAACATAATATAGTATAAAATAAAATATTTTCTTATTTATAATACAAAATCAAATTTTGTTTGAATTCTGCAATACTTTTTGACTCTTTTACATTTTGTGGTAAACTATTGTACTGAATGAATCCTTCCTTTAAAAAATAAACTTTTTACATTATAGGAGGTACTCTGCCTGTTTATATATAAATGATTTTGGCCTCTAGTATTGTATGTATGGATTTGGTTGACAGTTATAATAAATTTACCCAAGTATGTTGGAGTCAGTTCATGTATCATTTTATAGATATCTGCCAGCATCCCGTTTTTCCGTTACCGAGTTATCCTGTTTTCCCCTGATCAAGTTATCCCGTTATCCCATTTTCCAGTTATCCCATTTTTTCGTTATCCCGTTATACCATTTTCCCGTTATTCCATTTTCCTGTTATCCCGTTTTCCTGTTGTCCCGTTTTCCCATTATCCTGTTTTTTTTTTCGTTATCCTGTTATCCAGTTTTTCCGTTTGCTATCCCGTTTTCCCGAAAAAAATTAGCCAAAGCGGTCCAGCTGTTCTCAAGTTCTGAGCTTACCAACACAAACACATTCATTTTTGTTATATATTATATATTCCTGAAAACTTTTCCCTTTCTCTCCCTAAAAACCTTTTTCAGAGTATTACGAACATTAAAAAAACAATCAGCCAAATCAGTCCAGCCGTTGTTTTCATAAAATTTTGAAAATAGGTTACCCTGACCGGGATTCGTTCCTGTGACCTTCTGCTTGGTGTAACAGTGTAACCGCTGAGCTAATTCTTCTTTGGTTATAAATGACTTGATAGTCTTTTTCTTCGCCAAATTTCTTATATACACAAATTTTCTAATTTCCGGGCAACTTTCCTAATTTTTTTTCCTTGTCAACCAACCTTGAGCTATTACAAACATTTATAAAAAAAATTGCCAAATTAGTCTGACCATTCTCACATTTTGCGCATACAAAGAATCAAGATTAATTTTTATTATATAGATTGAGCACTATTAACTATTATTGGCAACATATTGTATGCTTCTATGAAAGGTGAACATAGTACCATATCCTGTAAGAGCATAAATAAATAAAATGTTATTTTTTAATTTTTGCTGATCAGAAAACAGTCGCCGCAAAATGTTTAACATGAATTATTAATTTTTCAGGAATTTTTCCGATTTTATATAGATAGATAGGTATATTTATTTCAACAGAGTATTTGTAGTCATTCACAAGGGGCAGAATATTTTGTCTGAGAAATACGTCAAAAAACTTGTATCAATGGGATTACATATAAAATTAAAAAAGTTATGAAACATTGAAATGAATAGATTTTGGTTTCAAACCGATTAAAACAATTTAAACTATGGGACATTCACATGTTATATTTTTTTTTTATAAATACACATACCGGGTGACACAGGATATCGGGCCACCCCTGTGACTTCTGCATTCGTGAACGGATATTTCTGGAATTTGGTACAGTTATATAAGCAACCATTTCGGATTTGATCACATTACAATCCAATATGGCGGACTTCCGGTTTTTCTGGAGATGCCAATAACTTTGTTTTTTCAAATGGAACACCCAGTATATTTCTACATATTCAAGTTCAACAGGTCAAAACAAGTCCAAACCTTATGTCAAATGTAATTTTTTTAAAACAATTGAAATTAAAATTGTTTTTTATTTTACCTTGTGGATAAATGAGATTTGGTCGAAGCTATTCACAATGAGTCGCAAATAACAGAAAAACTCAATTTTTCCTGAAAAATTATTCACTTACTGGTTAATCAATTCAGTCACATCACATTTTGATCAAAAATTATTTTTTTTCAAAATGAAACCTACCTGTCTCTCTAGAACATTCATTCAGGAAAAAAATTACATATTATTTTTGTATTTCGGTGCAGTAACAAATTGTATAAATTCAAAAATGTACAACTAGTTCATGAGTTTTCTGGCAGTTCGAATAATTTTTCAACTTAGTCAATCAATCAATCAATTTATTAGTTAAAAAAGTGTTCAATTACAACACAGGAACCTACATTGTAACATACTAACTTAGGTAACACGTCAGATGAGCTTAAAAAAGGACACCAATTACATAACATTAAAACAGGCTGTCAGAAGCAAAAAGCAGTATTTGTACACAGAAAAATAGGATTTGTAAACGGAATAGTATGCACAAGTTACAATTAATAACACACACTATACTTAACAAGACATGTTAAAAGCAACTATTTTTAAAACAATCGGTGAGAAAATTTCATTTCTGTAGAAATTCGTCAACGGAGTAGTGTGCTTTCAGCACAAGATGGTTTTTCAGCTTAGCTTTAAAGGAATGTAAGCTAGAGGCAGATTTGATATTGTCGCCAAGAGCATTATAGAGTCTGACACCAATCGATCCCGGATGATTCTGCGACACTGATAGTCTAGCGAATGGTTGTTGTAGTTTATATTTATCTAGTACTATAGTCATGAGAGTGTCCACAAGTAGGAATATTAGTAATATTCCTTCTCACATAGACAATGCAGTGGTATATAAACAAACATGGTAGAGTCATTATACCAATTTTAACAAAAAGTGGTTTGCAATGTTCTCTCGGGCTTACCGCCATCATTAACCTTACTGCTTTTTTTTGAATGGCGAATATTTCTTGTGCCTTGGATGTAGCACCCCAATGAATTATTTCATAGCACATAAATGACTGAATAAGACTAAAATATACCAGTTTCGAGAGAGTGTGTTTTTCAATTGACGGAGTAGAAATATGTGTTTACTAAGCTTGAGTTTTATATACTCAATATGATTGCTCCAGGTGAGTTTAGAATCAATATTGATTCCTAGAAATCTTGTGTCAGAGACTTGTCGAATTGATGTATTGTTCAGCTTCACTAGGTGGCTGCTATCTATTGAAGAATTTTTTGTAACAAAATTAATCATTTGAGTTTTGGTTGGTAGTATGCTGTGGAAAACAACATTTCTGAATCTTGTCAACTAATTGTGTAAGTTATACTTATAAGCACGATAATGGTGTTTTTTTAAAAAATTTCTAGCGTTTTCTCGACTGACATTGCATTGGTATTCCAATTCCCGCGTCGAAGCGGTTGGATCAAAATCGACATAAGCAAAACATTCATTTCTGCCTCCTCACTTACGATCATCTCCTCCATTGTTGGGTTCTTTTCGGAATCTTCTCTCCACATTTTTGAAAAAGGTTCTTTGTGGGTGTCTTCTCTGTGGGTATCGTTCAGCGTATAACTGACAAGCGGCGATGTTTTCAAGACATTCTCCGTAAATTAATAACATATCTACCTGTTCACTTCTTGTGAACCTATAATTTTGATTTTACATTTCTACTAAACTAATTCCCGGAAGTTAACCAATTTTCGAGAGTTGAGATGAAAGATAACAGCGAAACACAATTAGTTGACAAGATTCAGAAATGTTGTTTTTCACAGCTTACTAAGTTGAAAAATTATTCGAACTGCAAGGAAACTCATGAACTAGTTGTAGATTTTTAAATGTATACACTTTGTTACTGCACCGAAATACAAAAATGATATGTCATTTTTTTCCTTAATGAATGTTCTAGAGAGATAGGTAAGTGGCCCATAGGGGTTTCATTTGAAAAAAAATATTTTTTGATCAAAATGTGATGTGACTGAATTAATTTATCAATAAATGACACAAAAAATAATTTTTCAGAAAAAATTATGTTCTTTGTTATGTGCGACTCATTGTAAATAGCCTTGACCAAAACTCATTTATCCACAAGGTAAAGTAAAAAAACAATTTTAATTTCAATTGTAAAAAAAAATGACATTTGACATAAGGTTTGGTCTTGTTTTGACCTGTTGAACTTAAACATGTAAAAATATACAGGGTGTTCTATTTGAAAAAACAAAGTTGCTGGCATTTGCAGAAAAACCGAAAGTCCGCCATAATGGATTGCAATGTGATCAAATCCGAAATGGTTGCTCATATAACTGTACCGAATTTCAGAAAAATCCGTTCACGAATGCAGAAGTTACAGGGGTGGCCCGATATCCTGTGTCACCCGGTATATATATATATATATATATATATGTATATATATATATATATATATATATATATATATATATATATATGTATATATTACATAGCACGATTTTGAAAAAAAAAAAAATTATAAATTTCTACAGGCCAGAAAATATTCCTTGGTATTATAGGGCTCTATGTTGCATACAAATTCTCTGACAGATTTCAGAAATCTGCTAGCCACCGCAATATATTTTATATCTTGTGGGAGATTATTATAAAATGTAATTACATTGTAGATGGTGTTCCGTTCATATAGGGATTTTGCATGAATGGGTTATCCCGTTTTCCCATTATCCCGTTATTCCGTTTTCCTGTTATCCCATTTTACCATTATCCCGTTATTCTGTTTTTTTCGTTATCCTGTTATGAAGTTTTCCGTTCGCAATCTCGTTTTCCCGAAAAAAATTAGACAAATCGGTCACGCCGTTCTAAAGTTATGAGCTTACTAACACAAATACATTAATTTTTATTATATATTCCTGAAAACTTTTCCCTTTCTCTCTCTCGAAAAACCGTATTCATTATTATTATCACTATTATTATTATCATTATTATTATTATTATCATTATTATCATTATTATTATCATTATTATTGTTATTTTCGTTTTAAACACTTCCAGTCAGGCCCTTACTTCCGAAGCTCCGACCCATTCGGGCCAAGGGCGCGCTGGTTACATAAACCAATGACCTCTCCCCACATCCGTGAGGTGAGAGATCATTGGGTCTGAGAATCATGTGTTCTGAGCAGACGTAACGATCCGAGAATGACTGCCTTCTGCATGCGGCCGATTTACGGCATGCCGATATAATTTCCAGGTTTGAGAGTAGCGTTGGCATCATTCCACCAAGGGCCCCTATAATCAGAACCACTATCTTCACAGAATGGTCTGGATAGAGTCTGCGGAGCTCGAAGAGTAAATCTCGATCCTTCGTCCGTTTCTCATCCTCTTTTCGTACGATATTCGTCTCGCCCGGAGCCGAAAACTCTATAACGTATATTGTTTTCTGCTCGCGGTCGAAGAGGACTATATCAGGCTTGTTGGCTTGTATTTGCCTGAGGGTGGGGAATGAGTAGTTCCAATAAATTCGGCACTTCTCATTCTCCACAACGGACTCAATATCTCCCGGAGCGTATGGCAGCACTGGTGTCTCATCAATACCGTACGAGTGTCGTAGATGGTAATACAGCACTCGTAACGCCGCGTTATGACGATGGATATAGGCTGTACATGCTGACAGCAAGTGCATGATGGTCTCAGGCGTTCCACGGCAGGCCCTGCATCTCGTGTCAGGGACCTCTATACCCATCACGCGGCTTCGGTACACGAGAGTGTTGAAAACACCATCCTGGCAACCATGATGAATCCCTCAGTCTCCGACTTGAGTCCACCTGACCTAAGGAAAGCAAAGGTCAGACTTTCGGATAAGCCGTGGTCTTCAATATGTTTGTAGAAGATTCCATGCATCGGCTTATCCTTGTGGAGCTGTAGATGTACAGTATTCAATCAATCAATCAAACATTTATTAAAGAAGTTTTCTTTCACAATCATATTAGAAAATCATAACATCATCATAAAATACTAGCTAATTCAACAGGTCAAACATCAAAAAGATACTATAATACACAGTTTACTACACAATTCATATAAACACAGACAACTAATTAACTATACAATTGTTTTTGAACAACCAGCACAACGAATAGAACAAACAATATTCTGAAAAAAAATATATATATAATCTAATCCTCCTAGGATTCTAAGAGAAACTCATCAATAGAGTAGTAAGCTTTTTGCAGTAGAAAAGATTTGAGTAGCGTTTTAAAGACCATGCTATTTGAGGATTTAATGCCATCACTAAGCTTATTATATAGCTTAACCCCACAGTACAAGGGATGATTCTGAGATACTGTCAATCTACTATATGGTTGATGTAGTTGAGATTTATTTCTTGTGAAGTGTTCATGGATATTTTCATTTTTTGGAAAAATTGAAATATTATTTTTAATGTACATCAAAGTTTGGTAAATATACAAACAAGGCATTGTCAATAAATTATAATGAATGAATAATGGTCTACAATGTTCACTCGCCGAAGCACCTGCCAGAATTCTAATCGCCTTTTTCTGAATAACAAAGACTTCATTAGCTTTAGCTGATAAACCCCATTGTTCAAGGCCATAGGAAATAACAGATTGAATTAAACTATGGTATAGAAGTTTGAGAACACTGAGAGAGACAGTCAGTCTCAACTGACGCAGTAAATATATATGTTTACTATTCTCTGCAGCTTTAATGTGGACTCTCCGTTGAGCGGGCTCCAACTCGGTGATAGAGTCTTGGATATCCCGCTCGGTGTCGAATACAAGACCGAGTTCATTGGCTGCACGGATTGCTGCCTTAAAAAGAAACGCTCCTTTCCCTGTGATCTCATGGTCTTTGACCATGCAGAGAAGGGGATCCAAGCTCCTGATGACTTTACAGGCTCCATCCAGCACCATCCTGTTGTGTAGACACTCCAAACTCAGAAGTCCACGGCCTCCTTGTTTTCGGGGGAGGTACAACCTTGGAACGGACGATTTCGGATGCAAACTACGATGTAGGTGCATCATTTTGCGAGTCTTGACGTCGATTCCGCGCAGCTCTTCCAGGGTCCACTTCACTACCCCAAAGGAGTAGATCAGTATCGGAACGGCAAGCATGTTGGTGGCAGAAACTTTGTTCATGCCCGACAGTTCCGATGACCAGATCTGCCGGAGTTTCTGCTGATACTTGCCGAGGAGAGCGTTTTTCACCGCAACTACCTCTTGAGTGCAACGCTGTTGCACTCCTAGGTAGGTATACGCCTCTCCTGCATCCAGATGGCGGAGGATGCTTCCATCTATCAGCTACGCGTCCTCTCCGTAATCCCCGCATCGCCCTCTTCTGAGATGAACCAGTGCACATTTATCCATCCCAAATTCCATACCGATAGCATGCGTGTACTCTTGCACCACCCTCAGAGATTGCTGCAGATCTCCCTCACCCGAGGCATTATTATTATCATTATTATCATCATTATTATCATTATTATTTTCGTTTTGACCAATTCCAGTCAGGCCCTTACTTCCGAAGCTCCGACCCATTCGGAAGGGCGTGCTGGTTACATAAACCAATGACCTCTCCCCACATCCGTGAGATGAGAGATCATTGGGTCCGAGAATCATGTGTCCTGAGCAGACGTAACGATCCGAGAATGACTGCCTTCTGCATGCGGCCGGCTAGAGATTCTGCTGATTTATGGCATGCCGGTATAATTTCCAGGTTTGAGAGTAGCGTTGGCATCATTCCACCAAGGGCCCCTATAAACAGAAGCACTATCTTTACAGAATGATCTGGATAGAGTCTGCGGAGCTCGAAGAGTAAATCTCGATACTTCGTCCGTTTCTCCTCCACTTTTCGCACGATATTAGTCTCGCCCGGAGCCGAAAACTCTATAACGTTTATCGTTTTCTGCTCGCGGTCGAAGAGGACTACATCAGGCTTGTTGGCTTGTATTTGCCTGAGGGTGGGGAATGAGTAGTTCCAATAAATTCGGCACTTCTCATTCTCCACAATGGACTCAAAATCATCCGGAGCGTATGGCAGCACTGGTGTCTCATCAATACCATACGAGTGTCGTAGATGGTAATACAGCTCTCGTAACGCCGCGTTATGACGATGGCATAGGCTGAGACCGCGTATGTTGTACATGCTGACAGCAAGTGCTTGATGGTCTCATTATTATCATTATTATTATTATTATTATAATGCCCTGAACCAACTAGTATCTCTGATAAACGAATCCTTCAAAGAAGGCATATTTCCACCCTTTCTCAAAACATCAATTGTTATACTGATCTACAAAAGTGGTGAAGTGAACTCTCCCATGAATTTTAGGCCCATTTCTCTCATTCCCACATTAGCCAAAATCATCGAAAGACTCGTTAAGAAGAGAATCTTAGACTTTTTGCAGGCATGTGATATATTGAGCATCAAACAGTTTGGATTTCAGTGCAATAATAACACAAATGATGCAATATTTTCACTGTTATGGGAACTGTATACTAGGATCAATGATGGTGGAGTTGCCGCGGCTGTATTTTGTGATTTATCGAAGGCTTTTGACTGTGTGAATCATGAAATACTGTTGCGGAAACTTCACCGTTATGGATTTCGAGATAAAGCACATTCATGGTTTACGTCATATTTATCTGGCCGCACACAAGTAGTTAAGACAAAATCAATTTCAAGTTTAGGTAATATACAATGTGGCGTTCTGCAAGGATCGGTCTTGGGTCCAATTCTGTTTTTACTATATGTTAATGATCTGACGACGCTTGACATTTCAGGTAATGTCACCCTGTTCGCCGATGATACCACCATACTATGGCATAAAGATAAGGAAGCCAATCTTCATCATATCATCAATTCAGATATAATAAAAGTCAAAGAGTGGTGCAACTCGAACCTTTTGTCCTTCAACATATTAAAAACCAAGATAGTGTCTTTCAAATGTGCAGTTGCTGATATTTTTTTAAACCACCAGATTATTGAAAACAGTGTGTTTTCTAAATTTCTAGGACTATACATTGACAACGGTCTCAAATTCAATGAACATGTGAAAAACTTGAATAAAAAATTGTCCTCTGGTTGTTATGCTGTGAAAATTGCTGCAAATGAACTAGGATACTCAACTGCAAAGACAGTATACTACTCCTTGGTAGAATCACATTTGGCCCTTGGGGAAAAAATTTTTGCGATACGGTATCCCATTCTGGGGAGTGTCAGTGGAAATGCTCTTAAAGTGTTTTACAAAACGAGCCTTAGATACCTCTGTAAATTAAAAGTTCGCGATTCGTGCAAACTTCACTTCAAGCAACATAACATACTCACGGTAGTATCAATATTTATACTTGAAACAGTGTGCCTCATAAATAAACACAAACAAAATTTCATTACAGAGAGTAGGTACGCCACCCGTCAAAGTAACCATCTCAAACTACCATTACCATCTTCCACTCTTGTTAAGGATTCAATTATATATAACGGCTGCAAAATGTCAATCACCTTCCAAATAATATAAAAGATATACCGTCCAACGCCAGCTTCAGAAAAGCAGTAAAAAGAGTTCTCTCCGATAGAGCCTATTAGAGTTTGGAAGAATATTATGTGGATAGAATAGAAGGATAAGTAGACCAAAACTATACACTGTGATATCATATACCTTTTATTGTTTGTTATATTTTAAATATTTTGAATTTTTCGAATTTTGAGGATTTTTAAATTTTTGAATTCTTGAGTTTTAAAACTTTTTATATTTTTAAATTTTTTATTTTTGGATTTTAAATGTTTTTTATGAAACTTTTTTTATGTTTAAAAAAAAAGTGTATATGACTCTTTACTTATATATATACATAGATGCATGCAAATTTTAATATGTGACTGATTGCTTTGATTCAATTCAATTTTATATGGTAGTGACTATTTTTATACATATATCAAATGGTATTAACTTAATTTACATTTATATATACACGCTTTGTAAAATTATTCTTTGATAATAAAGCATATTTTGATTGATTGATTGATCATTATTATTATCATTAATATCATCATTTTTATCATAATTTGTATCATCATTTTTATCATTATTATTATCATTATTATTATAATTATTATCATTATTATTATCCTTATTATCATTATTATTATTATATCATTATTATCATTATTATCATTATTATCATTATCATCATTATCATTATTATCATTATTATCATTATTATTATTATCATTATTATTATTATTATCATTATCATTATGATTATGATTATCATTATTATCATTATCATTAAAAAACAATTAGCCATATCGGTTCAGCCGTTGTTTTTATAAAATAAAAAAATAAAAAGTTACCCTGACCGGGATTTGTTCCTGTGACCTTTTGCTTGGTAGGCGACAGTGTAACCGCTGAGCTAATTTCTCTTTGGTAATAAAATGACTTGATAGTCTTTTTCTTCGCCAAATTTCTTATATACCCGAATTTTCCAATTTCCGGGCAACTTTCATAATTTTTTTTTCTTATCAACCATCCCTCGGGTTATTACGAACATTTAAAAGTTTTACAAAGAATCAAGATTCATCTTTATTATATAGATTGAGCACTTCATTTGCATTATTTTCCATTTTGTGAGTTATGCTTCAACATTTCTTATAAGTTTGTATAGCATATAAGGTAAAAAATATTTGATGTTTAACACTATTATTGGCAACATATTGTGTGATTCTATAAAAGGTGAACATAGTATCATATCCTGTAAAATCGTCAATAAATAAAATGTATTTTTTTAATTATTGCTAATCAGAAAATAGTATGCCGCAAAATGGGTATGTGATGTATATCATAAATTATACATTTTTCAGGAATTTCTCTGATTTTGTATTTATTTATTTACGGGTAACTCCATTTATACAAATATTGGTATAGGTGATGTTATTGAATAATGTATATATAAAAGCAAAATTAAAATAAAGTATAATAACATACTATTTAGAGGGAAACAGAAAACATATCGTTATATTAATCAATATACAACAATATGTAGTTTCTGTTCAACCAAATTATTTTCTTAATCTTCGTTTAAGTGAGCCGATTGAAGATGAGTTAAAGAGATCCTCTTTGGTTTCGTTGCCATGGTTGGCTATTCGAGTTAGGGGCGAAAATTTACCATAATTACGTATGTGATAAACTATTTCAAACAGTTGGTAACTCCTTATGACTCTTGGAGATACATGTAATCCGATTTCTCATAGCAAATCCTGGCAGTCCACATGACTATTTAAGGTTTTGTATAAAAAAGAATGTCTGCTATTTTTCTTCTTGAATGTAATTTACGTTTGTGTGCGGCCAACCAATCTAAGGTATTTGTTTTGCACCTTTTCTATATTGTCTATTTGAACCTGATATGCTGGTGACCAAACACATGAGCCATATTCCAAAATAGATATAATATAATATTTAAAACAATTCAATCAGAATCATCTATCAAAATCAAAAAATATACTTTATTGTCTAAGATAGTTTCTTGTTGACAAAGCTTTGTGAAAGGGACATAAACAATTAAACAATTATTAATAATTAATAATAAAAATACTTACTCATAAATACATACAAATATATACAAACACAACTAATAACACTTCCAAAACATGGTAAAATGTTATTAGTTGATTGTCATACTACACGTTAAAATTTTAACAATAAAAAATTACATTTATACGATATATAAACTACATTCAGTAGTCAGAGGAGTTACAATATAATAAAATAGAGTTGACCACCTTTATGCAGTGGAATTATAATAGCAGTTTTTAGGCAAGTAGGGAATTCACCTGTCATAAATGAAATGTTAATTGCTCCGATTAATACATGCAACGCCTCATCTGGCAAATTTTGTAATATTTTCACTGATATTTCATCCAACCCACAAATTTTTTTATTTTTCATTTGGTTAAAGATCGATTTGAGTTCGTCAATGTCAGTGTTATATAAGTAAAAGCTATCTGATATGGATATATATTTGAGATAATGCAAGGGGTCAGTCATCGGTACTATGTCTCGGGTCAGTTTTTTAGCTACTGTACAATAAAATTCATTAAGTTTGTTTGGTTCAATGTTCATATGGGAGGGGAGATGGGTACTTTTGCCCCTTAGGTTGTTTATTATAGACCAGTTTTCGCGCATTTTGTTTTTGCGTTCTCTATTCTGTGTTTGTAGTAGTTTTCCTTAGCAACTTTTATTACGACTTTATAGGTGCGCCTGTAATTATAGAAGTAGAGTAAAAACCACTCATTAGTGGTGTGCTTTCTTATTATGTTCAATGACCTAAGGTTTGCAGCCGATTTTTCTATTCCTAGGGATATCCATGCTTTTTTATTTTTTTCTTTGTCCTTTATTTTCTGTAGAGGAAAACAATTTTGAAAGGCAAGCAGAAGAGTATTGTGAAATGTTCTTGTGGAAAATTCTTCATTTACTCTACTATATGAAAAAAGTTAATCCCTACAGAATTTTAAATTGATACGTTTTTTTTTCATGGTAGATTTATTTTCTTGCTGTTTTTTTTTCATTAAGGACAGGTTGAGACTCAACTTTTTTATATTTGAGTAGAGAATGGTGAGAATGGTGGAAATTAAATAATTAAGATAAATATATTCTTATTCAGGTCCAACTTTCAAAACAAAACTTTTTTCCCCAACCATTTTAAATAAACATACTCAAAATAGTTCAATATGAAAAATAATAATTATAGTTGAACAAATGATAAAATCATATGATCTTACCTGTATTAGTGCAATTACAATCATATCTGGAAATCCCATCGATACAAACCCCACCATTTTGGCAAGGACTACCACCTGTAGGTGATATACACTCGTCGACATTAATTTCACAGAATGTCCCCTCAAAACCTCTCTGGCATTCACAATATGGCACGGTTCCGGTCGTATTACAATGTCCTTGCTCACAATGTCGTCTCATACAGAATGGCGTATCGCACAAAGGGCCTTCCATTCCCTCGGTGCAAAAACAGGTGAAATTATTCTTGGTGATTTCATTGTGCCCCGTTTTGCAAGTGGCTCCCTCTTTACACGGTTTATTTTCGCAAGTTATCAACAGAGGGGCTTCACACTGTTTACCGACAAAGTCTTCAGGACAGTCGCACTTGAAGGTGCCAACGAGGTCGTTACAAGCACCCCCGTGTCTGCAAGGATTGCTCAAGCATTCATTAATGTCATTTTGGCAATATTCGCCTTCGTATCCAGCAAGGCACTCGCACTTGTACTCTTTGATTAAATCCACGCAAGTCGCGTTGTTTTGACACTCGTTGTTTTCGCATTCGTCTATATCTATCGAACAGTCATCTGCAGCATAACCGTCTGGACAGTTGCACTTGTAGGTTTCAGTGCTGTTTATGCAGAATCCTTGGTTGAAACAATCGCTTGTATAGCATAAGATGCAACCAAGTTCAAGCTTGCTCGTAGGATCTAGCTCGAATATTTCCCTCGCCATTGTTTGATTTGGATAAATTTGGTTGGTGGTGAAGTATGGTAGAAGTAGATTGCCTATTCGAATTTCACCCAAACAGCCCTGGAATTACAGATAAAAATGTTTTTTAACTCATATTATCAAACATATCTATTAAGCGCATTACATGTGTTTTTGTAAACTATAACTATAAAAAGTACAGCACAAAGTCCAGAAAGACCAACAATAAAAAAATATATAACAACTCAGTTAGAGCTTTATGTCATCTGCATATAAGGGCATTATTTTGATGGAGTGATGAAGTATTGATCAGGATTGACATATTTACAGAATAAGCAAAAATCATCCTAACTTAGTGTAGGTTCTAAATTAATGCACTATAGTCCATTTAAGATAAAGAAAAGCGACACCACAACAGTGATTGAGACATGATCATTACGTGCAGAGCACGTAATTGAAGTCGTGCCACTATTGGTCCTCTGTTGATCAGGAAGATTAGACCAATAAGCCCGCCTTCGGTAGAGTTTCGAACCAGTTACTGACTTGCGATAATGCAATATGTTTTGAATTTTGACTTGATTTATTTCTGTTTATTATAATTTAATCTTTTGGTTGAGTGTTATAATTAGTTGAAGTTGCAGGATCCAGCATTTCATTTTTCCCCTTGTAACGAAGCATTTTTTCCAAGCGTTTCCGCGTTTCCGTTACTAAGAACGGCTACCCAAAAATTTTAAGTAACTTTGGTACATTCCTGCCTATTTGGGGGGGTTTAATATTATTATGGTCTGGCAACAAGATGATGCCCGTTTAGAAAATAAGAGTAAATATACATAGCTACTGGAATGATCACAAAACCGAGCAAAAGAAAGTTCTGATACCTTTTTGAACCGTACAAAAAGACTAAAAGACTTTCATGACTGTTTCTACTGATGGTAAAAAAGGTCAATTCATATTAGTAAAAACCCAAAGAAGAGATTTTGAGATAATGACTTTGAATGAAAGAAGGGAAAGGATCCAGATTATCTTCATCTTTGACTTTTTAAATAATTTGATCAATGTACCTGACATAATAATGAACATTCACTTCAACGTACCAGACATTAGATTGAGAATCAGACATTGTACCTTCAAAATTTATAATGTGAGCGCCCCCCTTAACAAATGCTTATCCAGTGTTAACAATTTACTGAGGACACGTGAAATTGATTTCCTTAACCCTTAATCGGTCGCACATTGGTCTTTTAGACACACAATTTCGTAAAAGCGTTAAAAAAAATTATCAGCGCAAGCGCGAGTTCTGGCCTTTCATCTAACTGCCTAAAAGTAAGGCTGCTTTGTAGGAATGCACTAGTCTAACTGCATATGTGCGACGGGTAGGTGCCAGTCAAGTTGGACCGTGTCGCGACTATTACGTTGCCAAACGTGTTGGTGTTTTTGACCTTATTGCGACTTACTAGGTAACCGAATACGTTACCAAACGTGTAGGTGTTTTTAAACGTATTGCGACTTACTAAGTAAGTTGAATTAACTTTTTCTACTCATTAAGTTACATTTAAATTTTCTTCCATTTGTCAACAGAATATTTCAATATGACTTATGCAGAAGGACAAAGATGGCTACAACAAATTTGGGATGAGTTACTAGGGTAGTAATTTGAAATTAACAATTTATTTCTTGAAAGTTGGGTGCAAAAAATATCTAGTTGAAAGTAAATTCGTAGTATCAATATTCCTTGATTTTAAAAGGGCATTCGAGACAAGAGATATAAACATTCTGGTTCGAAAGCTACTTGAAGAACAGAACACCGATAACAAAAATTCATTCATTCATATCAACAGAACGCCTAAATGACTTGGGAGCCCCACACGATAGTGTACTAGATTTATATTTATTATTTACCCGGTAATCGTTCAATTGACCTATTTGCAGACAACACATTGATATATACATCTAACAATAGCCTAGCCAATGCAGTAAAAGATACGAAGTAGATAATGAATCAAACTGTAATGTTGAAAAGGGAAACAAAACGGTTTATCTTTCAGTCGCAGATGATTCCACATCTGATTTTATGAACATCCTATTCATATTTTCAAACAAATCAAACTGTAATGTTAATGCCGAATAGTAAATTAATGCTAAATATGAGTATAACCAAAATGATGATTATTCCTTCTAATTATAGATCTAACAAATTTATTATAATACTGTAAACTCACAATAGAGAACGAAAAAATTAAAATTGTTCTTGTGGTAAAATATCTTGGATTTATGATAGATAGATCTTCAACATTCAATAATTATACAAAATATAATATCACGAATATATCAAGGATACTTTTCTTTTTACACGCTTTATATTAGCTTCACTTGTATGTTTGTTTGTAACGGACTCCTTTGGACTTGATTTTCACCCACTTCCAGACGTCCGAATGATTTGAAATTTGGCAGGTGTACATAATTCCGGTGACAATGCATTGACATTTTTGTGTGAAAAAAAAAACAAAATGGCGGCTCCAATATGGCGGACGAGTTTTGTGATTATGGTCCGATTCGCTTCAAAATTGGTATCTGAGGGTTTTTGTGGTCAGAGATAATGATTCTTTTGCCAAAATTGAACTATTAAAGATGGCGGCTCCAAAATGGTTGTCGAGTTTTGTGATTATGGTCCGATTTGCTTCAAAATTGGTATCTGAGGGTTTTTGTGATCGGAGATTATGATTCTATTGTCAAAATTGAAAAATTCAAGATGGCGGCTCCAAAATGGTGGACGAGTTTTGTAATTATGGTCCGATACTATTCAAAATTGGTATGTGGGGGTTTTTGGAGTCGAATATTATGATTCTTTCGTGAAAATTGAAAAATTCAAGATGGCGGCTCACTGTATATATTGACGTTAAAATCTTTGAATGACTTCTAAAATCGAGATTTGACTATTAATACAGCTGTACACATTAATGATTTGGAAAATAATTACAGTTACTAATAGTAATCACGGAATTAATAGTAGATTAGAATAAATAATAGTTTAAAATTCAAAAACGTTTCATAGAAAACCAAACTAAAAAATAGAAAATAAATTTCAATAAATTTGAATTAAGAATAGTGTAAAAAAATTTAATAAATATAAATTAATAATAATGTAAATAAGAAAAAAAAATATTTAATTTTAAAAACAGCGTGAGGTGCTTTTTAAGATTCAGATTAAGCACCCATGCTTTTTTTTAAATAAAATATATTTTTTTCTTTTTTACATTATTATTAATTTATATTTATTAATTTTTTTACACAATTCTCAATTCAAATTTATTAAAATTTATTTTCTATTTTTTTAGTTTGGTTTTCTATAAAAGCGTGTTTTTTAGTTTTTTTAAACTATTATTTATTTATTTTTTAGTTCGGTCTTTTATGAAAAGCGTGTTTTTTAGTTATTTTAAACTATTATTTTTTTCTAGAGTGGTGTCATCTATCAGTACCGACTCAAAAATCACAGTTTACAACCGCATGTTGATGACTAAAACCCTTATTACACTATGCCTTTTTCGTGCCTATTTTCGTGCTTATTTTCATGGCTATTTGTTGGCTGAATTTCCCCAAATAACTGGCACTATTACACCGTGCCTTTTTGATGATTGTTTCAGGCGCTAATTTCAGAGCTGCAAACCTAAGGAAAATTGACATTTACCTTAAATGATTAAGTAATTTAGTATACCTGGACTATTTGTTTCAACTTTTTCTTTACCTGGCACACGATTTTTTTTTCTTTTCTGTCACACTGAACAAAACGAAAACTATGTGATTAATTTAACTATTTGTTGGTTATGTCACGTCCTGTTTTGGCAAACCTGACATTTTCACAAACGTCCTTGAAATCCCCTCGATTCAGGCGGAAAAAATAGAACCAGTCCTATTTATTTTCACGCCTGAAACAATCAACAAAATCCCCACGCGCGCATGCGTATTTGTTTAAAATTTCAGCCACGGGCAGTCAGGCAGACAAATAGGCACGAAAAAGGCATAGTGTAATAAGGGTTTAAAAACGTAAACAAAAAAGGGTCATAAGACTTCTGTTCAACTTAGAATATAGAGAAACCTGTAGACTCGGCAACAAACTGGTTCTGTAATAGTAGGTGTTAAATCCAGAAAAAACAAACGCAATATTGTTCAAAAATAATGCCAATTATAATACGAATGTATAAAATTCGTCTTCAAAAATAGAAGCTACTTTGAAAAACATAAGCAATCTAGAGCGTATCCCATAAGAATAAACAACTATAAGGTACCGACCCATCACCTCTTTAAGATGAAACAAGGTGCGCTATACTCTAGTATTCGTTTCTACAAGCACCTACCAGAAAAAAATGAAAAAATAAAATATATATATATATATATATATATATATAACTCAGTTATGAAAAAATATATTCACAATAATAACCTAAGCCTACCTTGAAGTTGTCCGTCTTCTTGTTCTGATCAACTTTATGTAGGGATACTCCTTCCGATAACTCATTACTCTCTAAAGAATTACCCATTAGTGATTCAGCTGTCGTAGTATCACTAACAGGTATGTAACCTGTCATATTAAAATCCGCGTTTTCAATTATTGTCTGATAATTGAAAGTGTTATCGCTACCAGCAACATAAATCTCTCCATCTCTAAACAACTCCGTGAAAATATCTATGTCGAAATCTTCAACTTCAAAATCGGGGAAAGTATCATCCATGATGTGTTCTTTGAAGCCACCCTTGAATTTTTTATCTTGGAACACAAACAGCAAAGATATCCATTGTCCCTCAAACCGCTCCTTGCGGAACCTCTTCGTCACTACTTCTCCGTCCAATTTCCACTCGACAACCACTTCATTATGGTAAATAAAGACAACAAAATAATTATCGGCGTGTTTAACGAATAAGACAGTACCCCAGGATCGGGTACGGTAGTTCAACTTGAGAATATCGAAAATTATTTTGTTTGATGATCTAGGATATATGGTCAAGTGATATCTGAGGGGGTCTTGCAAACCATTGAAGGTGCTGTTAGCAATACACTCATAACTATCTTCGAGATTTTTGCATATTGATCCCTCAGGGCAGCCTTCTAATTCGCAAAATTCTAGCTCGTTGCAGTCTTTGCCTTTGAAACCCCTGGGACATATACACCTGTAAATTCAAGTTAGTCAGATTTTTAATACAATAAGTATTTTGGTTTAACATTAAAAAATATATTGTTGAATTTCGAATAAAAACTAATATAATTTGTGAATCCGGATAGTAGGGGCCCTGGACATATTTTCCTCGCAATCATCAACGCACATTGCCATAGATCAGTGTTTGCTACTGAATCTTGTCTGGCAACCTCGCACTCAATGATTCATTCATCGGCCGCCATGCCAAGGGTGCAGTTGAGAATAAGTGTTCAGTATTCGCGTAATAACTTGAGCCGTTAGGTAGAAATTTTTGTTACGCTAGCTCCGAATGGACGAAAACAGTGATTGTATACCCAATGCAAAAGAAAACATTTTGGATATTGTCCAACAGTAAGTAGGCGGTCTGTTACTATTTTTCAATGCAATCATTTTTCCTAATAACACAGTAGTTCTCCAATGGCAAGAAGGAGGTGCCATCGACACCAGGTTTTGCGATTTATTTGCGTTTCTTCCTTCGTCTCTGGTAGTAAAAAGAATGATGATGGAACCTTAAATGTCTAAAATTAAAAAGTATGTCACCTTCATAGGAATGTAGCGTTTTCGTCAATTCACAAAAAGTATAGGAGTTATGGGGCGAAATCTCAGAGCTATAATTGTTTATCTTTGTATTATTTCTATTGCATTCAAAGTTCACTGGTTTCCAGCTGGCTCTTATACAGAATAACTTACATTACACATCTAACAAAATACTTTTTTCAGAATATTTGTCTTTTTTGGCATGAATAAAAATCCTTCATTTGAAAAATTTAGTTGTAGAATCAATTTAACTCCTTAGATAAATTAAAATTATCACTGTTGGAAAATACATTGTCCTTATTACTATGGCAAAATTGAAAGTTTCAATGCACCCCAAGTTATCCTTGAGGTACAGAACCCTAAAATATTATTTAAAAATATGGTTTTAGAAAAAAATATATTAAATTCAATATTTGAGCATACCTTCCAATTCTTATGAACTTTCCCAACTGATATTCAACTCAATTTTTTTATATAATGATGATTATACTTCTCAGATATTAATTAAACTTATTGATCTGCAAATTTCCTAATTCATTTGGTCCACTCGTTTAACTAAAGTTTGCAGGATAACTATAGCAATAGTTCTATGCCTTACAGTTTTGAGAATTTCCAAAACAAAATAGTCACACTCGCATTCGACAGCAGACAGACAGTATTTTTGAAATGATTTACCTGTAGTCATTGAAAGTGTTCTCACAAACTCCGTTATGGTTACAAGGATTCACTCTACAAGAATCATCAGAATGCACTCCTTGCAGGACAGATGACTTGTCAAATGAAACATTCCCAAATGGAACAGGTATTTCCAAATCGTTAGCTTCAAGAGGGTAAAATTCCACGATCATAGTTGAAGAACCCGTACTTATTTGAACGTCTTGTATGATTCCTTTGAAATGTATGTTGCTGACAGCGGAGGTGATAGAAGCCGGGGCCGTAGGAGTAGAGTCGATTTTCGGTGGGGCGAAATTCTCATTAGTTTGCCTTACCGATCTCGATTGTGGCTGACCACCTAGATACAACACTTGGGCCTCCAGAGGGCCTACTGCTGATATTGTTTTACGGAAATACTCAGTACCATTTAGTTTGACTTGTACCAGTGTAACGTTACGGGTAACCTGAAATGAAAATATGGTATGTTCTGTTAGGAAAAACATTCCAGCAAAGCACTGAAGATTGAAAATTCCAAGTCATTTCAATTTCAAATAAAAAAAAAACATACTCATGCAGATCATCACACCCTATTTTCGAAATATACTTAAAAAAAAGTGTATTGTCTACGAAATTAGAGTGTTATCAAACAAACTTGGTCCAATCATTGCTAGAAACACCTATTTCTCCCTCTTTGAATCTCATATTAGATATGGAATAGCTTTCTGGGGTTTCTGTAGCCAGCATTTATTACAATCTCTTTTTGTCCAACAAAAAAGGGCCATCAGGTACTTGTGTAGGGCTAAAGCAAGAGACCACTGTAGACCGCTGTTTATCTCCCAAAAAATTCTTACCATAACTAGTATTTTCATTTTGGAAACTGCCTGTTTGATTCATAACAAACAGTCTTCAAGCACAAATATGACTCGCACTTACATGAGCACCCGAAGTAACAACCGTAACAACCTTAGCCTGCCAATCCAAAAAACAACTCTAACAAAAATTTAATTATATATGAAAGCAGGAAATTATATAACAACCTGCCAGAATATTTAAAGGTATTAAATAATCCTAAACACTTTAGAAAGGCAGTAAAAGACTTCCTCACGCCAAAAGCATACTATGACCTGCAGGAATACTATAACGAAAATTTCGGATATCAATAACCTAGTCCTACTATGTTACTATTTTAAGTAAGTTTTAAGTATTTGTAAGTTGTGTAGTGATAACCCGTATGTTCTGTAATGTAATTCATTGTTTCCCCTTTTTAACCTAACTTTATTTTATTGTAACATTATTTTATAATATTTATTTCTAAATTTGAACTATATTTTTACACTTTACATCATATACTCAGATATTATTTACATCTAACTTTTATATATATATATATATATATATATATATATATATATATATATATCTTACCACAAGTTATTACTCTCATCGCTTTGTCAATAAGGACTACTTCTTGGACAATAAAGCAAAGTTTTGATTGATTGATTGAAGCAGTCCTTATTTTGAAAGTATTTGCATGATCGTAAAGTCAGTCATGTCATTATCTTTGCGGAAGGATTTATTTCATTGTAGTGATTGGAAAAAATGAGTTTGGGGTCGAATTCAATCCCAAGATCCTTGTTTTGTTGGTTGCGCACTAATGCGATATTGTTAATTGGTAAGAAAACTCGATGTTTGACTTTTTTAGGGAATATGTTTTGGATTTGCATTTTTGGATGGTCAGTGGAAGTTTGTTTTCAGTACACCAAAGGTGGAGATTATGAACATCGTTTTGTATTGTAAGACAATCATCAATTGATTCAATTTTTCAAAAAAAAAACAAATCTTCTGCGAACAGCAGTAGTTTGCTGGAAATGCTGTTCCCAAAATAGTTTATGAATATTGAAAATAAGAGAGGGGCTAGATTACTGCCTTGGGGAGCTCCGCTTGATGCTATAAAATTATAGGATTCGTGGCCTCTAAATTCGACAAAGAGTATAAGATTTTGCAGGTAGGACTGAAACAGATAAATGAAACCATGTTGGTCAAGTGAGATTAAGTTTTTTATGTTAGTGTACATTGTGTGATGAAGACATATCTCGAAAACCCTTTGCAAAGTTGGAGAGAAGTGTGATTGGTATGTAATTAGCTACATTATTGATTGCCCCAGATTTAAAAATTGGGCATATTTTGGCAATTTTTCATCTATCTGGAAAACATACAGTTTTCAATGCTAGAGTGAAAATGGACTCGCCAGATGTGTGTTTGGCTTTAAGGTTCTTTAAACTTTCAGTACTTCTTCAGAGAAGTATTTAACAGAAATGGTTGGATAGTTTGTTGGTGAATTTAATATACAGTATCAGAAACAATTTATCTAGGTATAGACAGAAATCTACACGAGCAACAAGGAACACAATAATATGATAATACCACATAAACAAGAGAGACGCACTGCTGTGCGCCCCTCCTGTTACCCCACCCGACGCATTAACTGACCACGTGGCAATGCGACACAGCGCACAGCGACTCGACTCATTCTTGCCGAGCCGTGGTTGCAAAAACAAAAGATCGTGACAATTATTACCTTTTGAAACATGCCGCCTATTTACACAACCACAGAGAGAGTACAGATCGTTAAGTGGTACTTTGGGGGTAATTCTTTACAAGATACTAGAAATCTATTCATAGTGGCTTTTGCAGATAGACCTGTACCTACGGAAGCAACTGTCCTTTCAAATATTAATAATTTTCAGAATTTTGGGTGTGTGGCAGCACATTGCAAAAAATGTTTGTCCCACAAATCCACCACCGCATCCTAGACAAATACCCGAGGAACGGGAAATAAGAGAAACACAAGTGTGTGCATTGGCAGAAACGACACCTTGTTCGAGTAGACAGATCGCCGACGAAGTGAATTTGAATGAAAGAACTGTAAGGAATATTTTGAAGAGAAACGGTTATCGTTGTTTCAAAGTCAAGACCACACAAGAACTTTTGCCTGGAGACCATTTCAGACGTATGGAGTTTTGTGAAACGATGGTCGAAAAATGCAATAGGGCATTTCGTGTAAATGATGACTTTCTAAAAAAGGTGTTATTTACCGATGAATCGTCCTTCTCAATTCATCGGAAACACAACCCATCCGTCATATGGAATGAAATTGTATTATTATGGATATGTCCAGTCAGTCATCGCATATGGAATACTTTTTTGGGGTTCTAGTTCAAACTCAAATAAAATATTCATATTGCAAAAACGAATATTGAGATGTATTCTTGGTCTTGATTATAATACCTCCTGCAGGTCATATTTTTCAAAACATGGGTTATTGACAGTACCTTCTTTGTACTTTTTATCTCTGGTTATTTTCGTAAAGAAACACCAATACTTGTTCTCTACAAATGCGGATGAATATTCAACTGAAATGAATATGTTAACTCGTAATCGGGCTGACCTCAGGATTCCACATCACAAAACTACCTTTTTTAAACGGAGTACTGAATATAGAGCAAGGAAGGCTTATAACAGGCTGCCAACTCAGTTGAAAGACATCAGCAATATTCAGAAATTCAGAAGTTCAGTCATTGATTACTTGAAGGAAAAAGTATTCTATAAGTTTGATTTTTGTGAATGATTATTACCGTTTCCTGTCTATTGAGAAAAGTTTTCATATTTACTTGATGAGTCCGTGAGGTGCGTATTTTTGTAATGTTTTACTCATTATGTTATGTGCTCAGTGTACTTTATTCTTTTTTTGACGTTGTCCATGTCCTTGATGATTTTATGACAATAAAGATATTATTATTATTATTATTATATTAGTACGTTATTGGTCTCGTAAAAATAAACATTTGAGTATTGCTGTGAGGACACAGTACCCAAGCAAATTAAAAGTGTGGACGGGACTTTTAGGCAATCACGTTCATAGGCCCATTTTTTATTGAAGGGAATTTAAATGCAGCAAAATATTTGCAACTTTTGCAAAATCAAATTATTCCTGCAGTTCGCGCTCTTCTGATTTACTTTAACGACGTGTGGTTGTCCTGCACGGTGGTTACATTTTTGAATCAATTATTTCCGTATTGGTTTATTTGTATGCAAGGTTTGGTTTGTCTTTTCTTGTAAATATTTTTTTTCTCTCCATTCAAGAAATAATTGTTTTTCTGTTAGAAATAAGTTTTTTGTTTTTATTGCCTTACAGAAATATCGTTTGCTTTTGTTTATGTTTAAGAATTTTCTTTTGTTTTTGCGGCCACCACGGCACCAAAGATATTTTGATCTACCTGTCGTCCAACAGATTAAATTGAATCAATGATTCAGTTTAATTTGTTTAAATTATCTGATGTGAAATTATCGTCAATAATTCTTCTTCATTGCAGCGCACACATTCTCCCGACTGCTGCTGGTATGATACTGAAGTCCTGAGCTGACCGCCCTGACTCTCCTATCTCTATGTCGTGACGTCAATATCCCTTCCTCGAGCGAGTCGAGGAGAAATTGTAATGCTCTCTCAACATATAGCAAGCTATTCTTTACGCTCTCATGAAACCAACATACCCAAGATAAATACTTTCCGATACTGTATAGCCTGCAGGGTCAATGGTAGGGGAATATACACTTAAGATTTATAGCTTATTAACAATGTCTTGTACAACAAAAAAAGTTAATGGTAAATAAAACAAATAATAACAGTAATAAAAATAGTCAGATGAGATTCATACGGCTAAGATAAAAGTTAAGTGTAAAAAATTTTCTTCACATTTGCAGTTCCACACAAGTTACCAACTTCGAAAAAACCTCCAAAAACTTCTGGCTCTCCAATTGAATTGAATATGCTGAATCATTTATTTTTAGTCCCAAAGTGTTTACATTTTTGTATAAGATAAGAAGATAAGAATATTGGTCTTTATGTTACAATATTATGTACACTTGAAAACGAACACACATAATTTGTTTAGACACGTCATAAAAATAATCAGTTGTTATTGTGTTGTGTATTCTCTTATTAATTTTTTTTTCGCAAAATATGACGACTTTACTTTCTAAAGATATTCCTGGAGCAGTTTATTGGGATGGAGTGTCCTTGGAAGGCTTTCAGTTGAAGAGATGTCTTGAGCGTAGGGTTTCAAAAGTTATATTTCTTATAAGTGGACACAATACGAGAATTTTACAAAAATTCTGTGTTAATTTTTTTTGCGCTACCAACTGTTCACATTTAAATCTCTATGTATGACACATTTGATATAAGAACTATAAGCGCTTCATGATCAAAAGAAATGGAATTAGTATATCAAATTTGCGATTTTACATACAACTAAAGTCAAACAATTGCCATTGGAAAGGCACGAAGTTTTTTTTTTAAGTTGACAACTTGTGCAGAACCACCCTATTCCTCCAAAGTATAATAGGCTTTCACAACCAAGAACGTTTTTACTTATATGATTACACTTTGTATTTATTTTAATTTACTAGGAAGGTGATTGAACAGTTTTGTGCTCTTATATAAAAAAAAGGCAAAACGGCCCTACCTAGCAACTACAGACCTATCGCACTGCTATCTATTATTTCAAAGGTCATGGAAAAAGCCATCAACATCGAGCTCATGAAATATCTGGAAGACTCAGGAATTGTCAACGATAGGCAATATGGCTTCCGCCATCAGAGATCAACTGGTGACCTGCTCGCTTACGTCTCACATATATGGCAGCTATCTATTGAAAAGTATGGAGAAACCTTAGCTGTGGCATTAGATATCTCCAAGGCGTTCGATCGAGTTTGGCACCAGGGACTCCTCGCCAAGCTTCCGTCTTATGGCTTGCCCCCTCAGCTGTGTTCTCTGCTTGCTAGTTTTCTCTCAAACAGGTCTCTCCATGTAGTGGTCGATGGAGTTTCATCTGACATCTACTCATAAATGCTGGTGTTCTGCAAGGATCTATTCTCGCACCAACACTATTTCTACTTCACATCAACGACCTGTTGAAAGCAACTTCATGTCCAGTACACAGCTTTGCGATGATAGTACCTCCATACCGCTTTCCAGGGCCCCTATATCAGCCCGTGAAACCAGAAATGAACGAGGAAGAAATGTTAATAATATAAATATGGACTTAGCAACAATTCTCGAGTGGGGATCTAATAACTTAGTAGAATTCAATGCAAACAAAACACAAGCATGTCTTTTCTCTAGAAAAGCCGATCTCACTGTGCCTAACATAACTTTGTCAGGAGTAACCATACCACTGAAGTCATCCATATCTATGCATGGTATTACTATCAGCAAAAACCTTCCTGGGAAAATCAGCGTGAGGTCCATTGCCAAAAGTGCATCCCAAAACTTGGTTTTGTTTCAGTGCCAAGAGCTATTTCACCCCACTCAGCTGCTTATGATCTATAAGGCACAGATCCGACCTGTCCTGGAATACTGTTCCCATATTTGGAGCGCGGCACCTAAACATATCCTGAGGCTATTGGATTCTGTCCAAAAGGGCAATTCGTCTCTGGTGATGCCTCGCTACAAACTCGCTCACTTGTCTGGAACACCGTAGAAAAGTTGGCGATTTGTCTCTATTTTATAGATATTTTCATGGGCGATGCTCTTCTGAAATATCAACAATCGTTCCTGCTTTGGCAGTCTCTTCGAGACTAACCCGTCAAGTTCAGTCATCACACCCCTTCGTGGTCACTTTGGAGACCTGCAGAACATCACTTTCCAAAGACTCGTTCATCCAACGAACAGCGAGGCTTTGGAACTCATTGCCTAGGGAGGTGTTCCCCGAGGCATACAACCTCCAGAAATTTAAGAAGAACACCAACTCCTACCTTCTTTCCCTTGGTTCCCACGATGTTCTCTGAACATTACAGGATATCCCTTTTCGTGGGAACCAGAACATAAAAAAAAAAAAAAATGAAGGAATTTTGAGTAAAAGCTGAAGTAGGGATGGGACCTGGAATATGGTGGCCTAAATGTGTATTATGAACTGAAGAATTATTTAGTTCATATCTATATTTCTTGTGAATTAGACATTGTTGTATCTCCTCAATGGTGAATAAAGAATGTGCTCCTCCTAATGAGTGAATTTACAGTGGTAAAAGTGAAGTTAAAAAGCTTAATTTTACACCAAAAGGAAGCTTAGAGACTCATCGACATAATCACACTATCAAAAAATTGTGAACTGTACTGTACATGCAACTGCATCTATAATTACAAATTCTAAAATAATCGCAATTCAGAAATCAGTAAAAAGACAAAACATTCCAAAGCAAAAAAGGGGAAAATACAAAAACAATACCCAGGTGTTCCAAATGGAAATTGCTCCACAAACAAGGTGATCTTCATTCCAGGCCAGGAACCTATGACAATTGAGATTGAGAAAATTCATTTATTTTTCAAGTACTGATCCTGAATCATAGAAGAGACATAAAAAAAAATGGAGACAACATATAAGTGCTGCCGAAACAAAGGCTGTCCAAACGTCTGCTGCATTCAGTGCTTCAACATATTTCACTTCAGCTGCCTGGAGAGAAAGAAAAATATCCAGTTGATAGAAGCTCATAAAGTGATATGCTCCAAGGACTGCGCAACCAAAAAGAAAGAAAAAGATGACGAGCTACAAAAATGGCAAACAAAATGGACGAACTATTGACGAATAACATGGAAAAAGACAAAGAATTGGAAAAAAGAATACTAGAACAAGATCTTAGGGAGGAAGAAATGAAGAACGAGATTAGTAGACTACAAATAGAAAATCAGGAGAGAGAAAACTTTATACAAAGAATGAGAAGAACTTCTAAAGACTTTGAAGATGAAGTGGATATTGCTGAACAAAATTATATAAGAAATTTAGAAGAAAACAAAACAGTTATCAAAAGACTGAATAAAGACATCCAAGAAATATTGGAGAGCAATAGAATCCTGCAAGAAGAACTAAAAGAAACCAAGACCAATCTGGTAAAGTATGAAAATGATTTGGCTGAACTTAGCTATAAATAAAAATATGATCGTAAGTATCAGGACCTTGTCTAAGGACAACTAACACCTTGGAGAAGAGCTGAAAAAAATAAAATACGACAATTTCACCCTAAGAAATAGCCAAAAGAGTATGAACTCTAAAAACGATCTTAGAAAAGATTTAAAAACAAATATAATCGTACCCAACAAAGCGATGCCCACTGCGAGGACTACGTCTTCGGAGTGTGAAGTACATAGTATCCCACAACTACATCTAGATCCCATTTATGACAATTCCAACAAGAAATTGGTACCAAAAAAAGGAAGAATAATGATAGTATCCGGACACTACGCCAGAAACTTAGCAAGTTTTTTAAATACCCAAACTCAAGGAAGTTATGAAGCCCAGTCACTATTGATACCTAATGCACCAGATGCAGTGTTAATGGAAACCGCTCTGAAAAGCACATTTAACTTTACCAAACGTGACCTAGTAATCTTATGGCCTAACAGATTAGTTCACAACATCATAAACGAATTTATACACAAGCTTGAAAATACAAACGTAATCATAATTACATACACAATATAAAAGCTCTCCATCACCAAAATTTACAGAAACACATACTGGAATCCAACAACATTCTACGAAAATCTAATTTGACCGAAAAAGGGAACATAATCTACCTAAATAAAACAGGAGCCTTTTTTCTATCCAAAGGAATAATATGTTATATGGAGTCCCATTTTCAGCTGCATAAAATTAAGAAACAACCGTTTATACCCAGAGAAGATTCTAGTATCGGGGGACAAGCCTCCTCAGATAAGCTTCAAAAACAGTCATATTCTTCTCTAACATTGGATGACAGGACAAAGGATTCCATATCTTGTCCTTTTAGAAGCGAAAAAATGCCACGCACTTGATGTGATGTTATTGAACATTCAGTCTGTGAGAAACAAAGTTGATGAATTAACTTTACTGCTAGATGATAATGGATACCCGGATATAGTACTTCTCACAGAACATTGGTTGAAACCTGAGGAGCCATTTTTCCTGCCTCAATATAAGCTGATCTCCAAGTACTGTCGCAAAGGCTTATTCATGGAGGTACTCTAGCTCTAGTTAAGGAAGGTCTACATTGTTGTTTCACTAATTTAGACAAAATTGATCATTTACTTGTGGAGAAAGAGTTTGAATTCTCAATTATTCATTCTGTTGAACTAAAACTTTATATACTCTGCCTCTACAGGCCCCTTCACATGACGTTAACATTTTTCTTGACAGGATGGAAATACTTCTGTCACAATTCCCCGATAAACTCATCCATAGTCATTACAGGTGACTTGAATATAAACTACTTGGACAAATCATCCCCAAACACTCAAATGCTATCAAACCTATTGGACTCATTCAACCTAATTATGCATATAGAATCACCAACAAGATTTTCAAGCTCTTCCGCCACAATTATTGATTATTTATTTTCAAATGTTGACAAAATCAACTGTTCAGTTGTAAACTCTGGTTTATCTGATCATGAGGCCATATTCTGTAATCTAATAATTGATAAAAAATTAAAAAGCCCTACACATGGTAGAATATTCAGTAAATTCAATTATAATAGGTTTTCGCAACTTTGTACAGATACAAATTGGTATAACGTTATTGAAAAGGAAGATCCCTTGAATGAATTTCAAAAATTAGTTTCGAATAATTTTAACAATGCATTCCCGTTAGAGACATAAAGAACAAAAAAAGGAAACCGTGGTTAACCTAAAGGATTGAAAGTATCGGCAAAAAATATGCCTTCCACCAGATAAGAAAACATCTTGGCTGTAACAATCCCCATTTTATTCAATACTACAACAAATATAGAAATACTTACCGAAAGTAATAAAACAGCAAAAAACATATATTACTCAAACAGAATAGCACAAGGTGACAACAATCAGAAGGAAACATGGGCAATTATTAATGAACTGAGAGGAAAAACAAGGTTGATTCAGTGAAAACTGAGTTAAGCTCCAGCGAACTTAATACATTCTATTCCTTTATAGCAGCTTAACTTGCTGAAAAAATTACGACCAGAACGGTTTTAATTGAATATCTGAAAGCATCTTTCATTCAAGAAAACTTTTTTTTCATACCAACTTATATATTATGAAATAAAAGAAATCTTCAGAGAAATACGGAAAAAACATTCCTCTGGATGGGATGACATTTCTCTGAAAGTCCTTGAAAAATTGCCGGATATTGCTTTGAATGTCTTGGCAGAGGCTATTAATACATCGCTTTCCGAGGATCCTTTCCATCATGTTTAAAAATCGCCATAATTATCCCAATACATAAAGGGGGAGACCATAACACTCCTGCAAACTTCAGACCGATTTCCTTGCTACCGATCCTCTCAAAAATAATAGAAAAACTAGTGAAAAAAAGAGTAACTTCCTTTCTTAAGAAATTCAATATACTGAGTTCACAACAGTTTGGATTTCAAAACTCAAAAAGTACCCAGGATGCCATCTTTGCATTCCTAGAAAACCTTTACCTCAAACTAAACGAAAGACAGGCGCCAGCAGTGTTCCTGCATCTCCAAGGCTTTTGATTGTGTGAGTCACGAAATACTGCTGCAGAAGCTTGAAGTTTATGGATTCAGAGGTTCGGCACTTTCTTGGTTCAAATCATACCTATCAGAACGTAGCCATAGTGTCTTACTCAATAGGGTGGAATCCAAAAAATGTGAAATCAACTGTGGTGTCCCACAAGGCTCAGTTCTAGGACCTGTCTTATTCCTGTTATATGTCAATGACTTGGCCAAAGTGGATATCCAGGGCCAATTCACTATTTTTTGGATAACACACAATCCTCTGGCAAAACAAAGTATTACGGATCTGCATGAACAGATCAGTGTGGACCTTAACAAGGTAAAGAAGTGGTGGATGCCAATCTCTTTCTTTCAATATAAGCAAAACGAACATTGTCTCATTCAAATGTGATATCAATGAAATCCCATTGGAAATGGAACAATTACAAATGTTTCAGAGAACAAGTTTTTAGGGTTGCATATTGATGAAAAATTAAGATTTGAAAGCCATATCAATAAATTGTGCAGACGGTTGGCTGGCTGCTTTGCTGTAATGAAGTTGTCTCTAACGAGCTAGATATTGCCAATGCTAGAAAGGTCTACTACTCATTGATTGAGGCACACCTTAGATATGGTATTTCCTTTTGGGGCTGTGTTCACAATATCTCTTTGATAGGGTCTTTATTTTGCAGAAAAGGGCGATCAGGTATTTATGCAAAGCCAATTATCGCGATTCGTGGTCGTATAGTATTTTTGGAGCAGAGAATTTTAACCCTGGCATGTCTTTTCATTCTAGAGACAGTATGTCTCATACACAAAAGTATAAAGATATAGCAAAATCTACCTCAACATATAAAACACGATTATCACTCCATGTCTCACTTCCAACTCTATATCCTCCTAACACAAAATTCACTAATATTTAAAAGCAGAAAATTATTCAATCATCTTCCTAGCACCATAAAAGAAATACAAAACGGTATTCACTTCAGAAAAAAAGTAAAAAATCTCTTGGTCACAAAAGCCTATTATACGTTGGATGAATTCTACCAGGACTCACTTACCTGATCTTAAACTATATTTATAAATAAATAACCCTTTATCATATTTGATCACTGGGAACTCTCTAATAGTTTTTTGTTATATGCAAGGGGTAATTTTATTCGCTAACAGAACGTTTTTATACATATATACATAAACTTATTTATTTATTTGTAATGTTGAATTGACTCGGCCGTTGCTGTAATTTAAGTCCTTGTCTAGTATTAATGTTAAATCTTATAACTTATTTTATCTTATTTTATATTGTATACATTTTAAATTACCTATTGTAGTTGTATCCTTAAGCTTTGTCAACGAGAATTGTATTCTTCTGATATTAAAGCATATTTTGATTGATTGATTGACTGTCAGTGTTAGAATTGTATGCTATAAAACCAATGGTAGGCATGAATCGCGGTATTTGGCTTTGCATAAACATCTAATGGCCTTTTTTTGTAAGGTGAAGATGCTGTGAACACATACCCCAGAAGCAAATGACATACCTTAGGTGTGACTCCACTAATGAAAAGTAAGCTTTTCTAGCATTAGTTAAATCTAATTCATTGGCAATAATACCTAACCTAACCGTTTGCACAAGTTATTAATATGGCTTTGGAATCTTAACTTTCCATCAAAACCCAAAAACTTATTTTCCGCGGTATTTGTGATTTTTTTATTCTCCATTGAAACTATTTCCTTGATGTCACACTCGAATGAGACATTTGTTTTGTTAATATTGAAAGATAGGATAGTGGCATCACACCACTCTTTCACCCTTTTTACATCCACACTAATATGACCTAACTGATCAGTGGTTGATCTGTCATGCCAGAGGATTGTGGTGTCATCCCCGAACATGGTAAATTTATCATGGATGTCTAAATGAGTGAATTCATTGGTACATACAACAAAAATAAAAGAGGTCTGAGAACGGAACCTTGGGGGACGCCAGAATTAAATCCCATTGAGTAACACATTCTGGGGATGTTCAGAAAGATGAGATATAAACCAAGACAATGCTGTACCCCTAAATCAATAGAATTCAATCTAACGCAGCAGTACTTCATGATTTACACAGTCAAAAGCCTTGGATAAGTCACAAAATACTGCCACAGCTACCTCTCTATCTATATATCTCTATATATCTATATATCTATTCACAGTTTTTTCAAGTTTCATGTAGTGCTGCTGTGTAAAATATGTGCTCTGTTTGAAACAGTAATTTCAGTAAGAAATAATAAACATACAAAGTTATAATAACTTATATCAGTGTGTAGCTGGAAAGAATGAGTTTGAACAAAATCAATTGGAAGTGAAAACTGTGTGGTAATACTCAGGAAATCAGGGGACCTTTCCATTTGCCATTATTGAAATTGCCTTTAACGAGACACAGATAAATATATCATTACTAAAAAAACACCAGCTGATAAGCAATTCTTAAAAACACTGAAAGTGGAAGCATAGACCATAGGCGTACTATTTTAAATTATTTAAAGTTGCAATCTGCCTTAAAATGGTCAATTTCGAATGCTGCAAACAAAAATCTTTTCCGGCGAGTTATTATATTGATGCACGGTAATAAGTCAAGATGGCGTCAAGTGACGATGACGGGGAAAATGATCCTAAAAATATCACTGCTAAGTCAAGTAAAAAAGTGTTTAAGTGCTGCAATAGCAAGCAGAGTAAAGTAACAGTATGTGTAAAGTGTGGAGATGTTTATCATCAATCATGTCTCCTAAGAGCAAAACTAAAACATGTAAAACTATGTGAAAGCAGAATTATATGCTGTGAAAGCCACAATCAAGGACAATACAATACCAAAGAAATGGAATTACAAAAATTGGAAAGAGAAAATGAATTACAAAAAAAAAAAAAATTATTGGAAAATATAATATTGTTAAACAAAACAATACTCCAAAACAAAATTCCTTAAAAAATCAAAAAAACAAAACGACCAAAAAACTCATACAGTGAAATGACAAAAACTTATCAGCCATCCAAAGAGATAACACTGAACCAACTGCAACAAAAAATGTCAAATCAACAAAATAATCCACAGGTGGTTTTGGAACCTACTTCTAGTAAACAAAAGATGAATCACTTCACACCAAAACAACTAGACAAAGAAACACAGCACCAACAAAGAGTGATGGACAGAGTAATAAACCTAAATGGGGATGATGGATTTACACATGTGGATAGAAGAAGAAGAAGAAGAAAAATAAATATTAGTCCCAGGAAAGATAGATCAGATTTCCAAAATAAAACAGTAGGTACAAACGAAATCCAGAACTTTGGAGCAGACAAAAAAGTCTGGTTGTATCTATATAGACTGAAAAGGCATATAACTGAAGAGGAGATTTTGTCATACTTGAAGAACCTACCACAATTCAAGGATGAGGAGATAAATATTCAAGAACTACCAACACCCTCAACACAAAACAAGTGTTTCATGTTGAGTGCAGACTTCCATTTGAAAGACGAACTCTACAATGCAAATAACTGGCCAAGACATGTAGCAATCAGGCGTTTTGACTTTAAAAAGTATCACTTATACCAACAACGTACAAACCGCAACATACGTGAGGATTTTTGACTACAGCAAATTTAATATCCTGTTCTTTCACAAGCAGTGAGATCGAATAGACCAAAGAAAATGTGAGCAGTTACAATGAAGAATATCATAAACTGGAAGAAAGAAACACAATATGCCAGCTGTTCAAACCACAGTTGCCAGAAATTATAGAGAACCCTAAGGTAGTTTTTGAGGAGTCTCATACCAAACGTGAACATTTCTCAATTTTCTATCAGAATGTTAGGGGGTTAAGATCCAAAACGAGGGTGATATATGATAATATAATGTCTAGCAACTATGACGTTCTATGCTTGTCGGAATCATGGCTCAACCCATCAATATATGATAATGAAATTTGTGATAACAGATACATGGTATATAGGAATGACAAACAATACGAAGCAGGAGGAGTCCAACGAGGAGGAGGAGTCCAACGAGGAGGAGGAGTCCTGTGCTATATTAAGAAAAAATATAAAGTGACTAAAATACTCAAAAGTGTAGACACTGATTTTCAATGGCTATGTATAACACTCAAAATGAATAACATTAGTTTAACAATGTGTTGTTTCTATATCAAGTCTGGTTCAAACCTTACAGTATATGAAAAAATGTTGGATTCACTCGAAACTAACAGCTGATCTCCATTCAGATAATGTGTTCTGCATAGGTGATTTTAATGTACCTGAGATCAATGGCACATCATATAATTTCGAAACAGGGTCCTCCAAGGCCAGAATTATTTTGGACATTTTATGTAAGTATGACTTATATTCATTGAACAATGTAGCTAATCATGTAAACAATACTCTCGACCTGGTACTGACTAATGTAACCGAAGCAACAGTATCTCTCTCTGAGAACCCGCTAGTACATATTGACAGGTATCACCATCCATTAGAGATAAATTTCAATATAAATTTTGGCAATACAAACCAACACCTTGAGAATATCAGTGAAACAACACCCAAATATGACTTTAAAAAAGGAGATTACATTAGATTATACCATCTGCTTGATCAGTGTAACTGGGCAAATATAATCTCTTCCAACGATCCAAACGAATGTGTCAGTCAGTTTTATAACACCCTATATGAATTAATGGACGAGTGTATTCCACACAAAAAAACACGCATGAACGAAAACAAGTATCCACATTGGTTTTCAAAAGAACTCATAAAAAAAATTAAGCTTAAAAACCGTTTTGCTAAGAAATCAAGGGAAAATAATGACAATTTGCAAAAATACCGAGAGCTGAGGAGGGAAACAAAAATTTGATAAATAGGTGCCACGAAACCACATCCGGATATTGAAGACAACATAACTTGCAATCCAAAATATTTTGGGATTATCTGAAAAATAAAAGGCAAAATTCAAATATTATACACAGGTTCACCTATAAGGATGAAATCTTTGAGACCGATGGGGATATATCAAATGCATATGCAAATTATTTCCAGTCAGTGTATACTAAAAGTTTACCTATTTCAAAAGATGTTGAGTATAAGGACTATGGCCTAGACACTCTTACAATAAATAATATAGACATTTCAGACATCCTAGATGCCATCAGATCTTTGAAATCAAATGCTGCAATAGGACTAGATGGTATCCCATCCTATTTTTATAAAGCTCATGCCCATATACTAGCACTGCCATTACAGCTAATCTTTAATAAATCATTAGAAACCAACACATTCCCTGATCAATTTAAAATTGGGCAATAACTGCTATTCATAAATCTGGAAATACTAGTGAAATTACAAACTATAGACCTATTACAATTCTCCCATCATCATCGAAAATTTTGAAAGAATTATTCATAAAAAATATACCTTCACTATCCCCAGTAATCTTAGAGGAACAGCATGGCTTTGTCAGCAAAAGGTCTACCGCTACAAACCTATGTGTTTTTAGTGATTATCTAGCAACAGAAATAAATAACGCCCAGATTTACACTGATCTAGCAAAGGCATTTGATCGAGTCAACCATAAAGTTTTATTAAATAAATTAACATATTTTTCCTTTGATAAAAATATGATAAAATATTTAGAATCATATCTTACGAATCGTCCAAATACTGTGAAATTCAACAACAGCAAATCAAACTGCTTTGTCAGTACTTCCGGAGTACCCCAAGGCTCGATCCTAGGACCATTGCTTTTCACTCTGTTCATTAATGACATAAATAATTACATCCAATGTACAAAATTCCTGCTTTATGCAGATGACTTAAAAGCATATCTCAAAATAGAATCGTTGGATGATATAAAAAACTTCAGTCAGTTATTAATTCCATTCTAAATTTCTGTGAGGATAATGATCTCTGCTCAACAATCCAAATGCAAAATAGTGTCCTATACTAGGAAAAAAAGAAAACTTACATGGTAATTACACCATCAATGGTACCAAATTAGAAACTATTGATGAAATCAAAGACTTGGGTGTGATTTTCACAAAAAATTTCTCATTCAATGAACATATCACCAGGCTTAGTTCAGAATCATATAGGAAACTTGGTTTCATATTGAGATCTTGCAATGATTTTGGGTATACAACATGTATAATGCTTTTGAACTCATACATTAGATCCAAATTAGAGTACTGCTGCATTATTTGGAACCCTAAAACTGAAATATATTCTCAAATGCTGGAAAAAATTCAGAAAAAGTTTTGAGATCATTGCACTTTAAAAGGTATGGAACATATCCCATGCTAATATCTTATGAAAGCCAAAGAACCGACTTCAACGTCACATTGTTGAACAAACGTCGTGAAAAAATCAAATTTTGTTCATTTTTGATGTGTTACATAGCCTTATAGATGTACCTGATATATTATCACTCTTTAAGTTTAATGTACCTCACATAAGACTGAGAACTAGAAATGTAATGTTCAAAACTGTTAGCAAGAATTCCCCTATTGATAACTGTTTAGTTACTGTTAACGATTTCCTGAAAGTCTCTGAAATAGACCTACTAAATATCTCAAGAAACTTATTGATGATGTCTAAACTATGACACTGAATGTTAAATATTTACAACTGTATTTGTTCGTACGTATTTTAACTTGTATTGTTTTTTTATTGTAACTTTATATTAGATTAGTTGTCCCTGTTTATGTTGTGTTGTGATTTTATATTGTTCTCTCATAGGTACCTTTTATACATTTTTAAAATATTTAGTTTTTAAGTTATATCTTTCACACTGCTACACGTAATTAGATTATGTCTGTTTGTAACCAGTATAAATAAATAAATAAAATATTTGCATTCGATGTTTCAATATTTTCCACAAGAGCTGCGCTATGGCAAACAAGCAAAAATTTTCATTTAAAGGAGATTTCAAGCTGACCTGCTGTGAAACTATTGACGAGTTGGACACAAATAAGAGTCTTGATATAAGTATATTGGAACAGACAATCTCTGAAATTTCGGAAGAGAGTAACATAAGAGGAAAACATATAGAAAAACTACGAAAAGAAAATGAGATATTTAATGAAGAAGCAGTACAAAGAGAAGAAGAACTGGTGCAAATAATCAAGCAACAAGAGATTGCGATACAACAAGCTGAACGGAAAATAGGGGAAATGGAGAAAATAATTGAAACACTGATGAACAAAAAGACGACGAAGACAACTTGTACCCAAACTGGGATAGAAAACAAAGAGCAAAACATACAAACGGATCCTAACACTTCTGATTGTAGTATGCAAACATGTTCTCCAATGACGAAGGACGAATCAACAAACATGTCGGGACCACAGCAATCATTGGATGATGAAACTAACCAATCCAACGAACATCTACACTATAGTATAAAAAAAATTATAAAGGAAGAACTAAGACTATCTGTTGATTACATAATTGAGAGAATTTCACAGACTGACACCAAAATAGATGTGTTAAAGGACTCCAATATTGATCTGGTGTCACTTTTGACAAACAAAGATAACTTGATCAGAGATATTTCCCATTCGTGTTACAATAAACCTAGGATACCATCGACCATCCAGCATACTATTAGTAATGAAGAATGTATGATGACCAACAACAAAAAAAACTCTGAGGCAGAAATAGAGCTCAGACCAACTCAGTTGTGTGTTGTCACACACAACACAAAAAAACATTCACTGAGCAGACACGAGGACAATGTCAAAGACCTCAGTCCTCTCGTACAAACATGCGGTCACAAAAAACACGCAATTATCAACCAAGAACACAATATGAAGAAAAAAATCACCACTCAAGAAACAACAAACAATACAATGTTAACTCAAAACGCCACTACTCACCACAACTATACACAAAAGAAAACACAAATTCTGCATACAACACCCACGAAATTGGACACCCTAGAAACTACAACAGAGCTCCTTCAAGAACATACCGGCATCCTGGACCACATTACTCAACCAGAATCTTCCACAACAGCAGGTACAATCACAATGTTTCCGTCAACTACTTTTACACATCAGACTCATACTATGAAACGCAAAACCACAACCAACCTTAAATCAATATCCTTTATGTTATTAAATATTCAGTCAGCCAGAAACAAAGTTAACAAATTATCTGTTTTCCTAGAGGATTTAAATCGTCCAGATCTGATTTTATTGACTGAACATTGGCTTGCTCATAATGAACCTTTTTACTTACCTCATTATACAGAAATGTCAAGATACAGCAGAATTAAGAGCATCCATGGAGGAACCATGATTCTTCAGAATAACTCACTGAATGTAAAATTCGTTAACGTGGAAAAATTCAACGATTATTTGGAAGAAAAATCATTTGAATTTTGCTTGTTACATTCACAAATAATGAACATGTATGTAATATGTGTTTATAGAACACCCACATCTGATGTAAATATTTTCATACAAAAGTTAGAACAGCTTCTCAATGAACTTCCTTTAAATGCATCTATTCTGGTAATATTAATTTCGCTGACAAGAAATCTCTAGCCACCCAGTCTCTAAATAATCTTTTAAACTCATTTAACTTGACTATGCATATAGAGTCCCCTACACGAATCTATCAGTATTCTGCCACAACGATAGATTATATATGTACGAATTTGGACAAACAATATATTACTTGTGATATCACTTCAGCTGGTATGTCCGACCATGAAGCTATATTATGCTGCTGTAAAGTGAATTTTATAGTGAACCGCAATAAATTCAGATTTGGTAGATTATACAGTAAAAAAAACTATAAAAGATTTTATAATACATGCCTGAATACCAATTGGGATATTGTGAACAATGACCAGGATTCATTCTCAAATTTTTACAATTATTTGGTGACTATTTTCAATAGTTCATTTCCGATTCAAAAGATAAAAATCAAGCACAGAAAACAGTGGATTACTCGAGGCATAAAATTTAAGCAAATAATATTTGTGAACAATAAATCGCTGCATTATATTCGGAAGTTTAATGATGATATTTTTTTTCATCGGTACTTCAGTAGATACCGCAGTATTTATAGGCAGGTTGTCAGACAAGCAAAAGAAAGTTACTATAAAAATAGATTCGAGCAAGCTGAAAACAAATCGAAAGAGACTTGGCAAGTAATTAATGACCTAAGAGGTAAATCTAATAAAGTACATGAAGTTTCACTTTCACCAAACGTTCTTAACGAATATTACTGCTCTGTTGCAGAAAAATTGACTGAAAAATTGACTACTCATAACGACCCTATGGAACAATTCAAAAACCACTTTATTTCTGAAACTTGCATTCTTTATGACACTTATATTTATGAGTTGAAACAGGTGATTGTTTCCATTGGAAAAAAGTCGTCATCTGGTTACTACTGACATTACAGCAAACATTTTGAAAAATCTCCCAGATAACACATTACAACTGTTAACCAATATTATTAATGAATCATTTCAATCAGGAATGTTTCCTGATTTCCTGAAGGTATCATTGGTAATACGCTACATAAAGGTGGAAATCAGGACGACCCTCAGCATTATTGGCCTATTTCCCTAATTCCCACATTAGGAAAGCTTATAGAAAAACTAGTCAAGATAAGGATAACTGCATTTCTGACGAAACATAAAATCGTTAATAAAGAACAGTTTGGCTTTCAAAGTGGCAAAGGCACTAATGATGCAATTTTCTCACTCATGGAAAAAGTTTATACTGGAATCAATAGTGGCGAGGTTGCTGCTGCAGTATTTTGCGATTTTCGAAGGCTTTCGACTGTGTGGATCACGAAATACTGTTTGAAGCTTCCTTACTACGGCTTCAGAGGAGGATACTGAGCTGATTCAGCTCATATTTGTCAGGTCAGTAGTCAGATGGTGAAAACAAACCATCGCTCAGAAATTGGGAAAATACATAATGGTGTGCCTCAAGGTTCAATACTAGGGCCAACATTGTTCCTCATCTACGTCAACGATTTGACAAGTATAAATATCGCAGGAAAATTCACACTATTTGCAGACGATACTACCATTTTTTGGCAATCAGACAATGCAAATGATTTAACTAAAATCATATCCAATGATATGAAGACAGTAAAGAATTGGTGTGATTCAAATTTACTTTCTCTAAATATTTCGAAAACTAATATAGTAACTTTCAGATGTGAACTTGACAATATACCCATGGGGAATGACATAATTGAGAACAAAAGTAGCTTAAAATTTTTAGGAGTACATATCGATAGAAAACTAAAATTTGAAGACCATGTTTATGCCTTGTGTAACAAAGGGTCTTCTGGTTGTTATGCAGTCAGAGTAGTCGCAAATGAACTTGGTTTAACAGTAGCTAAGACTGTTTATTTTTCTCTGGTGGAATCTCACCTGAGATATGGAATTTCATTTTGGGGCAATGTAGTGGTTATCTACTACAAAATATTTTAATTTTGCAAATACGAGCCGTAAGATATATGTGCAAATCAAAACGTAGAGACTCTTGTTGATTACTCTTTACCACTCATGGAATTCTAACAGTGATTTCTATCTTTATAATGGAAACAGTGTGTTTAATTAAAAAATATTTGAACAAATTTCAATCCTTACCAACCCATTATGTGACAAGGCAATCCAACAACATTAAGTTGCCAATACCAATGACATCAGTCATAAAGGATTCCATTATTTATAATGGTTGTAAAATGTTCAACCATTTGCCAAAGAATGTAACAGAAATAAAATCTTTACAATGCTTCAGGAAGGCTGTGAAATGTTTTTTAAGTGATAGACCATACTATAATATACAAGAATTTTATAATGATAATTTTTAAATAACCAATCAATACTGTGATTTTAAATTTTATTTGGGGTATATTTATTTACTTATATATTTTATTTATTTTTATTTTTAATTTATGTTCCATTGTTACTTATATATTTTATTTATTTTTATATTTATATGAATTTATGTTATGGGTTAAGACAAACTTGTTTATTTTTTACTAGTATTTTGTAAGACTTATATGTTTTTATATATACAAACTGACTTCATGTATTAAGTGAAAATTGATTGTTTTAAATGCATTTTATTTTTACATATAAAGTGCCTTATAGATTAAGATTAAGTGAAACTTTGTCCACAAGATTACTCTTATGACAATAAAGTATATTCTCTCTCTCTCTCTCTTCTTCAGATTGAAGAACAAGAGGAGTGCAAAGCATTGGCAATACAGAGGAGTTAGCGATTTGGTTTTTAAGAAAGCGACAAGCCACGCTCGTCCCATGTCTCTGCATTTTTGATCGGGACACCTTGTGCTTTTTGAACTTGACAGCCATTGGCATGAAGAAATAAAATTTGTTCTTGTTGAAACAACTAATGATTGAGCATCTTCCTTTCTTCTGCGAAAGTGATTTCAAAAGAGTGAATTATAGTGTGATATCGAGGTATGTAGGAATATTTTGACCATTTAAATATAAAAGTCATGTAGAAATATTGTCTCACGAGAACGTGGACTGGTTCTTCATACAATTTCCTAATCATAATTCATCGCTAATCATAGGTCAGTTGACAGCGAATAAAACATTCAGGTCGAGCAGACGATTTGACTCCATGCAATACCATATTATTTATCAAATGAGTAGTTCTGATGGAATTAGTAATTTCACAAGTTTTGTTAGGAGTATACTGCGTATTTATTCAACAGGTTAACCAATCTTGGAGGAGATCCTATTGGAGCAAATCAGTCGTTCAAGAAAAGACACACTCTGTTGAATAGAGGGAATCAGTTGTATGGAAACGTGGTGAAATTAAGAGCCTTGTCATCTCGGACAAAGTCAGTGGAAAAGGTGAGTACTGAAATCACATGTAATATTATCAATTTGAAAAGGTATATGTGTTCAGTCTCATCTGCATTCATTGCTTTCTCCAAGGGTTCATGTATGTATGAGTATATATATCGTCTGCATTTGGATATATTTTTGGTGTTGATCACAAGAAAAATATGATATAGTTGAATACTATACGTTTTACATGGTCTTGGGGATGTATTTTGGATAGTTTCTGATTTGGTGATAATTATCACAGAGCTGTGATTTTTGCTTCTGACCTAAGTGAAGCGACCATATATTGTTTGCATTATATTTATATATGTATACATTTAATCTTTGGAGTTTGGAATATTCTTTTATCATACAGAAAACTTTATGAAGAAGTATTTGAAGACTGGCCAAAATAATTCTTATAGATTTCCTATAAATATCTTCACAATAGAAGTGTGCTGAATTCTGTTTTTTTTTTATTTTTAATAAAACAGAACAACCTTTTCATTTTCTGTAATAGAGCAAATTTCAATTTTTGTCTATGTTAAATTCAATCTTAATTCTCCAATTTCAGTATTCAATATTAATGTCAAATCTCATCACAGGCCGATTTTTATGTTCAAATAAATTTAAGCAACAATCTCTTAATGAGATTATACTCATCTGTAACAACCGTGCGTTGAAGAGTGTATTGAGAAATTCCAAATTCCAAGAAGTTGAATTCATTAGTAAATACAATCCTGACACCAACAATATTGTTTTTCATGTCATATTGCTGAGAACAATCATTCCATGGCTAAGAAGTTGATGATTATCTGTTCAACCTCATTGGTCGCCCAGCAGCCATTAGTACGTCCTGATTGCCACCATCATACAACAATCATATTCACAGAATTGAAATGGTTAAAAAAAAACTACTTCGTCTCTCGCATAAGTTAGGGGTCCCTAGAACTGAATTTTCTGCTAGCCATATGTATGAAACGTTGAATATTCAAGAATTGCATACAACGCTCATGCATGCTGACCTCATACTAACCTACAAAATTGTTAACTTGGTCACCTGTCCTAACTTGCTTTTTAGATTTGCTCTTTATGTCCCAGTAAGGGCTACCAGAACAATTCAGACCTTTGCCACATCTCTGCATAGATGTAATTATGGAAAGTATTCTCCTATTTCTCGTATGATAACCACATTGAATTCATTCAATGTAGATGTCTTTGTAAGCTCATTGACTCGCTTCAAAAGCGCCCTCAAATCACATCAAATCTGATACCAAATGGTGTGCTATCCTTGCTTAGTTTAAGTTTTTAGTAATTAATTAATTTTTTGAAATTATTATTATAGTTAATTGTGAAATAATTTACCCGTTTATGAATTAAAAAAATAAAAATCTCGGACAACTTTGCTGCTACAGAACAATAGAATGAGTTTGATTCGTCTGAGCTCAAATTGGTTTTCCTTCCCTCTTAGTTCATTGATGAAGGCCCAAGTTTCTCTTTGATTTGCCCTGCTTAATAGTATGTGTTTTTAGCTTTTTTTATAAGTCTTCTGTAAGTGTTTCTGTACTATTAAAATAGTCAGTGAAACTTACATTGTCATTGGAGACCAGTTTCCTAATTTGGTGTAAGGAACGTATATTTATAGCTGATATGCCAAGTCCTTTGGTTAGCCCCTTTTTTATTACACGCTTTATATTAGCTTCACTTGTATGTTTGTTTGTAACCGACTCCTTTGGACTTGATTTTCACCCACTTCCAGACGTCCGAATGATTTGAAATTTGGCAGGTGTACATAATTCCGGTGACAATGCATTAAGAAATTTTTGTGTGAAAAAAAAAACAAAATGGCGGCTCCAATATGGCGGACGAGTTTTGTGATTATGGTCCGATTCGCTTCAAAATTGGTATTTGAGGGTTTTTGTGGTCGGAGATTACGATTCTTTTGTCGAAATTGAAAAATTCAAGATGGCGGCTCCAAAATGGTGGACGAGTTTTGTGATTATGGTCCGATTCTATTCAAAATTGGTATGTGGGGGTTTTTGGAGTCGAAGATTACGATTCTTTTGTCGAAATTGAAAAATTCAAGATGACGGCTCCAAAATGGTGGACGAGTTTTGTGATTATGGTCCGATTCTATTCAAAATTGGTATGTGGGGGTTTTTGGAGTCGAATATTATGATTCTTTCGTGAAAATTGAAAAATTCAAGATGGCGGCTCAAAATGGTGGACGAGTTTTGTGATTATGGTCCGATTCTATTCAAAATTGGTATGTGGGGGTTTTTGGAGTCGAATATTATGATTCTTTCATGAAAATTTAAAAATTCAAGATGGCGGCTCACTGTATATATTGACAACGTTAAAATCTTTGAATGACTTCTAAAATCGAGATTTGACTATTAATACAGCTGTACTCATTAATGATTTGGAAAATAATTACAGTTACTAATAGTAATCACGGAACAAATTATAGTTTAAAAAAATTAAAAAAACACGCTTTTATAAATAAACCACACTAAAAAGTAGAAAATAAATAATAGTTTAAAAAAACTAAAAAACACGCTTTTTATAAAAAACCGAACTAAAAAATAAATAAATCAAACTAAAAAAATATAAAAAAAATTTAATAAAAATAAATTAATAATAATGTAAATAAGAAAAAAAAAATTTAAGAAAAAGTGTGGGGTGCTTTTTAAGGATTCAGATTAAGTACCCCACGCTTTTTTTAAAATAAAATATTTTTTTTCTCATTTACATTATTATTAATTTATAATTTTTTTACACTATTCTTAATTCAAATTTATTAAAGTTTATTTTCTATTTTTTCAGTTTGGTTTTCTATACCCTCTACCCTACCCTGGTTTTTCGTTTTTTTAAACTATTATTTATTTATTTTTTAGTTCGGTGTTTTATAAAAAGCGTGTTTTTTAGTTTTTTAAACTATTATTTTTTTGTTTCTCTTTCAAAATTCTAATGGGAAGTTTGACTTGACTAGTTCATGAAATTCATCCAAGGATTTGCTAAAGATTCTACCCTGACTTTTCACCATTTTTTTATAAAATGTAATCTTACATAAAATGGCCCCATGGTCAGATAAACCAGAATTTACAACTGAACAACAAACACTATTTACACTATTTAGATACTGACCGGGGTAAAAAAATAGTCTAGCTGGAGATTGGAATTTTATTATAACTCTCAGTTATTGTAAGGTTGAGATTTTCATTGATTCTTTTTGTTGAACACAGGGAAGAAAAAATATACAGGCTTTGCACATTATTGGGATAAGGTATCAATTAAAATGATATGCATGCAATGAATTAGCCCAACTGGTAATCTTTTGCAATCCCTAGGTCTAATCTAAAACTCTACACATTATGTGAATTTTCACTTATAATACCACAAGAGCTTATTTTGAAGCTCGTGTGGTATTCGGGGGATTATTTTTCCGTCCCAAAAAAGTAGTAAATTGGTTCCAAACTGTTTTTTTTGCCTTCTCCGTATTAATGGGAACATTTCCTTTGACTTTTTTATCGATGGTGGACAGAGAACAAACTCCAAATCGACTCATTTTCATGCAAAATCTCCAATTGTCACAATTGAATTCAACCTGTCAGTTTGAAGTGTGGTTAATTTGACTGGATCATGTTTTGTTTTTTATATATAGCAACTACCAGAGAAAATTTTCAAAAAATTATCAGTATAATACCATGTAGGTTGTACCACGTGACGTCGAATGGTGCAATTCTATTGGTCGATATTTGGGTCGGAAAAATAATCAGTATTATCCACATTCTTGATACAAGGACTGTTCATATTATTTTATCTACAGCATTTCTACATTTTTAATATATTTTAATGTGTTATTCATGAATATAGACTATACTAATCAATTCGTTATGTCTTACATGAAATGTACCTGTATTTAACTGTGACTGTGTTTAAAATGTCTTGAAGTATCTGTAAACTTACCCCTCCCCGTTACTTTTTTAATTATTTATGCATCATATGTACTATTTTAATGTTTTTTGTGTATGCATGTATAGCATACGTGTTTTTACATGTTTGTATATAAACTGACTTAATTCTGTACTTTGTCAATGAGAATTCTTCTTCCGGCATTAAAGTATATTTAAAAAAAAAAAAATTAGGTTTAAGGAATAAACTTGTCTATAGATGCAAAACATTCAAGACTAATAAATGTGTACGTCAAAGAAAAGCCGGAGTCTCACCTCAATTAAGTGATTGTTCCCATTATTGAGTCTCACACCTCCGACAGTATACCCTTCCAAAGATCCATTGAACTGAATTCTGACCAACAGCTCGCCACCTTCGAGTTGAGCAGCTATGTAAGTTTCATCGATGGGATTCTGTAAAAATCCTGATCCAAGATAGAATATCTGTCCCCTCGATTGTCTCGTTCTGATGAACATGCTTATATCCACGATGAATCGGACCGCTTTTTTGGCATAGTCTGCTACATCGACCGTAACAAGAGAGTCTGTAATGTTTTCGTAACCGAAAGTAGCTGCTGTGTAATTGTATTGGCAAGTATGTCCCAAGTAGGGTCGTTCACAGGTACAGCTGAAGTCAATCCACCTTAGCAAAAGAAAAACATTTCAATATAATAATAACTTTAATGAAAACAAACGAATCTCGTTATATCCAAACTGGTAGATAAAGTCAGCATACTTTAAAGCACCTAACAAACCACAATTATCAAAAACTCATTTTCGCGCGAAAAGTAAACAATATCGACTGGGCATGTTGACAAGTTTGACTCCCAAGCAACATTGCCAGGTGGGAAAAGACTTTTCAAGATTCTCGCGCGCCTCTGGCGGTAAATTTGAGAGCTGTCAACGAACTATATGACATTTGTCAGATTCGACTACTGTTTTCTGATTGACTGGTGAATGTGAAGTAATTTGATTTTTTTTTCCTTTTTGAAACACAAATAATGATTATTGAAATATCTCTATATCCATACCAAACTGTTTCGTGCGTATTTTGACTTTCTATTTTCATTGCATTTCTCAAATAGTGTAATGAACAGTTCTGCAATAATTCAGCCTTGTTAAATAATTCAATGAACACCCTACACAAAGCAAAACAGCTACAGGATAGCCTGGCAGCGTTTCCAATCTCATAAAATGTTCTGCAATTCTTTTTTCAGCATATTACATATGCATTTCATATCTTATCCCCCTTCATATGGCTTTTTCTTTCATTAAAATATGCCAGTAGGGCAATTTGAGCCACTCCTACTGAGAAGGAATCTTTTATTTAGAATCCTATCGAGGTAGGAGAATTGTAAGGAGTGTTTCTTTCTGTCACTAGGTGTCGCCGGTTAAAAGTTATCTTTTCCGATGCACCTAAAGATGTTTTAAGCTCGATGATGATTTTATTTATGTTGTATCTCGCTTGCCAGAGCTCTCCGGATCTCTGGCTGGTGACTACTCCATACTGATGAGGGCCAAAAATCCTGAAACCAGTATGCCGATTGTTAGGCGGACACGACATGAATTTAAACATAATCGAGCTTATCAGAAAGAAACATTTGCAAACAATATCCATTTATATGGAAGTTTGCATGGATTGTCAGGTGAATATCATTCAACGTTCTGCGTGGTATTTGCTAGGAAAGTAGTTGTTTTTCGCCTGTCGGTCTACCAATTGTGTTTCAATTTATATTGAACCTTTTGTGAAGACGACTTTGTGTGCTTTATGCATTTCATTTCATATATTAGATAATGTAAAATAAAACACAAATTTTTCGTACCTCAATGGACGAGATCACTAATTTTTGGAAAACATTTCACAATCTCCAGAACAATTAAAAAAGTGGTTGGATTTTTTTTTAAATTTTTATTTTCGAAGTGGTTTTTCCAAAATAAATTCCGAAAAAATGTTTTTGTTCGAACGCTGCGGAAACCGCGGCAGGATGTGACGTAGAAAGTTCTGTCCTATCACTGAGAGTGCCACAGAATAATATTTTACAGCAAGCGTTATTCATAATATTTCTTTACAATGTGAGCAGGCCGAAAAAATAATGTAGCACTCGGTATACATACAAATTATTCAAGAATAACTATATCAAGAACAGCTATCAAATACGAAGTCTTCATTTCAATATAATATATGCTGACACAAGTTCTGTTTATTCATAGGATGAAACTGAATAACATTTTCTCAGAAGTTCCGAAAAATAGGCAAACTGGCAACTCAGTAGTATGACTTATGACGTCACAAGAAGCTGCAATAACGCTGCTGTTTGGTTGTCTCACTAAATTGGAGGGTTTTAAAGCGGAGTTTATTCGAATATTACATAATATCTTCTAGGAAAAACTATATTTTCAACTACAAGCACATTTGAACCAAATTAAAGGGTTAAACTACCATCCTTGATGCACTGAGAAATCAAGAGATAATAATGAGTAGTAGAAGTAGGAAAAAGGAACAAGTGAACAAAGTTAAAAATGCTATAATTGTTATAGAGTGTGCCCAAGAAAATCTACAACAGAGTTTTATAAATTGATTCCCCAAAAAACGTGTCCACCGAGTTGAAATTACCGTAAATAATAGTACATGATTCGAAACCATCAGTTATATCAAATATAATGCATCATCAATGGACTAAGGATACTTAAAATTGTACCTTAATTTTTAAAAAGAAAAGCATTTGAAAAACTTTTTTTTTACGATTGTGCCAAAAGTAATTTACTCTAATTTTGATTAATCCAAATCTTGTTACTAACGAAAGCATATTCATATTAATGGCATCTGACAGTGACAATTTTCGTAATTAATTTCAAGTTGTCAGTTTAAATTGTTAGTATTTTGTTGTAAACCTGTTAAAAATGTCGAGTTTGGATAGTGAGGTAGAAAATATTGGTACTCCTCCAGATATAATTGTGTAACGAAGCATTTTTTTAGAACTCCGTTACTAAGAACGGCTGAAAGAATTTTCAATCTAACTTTGGTACGTCCCTGCCTATTTGGGGTTTCTATTGATGCCGGTCTGGCAAAATATTTCATTCCCTCTTAGAAATCAAGGTACATACCCAAAGCTACTGGAATTCACGTCAACATCATGCATAAAACATAACAGAGTTTTTCTCTAGATTTTATAAAAAGGGTGAAAAGTTCCGATGATAGTTTTGGTAAAAGACGAGAAAGAAATAAAGATCGCGATGGGAAAAACCAAATCATTTTTTGTATCAGGAACGAAATCATCCTTCAGATTTTCGGTCCAGTTTCAGTTCATCGGACAAAAAACCGCCCCTTTCTTACTGGACTTTTTCGTCTAGTTTGGTCATACATTCGGGATCTATAAAAGCATCGACACTTGTTACTTGTTCCTAGAGTTCTGTGCTGATACCAAGTCCGGTTCGAAGTTTAGTAAAAGTGTGAAAAGCGATTCGAGGTCCAGAAGCGTTGAGGTATCCGTAAGTGGAAATAGTGAATAATTTGTATTTGAGCTGGGTTTCTCCGTGTGCCGAAGCACTTGAAGTTTATTATTTCTACATTTATTATTATTCGATTTGATTCAATTAATTTTCCGGGAGTTGAAATATTATTATGTGTATTATTATTATTATTTCATTGAGTTAATTATCTGTCGTGGCATTCACAGTTTCGTTCTGCCACAATATTCTTTATTTGATTTAATTCGTTACCTGAGAAGTTAAATATATTTTCTGCATTATTATAATTTCCTCTATTCGAGCATTTGCCGAAACGTTTAAGTTGGTCAGAAGACTACAGAGTGAATATTGATTTATTTAATTTTTGGGTGGTTCAATCGAATTTTTTTATGAAATCGATTGAGTGTTTAATTTTGGGTAGTATTGACATTTTAGTCAATGATTGGTTATTTTTACGGGTAAAAATATATGATTTATTTGCCAAATTGAACAGTATAAAGTAGACCATTTTATTGTGTGTCCCCGCGGAAAACAATTTTCACATAAGCTCTGGCAGGTGTTTTCTTTTTCTTGTCAAGGGAAATCTTACATAAATAGTTCTTTCATTTGCCCGTTATTAAAATTATTGAGTTATGTTTTCAGTTATTTGAGTTCAGGGAAAACGCCGAATGCAAACAACTGACGCGAATATTTACATCACTTAAATCAGTGAATTTAAATTTTCTATTGTCTTAAGTTCGGGGAAAACACCGAATTCAAGCAGTTGACGTATAAACCAATTACATAACAATAATTATTGTTCCCCGCTGTCCCGATTCAGGCACTAACCAAATCGGAACATCGGCCGCGATAAATGCGTTGAAAAGTTTATTTGTCCCTGAAAATATGTGCCGAGCAAAACAAAATTCACGAATTTCACAAGTTATAGTCATATTCAGGAGGAATAATTCATTTAGCGACTTGAGAAGGTGATTTGGGTAAATAAACGTTGTTGATAACATTAGGGGGAAATAAGGGATTTTATAACACGAAAATACGGTGATGCTTTGTCGACTGTATCCACGCCCAGTTGTTAATATTGTTTAAGCTCAGGAAATCGCCGAGCATAAACAATAGGAAAACAAAGCCAAAAATATAATTTTTGTTAACAAGAAAAGTCGTAGAAGAAAAGGGCCATTTTAAGGAACAGAGAAAAAATATCACAGCCGTGATTATTACAAACGTGAAGCTTAGGTAATATACAAGTGACACGTAGTATTCAATTTTTGTGTTAGGGTTAACAAGGGGAAATCGGGATGTTATAAGCCATTTGCTTACAAACTTGAGAAATCACTTTCTGAGTCAGTCAGATAACCGTGTTCAGGAAGAAACAGTTTTTCTTTGCTCTCAAGAGTAGTCCATTTTATTCCTTAAATTGTCGAAAAATTACTGTTCATTTGGCCAGTTATATATATTGTGAAGGTAAATATCATTTATACTTTTTAATAGGATTATATATATATATATATATATATATATTTATATATATATATATATATTTATATATATATATCGGTGTATGTATTACCCCCATTTAAATGTGCCAGACCGGTTTCTTTTAAGCAAAATTATTCGTATTACGAAAATTGTTGTGTCAAATCTTATTGAATATACCAGTTAATTTAATACCTATTACACACTGTGTTTACATTGAAAAAAAAAACCTTTCTATTTCCTATAATGTATTGAAGTTACGCAACAGACGTATTTAGTCAATTTGTAAAGAAAAAAAACAAACAAAGACATTTTTGTCTGTCTGTCTCTTTGGGAGACATAAAAGCAATCGGCCTTCAGTATCCAAAATTTGTACTTAAAGCCTACAGTAGATTCAAAAAGTGTCAATATACCAGACCCCTGGACGTTCCGTATCTCCATCTGTAGCTACCCTAGTGCGTGGAGAAAACCACTATAAAATCTGGCGCCCGAGATTGGAAATGAAGAAAGGAAAATATTTCCTGCCTGAAATTCTGGCGTCATAAATAACGTGATTTTCTAGGAGTTTAAGGGTTATTAAAACAAACCCTAGTAAAACACGTCACAATTGAAACAGCAAATCAAGCTACAGCAGATTTATTACCCAATAAATCTAAAAAAGTGTATGAAATTTGTTATTGAAGAAGTCCCGGATATTGTCCGAAGAAATCAAAAATTTTTACATGACAGGAATTTTAACAAATTTTCAATTGAAGCTCCAGATAATAAATACCCAATGATGAAGGTAATACATGCAAATGATGTTAATTTTTAACTTTATACTTGTGTTTTGTTATAGATAGTTGCAGTATTTGGCATTGCAGGAGCATGCCGCAGGGACGAGTTACAGAAACTGACATTAAATGATATTAATGACATGGATTCTATCATAACTGTGAAAATGCCCAATGGACTTTGTAAGTGGCGCCGCAGTGGCGGAATCGGGCGACTGACTCCAGATGTAGTAAATTATCCGTATTTGCGCCTGTGATAAATAGAGTGCAACAGTTCAAATTTGTTTGTTACAAACGTGAAAACTGCAGTTGCATTGTGATTCGGCATGTACAACCTTTGAATTAAATTGAGCCCCTGTTTGAGAAATTGCCCTAGTAATGAATAAAGATTGAGACGAGTAGTCTGCGAGCCGCATTTAACCTAATGACACGTGTGCTGCGAATACGTAATTCGCCTGTCATCGTAGTGTTTACATGTAATTTATTGTCAAGTTGAAAAGAGTTTTATATTCGTGAGAGATCAAGTGGTGGTTGCAATTGGGTTTTTACCCATTTCAAGTTACATCATTTTCAAGAATCAGTCTGTGAAAAAAGGAGCCGCATTGGTGCGTTCGGGTCAGGTGCGGGAAGTTAAAACAATTTATTATTCCAGCATACATGCGAAAGTGATTAGCCAAGCAGCAGCGACAACAAATCAGTACTCTTTCAAATTAGAGGTGAATGAATATTTTCACAAATAATTGATAAAATTTAATCAAAACTTACATGTCTGTAAATTACACAAATAAACAAAATAATAAAAAGATATTAATAAATATTGAAGAATTATAAAAAAATATATTGAAAATATTGTTTTCTTTTATACATACATACATTTTCATATATTTTTCATATTGTTCGTTTACCGTCAGAATTTGATTAAAGATTATTGTAATTATTAGTATAAAAAAGGAAACTGTTTATATCAATGTGAAAATTGAATTTGCAAGATTTGTAAATTGACTTTTTTCCTTTCGTAGATTGATTGTAACAGAGAGGTTACAAAAACTTCCTTCACTTGCAGAGCGAATGCTTGTGGCGACTGTAAACACGTCTACGCAGTATTTTCATACATAAACGCTCACCGAGGGAGTTCCAAAACATGTTTAGAACAAAAATGTGGCAAACCATCTGCCAGTCAACAAGCGAAGGCGATGTATTCCAAACGTTTGTAGCTCACGGTAGAAAAACCATAAAATTTAGTATTCGCGGGTGAATTTAACACGTGTTTTCGCACCCAACAATACAGCAGTGGTCACCCGACCACTTCTTTTTTTTCTTCACGTCATTTACATTTGATTCGGGGTTATTTGCGGCCAACTCGTTCATTGCCATTCATTTATTGTAGGCGTGCTTTTGACACTGTGCCTCTCTTTGATAGGAAGCTTTTACCCGTTGAATCACAATACAAATGCCATTTTGACGTTTTTGACCGAAATTTTTCAACTATCGCACTTTGTAGACAACCTTTTTATCACAGCGGTAAATGGGGATAAGTGATACTGTCTGGATCCTTTTTCTGATTCCCCCACTGGGGCGCTGCACGTTAAACTCCTCCCCCATGCTCCAAGTCCATACCATGCAATACAAGATGGCCGCCAGTGGTGGTCGTACAGATGAGCTCGTCGAAAAAATGTTCAAATGCTGCCAAAAAAAGCCAGCAAAAATTGCAGTTTGTGTAATATGTGGCAGTGTATTCCATAACAGTTGTATGGAAAAAAAAATCGATGAAACACGAGTTAAATGTGAAGATTGCCGTGAAATAGTGAGTAGTGATAACACAGTTCTGAAATCAGAATTGGTAAATGCACTAGAAGAAAGAGTGAGTTTTCTTAGAACAGAAAATATCTTACTACGGAAAATAATTGAAGAAAAAGAAGAAAAATGTAAGTTTATAATCGAAGTTAAAAACTTGCAAGAAGACAAAATAACATATCTACAAGAAGAAAACAAAAAATATCAATACAAAAACAATGAAACAAAAAAAGTCAAACAATATATTCCCAAGGCTGTAAATAAGCCGAAGATAGCTGCAGAGTGCCAAGGTACAACTCACAGTCAAAGTGAAGAAGAAGAAGTCGATAAACGTCAAAGCGAAATGTCAGTGGTGACAGTAACTGAGGAGAAAGAAAACACCGAAAATAATGAAGGTGATGATAATGATAAAAAAAATTGGAAAAAAAAATTTGGAACCCAAGGGGTACTCTACAGAGTGAAAAGAGAAGTGAAGAATTAACATCAAAAAGTTTATAACTGAAAAACTGTATCCTGATACACTTAGAGGAGAAGAAAACAATAACCAAAATGTTATAGTCAGGGAACTAAACACAGATCCAAATCGATTGAAATGTTTCATGGTTGGGGCCGATATGGTGCATAAAAACAACTTATATGATCTGGGATTCTGGCCTAAGGAGTAGGATTCCGCAGGTTTGACTTCGCACGACTCAGACAATATGAAGGAAGATCCGAGACAATCAAAACAGTTTTTATAAGTAGTAACCAAGAAGAAACCAAAGTAAAGGAACCTGAAGACGTTGGAAATAATAATATTAATTTTATTCTATATTTAAATGTACAAAGTATTAACAATAAGCAGAGCATACTAGAGGTAGAACTGAACAAAGAAAATCATATGTTTATTTCGGTCACAGAAACATGGTTAAAAGAATTTGAAGTAAGTAATTTCCCAATTAATTGCTATCATGTGGTACATTCTTATTGTCGCGAGATATACAGGGGTGGCGGAACTGCTCTGTGGGCGAAAAATGGATTGGAGACTACTCCCTTGTGTGTCAGTAAATTGAATGTTGAGAAAGACTTTGAATACTGTGATTGTGAATACAAAAATATGACTTCTTGTCACAGAATTATACCTATATATAGGTAGCCTACAGGAAACTTCAAAACTTTTGTACAAAACTCCAAGAGTTACTAGATGAAATTTTACAGTAAATGTTTGCTTGTGGATTACAGGAGATTTCAATATAGATTTGAAAACATTATCCCGTGAGAGAGAGGAAGTATTAGATATTTTTGCCCAATATGGACTTAATAGCATAGTAGAGCGGGATACCAGTAACGCACAATCTTGCACAGAATCGATAATATTTTCTCTAATATTGAGGCAGAGAGCAGAGTCAAAGACACTCCTCTCTCAGATCATAGATATATCACAGTAAAAGTGAATCATAACTTGTATGCTGACAGGAAAAACATAAAAGTAGGCCGAAACTATAGCAGAAAGAACAAACAAAATTTTCCTACTACTGAAAAATGAAAACTGGGATGTACTATATAACCAAACAACCTGTAATGACAAATACAATAAATTTGAAAGCATTGTTCAAAATCACTTTTTAATGCATTTCCACTACAAAATCAAAAAATCAAAACCAGGTTCGAAGAGTTGGGTAACTGATGAAGTAAAACAGTCAAGTACACAGCTTAAAGATCTATATATCCTTCAGAAAAAGTATCCAATACTGAGAGAACACTATAAAATCAGGAAAAGTGATCACAAACAAATTGTGGAAAAGTGTACGTAATCACTATGATAACATAATTCAGAACTCGAAAACAAAAGTAAAACTTCTTGGTCTATTATAAATGAACTGAAAGGTAAATCCAAACCCAAATCTAACATTAAGCTGATACATGAAAATGAGGAGATCACTTCACCTGTAAATGTAGCAAACACCTTTAATAATTTCTTTATTGATGCACCAAAGAAAGTTATACATAATATACCAGATGTAGATGGGAATGTTGCCCTACTCAGAGAAATATCGTGACTTCAATGGTGGTACTCCATATACAGAATTAGAAATCAAATATATTTTTACCAGACTTAAAACAAGCGTTCATCTGGTCCCGATGATCTGCCTAATAATATCATTAAAGAATTTAAGGAAGACTTAGTTAAACCATTTTGTCATATCATAAACTCTTGATAGAAACAGGAATTTTTCCCGAATCTTTAAAAGTAGCGAAGGTGATCCTTTATATAAAAAAATGCGAAAAATCTATCAGAGAATTATAGGCCATTGTCCCTTACATCAGTGTTTGCAAAACTATTTGAGTATTGTATGTTAGAGAGGTTAACCTCTTTCATTATAAGATTTAATCTGATACCAGATGAACAACATGGATTTAGAAAATCCAAATCAACCACAACAGCAACAACAGAAACATATATAGACATATTAACGGAATTAGATAAAAAAAGATGTCCAATTGGAATTTACTGCGACCTGAGCAAAGCGTTTGATTGTGTTCCGCACGATCAATTATTAGAAAAGCTTTGGATCTATGGGATCAGAGGAAATACACATCAATGGTTTCGATCTTATCTTGATGGCAGAAAGCAATATGTACAGATATCTCACAGTGAGGTCGATGGTCAAAGCAGCATGCACTGCTCAGATCTGAAATCGGTAAATGTAGGGGTACCGCAGGGAAGTGTCCTTGCCCCTATATTATTCTCTTTATATATAGCAGATATTGTTAAATACTTAGATGAATACAAGCTAACACTTTACGCAGATGATTTGTCGATCTTGGTAGCAAGAGACTCCTTAGAAACCATCCAACAAAACTGTGATGACTTAATGACAAGAATTATACTTTGGTTCTCAACAAATAAACTATATGTCAATTCTGGTAAAACAAATTTTTTAATATTTCACTCTAGACAAAGGAGGATTGAAAACATAGAAATTAAAATGGGAGAAGTGAATCTTAAACAACGCGAAAATATAAAATTTTTAGGCATAACTATGAATGATACATTAGATTGGGAAATCCATATCAGAGAAACAATGTCCAAACTAAACAGCAAAATATACCAACTGAAATGCCTACAAAGTGTTCTCAACTTGTCTGTGCTGAAAATATTTTATTATGCTGAAATTCAGTCGCGACTCACATATGGAATCTTATTATGGGGTTCAGCATCAGCAGCTCAGAAATTATTTGTACTGCAGAAAAAATGCCTTAGAACATTATTAAATAAAAGTCAGAGAGAATAATGTAGACCATTATTTGCCAAACTGAAAATACTTCCTCTCTCTTGCCTGTATATTCTAGAAATATCGTGTTACATATTTAAAAATAAAAAAAGCATTAGCACTCATAGCAATGATCACACTTATTCAACGAGATTTAACCACCATCTAAAAACACCTCGAAATAATTTGAATGTAACTCTCAGGGGACCCATCTCCAATGGTGTAAGGATTTACAATAAGCTCCCGGAGACAATTAAAAAGGAAGTTACTGATTTCAAATTCAGAAAACATCTTAAAACTTTTCTGTTGTCAAAAATGTTTTATAGTACCGAAGAATTTTATGCCAGCTAGATAGATACTTTCATTCAATAATGTATATTTTCTATTACATAATTTACACTATTTTTTAAATTGTCAATTTTAATGTGAACTAACTGTATGTAACCCATGACGTGTTTTATATCACTTTATTGTGGTCCTTGAAAATCAATAAATTTTTACTTTACTTTACCAAGACCAAACCTCGATCATTTGTAATAAGGGTAAAATTAGATCTTTTAATTTTGTTGAAATGTTTCGCAAATGTGCATCCCTTTGTCCCCCAGTCTACCAGTCACACTAGATTTTTTATAAGATATCATAACGGAAAATATTTAGTTTTGGCGTGAATACTTTTAGTAAAATTCCAAGTGATATTGTTGGTGGTTGGTTGAAAACTGACGAGCCGGAGACAGGGTTGGCACTTAGCTTTCCTTGACACTGCGACCAGCTAGGGTCTATTGCATCACTCTGTCGTCAGTGGTTCCTCATTCAAACAGGTTTGTGCCTTTAATTAGGTTTAGTAGCCTGTTGATAAGGTTCTTCGGATTCATGCCTGGTTCCGGGTTTTTTTTTTTTAATGGCTTTGACATTTTTGAACGCAACAGAGAATCGTCGAGGACCATCCTCGGCCCGGCTACGAAATTTAACATTTAATTCTCTCAAATTAAATAGAAAAATTTCTGCCCTGGCCGAGAATCGAACTCACGACCTTTCGATCATGAGTCGGACGCTAACCCACCGCGCCAATCCCGCCCGTGGTTCCGGGTTGATCTCTCCAAGGTTCTGTGTCCCCTTCTACTTAGGGCGTCACAGTCAAAGATAATGTGAGAGGCTGTTTCCTCCTCTTCATCACATAGCCTACACTCCACGGTTTCCCTGCGTATTCCCATGGTGTTTAGGTGTTTTCTTAGGCCGCAGTGTCCAGTCAGCAGACCTACTATTATACGTGCCTTCGTTCTGTTCAGGTTCAGAAGGTCAGCCTCAGGGTCCGGTTTGGTTGCCCTACCATGACTTTGCTATGTATTTGCCCGACAGTTTGATCCCAGTATTGTTGGTGTCTTATTTTTATCCACTCATCGATCAGGGTCCTGCATCGGTTTTTGCTGATCCCATGCACAGGTTCTGGCCCTGTGAATAGCATTTCAGATGCTTGTCTAGCTAGCTGGTCCTCTTTTATGTTGCCTTTAATGCCTCTATGACCTGGCACCCACATCAAGGTGACCTTGTTGTGTTTTGCCAGCTCGATGAGGTTCTGGAGGCAGTCCCAGACCAGTTTAGATTTTATCTGTGTAGAGTTGAGGGCTTTGATAGCACTCTGACTGTCAGATAGAATGTAGATGTGTTTTTTCCTATAACCATTTTCTAGATTCTTCTGAATGCATACCATAATAGCATGTATTTCAGCTTGGAATATCGTTCCTTCAACTGTCTTTGAGCTGTCTGTATACCAGACTATGTCTGCAGTTCATTGTGATTCTATACTCGGGGCCCATCCGGATTCGTCAATTCGTGTTTCGAATTGTTTTTAGAATGAGTATAGGGCCAAGTGATATTGCAAAATAATTAAATATTGAAAACCCAATGCAATACACTGTTTTCGCAGATCTTCTGCAACATTACTTGTGGAATTGGGGCAGACATGTTAAACGCCAAACGACATTAAAACGCCATGGAGGATGGAAATCTTCAAATGTAGCTGAGGGCTACATTAGGAGTCAATTTCTAAAAAAACTGAAATAGTGGCTAAAATTCTGGAAGGTGAACCAAGAACCATTACCAGAAACTTCACAACAATCCGAAAAAGAGTTTTAAGTGAAGAACCTGAGACCTCCACAAGCAAAAACGAAAACAAAATTCGAAAAATTACTGAAAATGAAGTTAGTCCATCGATTACCATAGTAAATTGCTCTAACTGCGATATTAAAATTGAAATTAACCCAAAAAAGTAAATAACTCATTTTATAAAAATAACGTTAGTTTAAATCATGTTAATGTTGGAACTATTCTTAGAATCAGTTATATTTCTTGTATTGTGAAATACTCTTCAATAAAATTTGAAATAAAAACAAATTCAATTCGATCGTAGAAAAAATATTGTGTGCAACATGTGCAAAAATCATATAAAATATTGTAACGAACCTAGGCCGGACCTGTCGCCTCGCGCGTTGCCGTCGACAGCGATGAGATCATCCCCGGAGATATTCGAGAACCATCCAGTCGCTCTGCCACGGAAAACAACGGTCAATATTGGAAACAATTGGAACATGCCAGAATTCGAAACATCGAGAATGCTGTATCGGAGATAAATAGGCGACCCTTAAGTGTGAAATAAATTAGTAGAACCAAGTTAAGTTTATTTACGTTACAATTGAGTGTGGAAGTGAGATTTTTAAAATAAACAAGTGATGTGGAGTGGATGGTCAGAAAAATAAATTGATAGACCTTTTTATCGCCCAAAATAGACAGTGGCCCGGTTTTCGCAGAAGTGGACAATTTGCGTGGGAATATAAACTGATACACTGTTCGCGTGAAACAGAAAATAGACAGTGGCCGGTTTTCGCGAAGTGGACAATTGTGCGTGGGAATATAAACTGATACACTCTTACGCGTGAAACAGAACAATAGACTGGTGGCCCGTGGAAAAGAATTCGCGAAGTGAATTTTTAACAAACTGATAAACTTTTATCGTGTGAAACAGACTGATACCTCGTCAAAGACAAAATGTGTTCAAGAAAAGTCGCCTTGCGGACTTGAAGGTAGCGAATTGAAACAGGAATTGGAGGAAAGGGAACTGGAAACAACGGGTAAAAGCAAGTACTCCAGGAAAGACTTGCAGAAGGACTTATACAAGAAGGTGAGGACCCGAAACATTTTTATTGAAGTTCAGGTGATTTAAGTTTGGTAATGAATAAACTCGAAGAAAATGCTAGAAATCTGGAGAAGCTTCAAGAAAATTCTAGAAATCTGGAAGAAAGCTTCTAGAAAATTCAAGAAACCTGGAAGAAAATGCTAGAAATCTGGAAGAAGCTTGAAGAAAATTCTAGAAATCTGGAAGAGAAGCTTCTAGAAAATTCAAAGAAGCCTGGAAGAGAAGTTCCTGGAAAACACAGAAGGTCTAAAAAGAATTGTGTGGTGTGGCTAATTTTCTGGAAAAAAAAGGGAACCCCGTTGAGAAGGAGGGAAAAAAATAAAGAAACAATCAGTAAGCTAGAAAAACAGTTAATGTCCCCTAAGGGTGTTAAACAAAATAACTGGACTTGAGTTTGAATTTGGGAAAAAAAGTTCAGGGGGAATAAAAGTTCAAGATAATTCAAAAAAGAAGCTTTCCAAAAGCCCCCTAGTTGGGAAAAACTCCATGGGCAAATTCCCCGCAGTTTGAACGGCCCAAAGCAAGCGGGATGGAATGCGGGGGAAAGAGCTGGCCCCTGCACTTGCATTCTGGAAAAAACCAAAATATTCTACAAACTTTCCCCAAAGAACGGAAAACTAAATCAGCTGATTAAACATCAAATTACATATCCCGGCCCCCATTTGGAAACCTATACCCACTCCCCCTGAAAAATCCTGTCAGTAGGCAAACCCCTTAAAAAATTTTAAAAAACACATTTACGCGCTTTTTCCCCGCCCCACCATACGGAAAATGTAATGGGCGATTAGCGGTTAAAACTTTTGGATGCCCCCGGCCAAAAGAAACAAAAAGCGTTATTTCCAACACATCTACGTAAAAGCGCACGCAGCGCTTTGGTTCAACACAAAAAAAACTGCAAAACCCAAAGAAATTAAACGTTGGGGAAAACTCACGGGCCTCAAAACCCATAAGAAAAGTGATGAAGGAAGTTTGCCTGAAAAAGACAGATAAGATCTTTTTGGGGAAAAAGGACATGGGGTAGCAAATGTCCCCAAATTTCGACTTTATGCGGAAAACTAAAAAAATCGCGAGAAGGGCAATCTGCTGGCCGCGCCCCTTAACAAAGCTATTCCCCCATCCTTGCGACAGAACCAAGGTTGGTAGGCGTTCATAATACAGGGGCCCTTACCATCCCCGATACGGGCAAGGAAATTTCAGGCCCCTTTTTAGAACACGGCGGATTGACCCACAACGAAAATCGCCAGCAAAGAGCCACTCTTATAGGCGGCACCTAAAAAAATTTTTTGGACACTAAAAAAAAAAAATCAGGCACTTTGGGGGGCCCGGGGAAAAATGCAATCCCCGGGGAAGGACATCAAATTCCCCAGGTTTTGGGGGGATTTCCGGGGGCCCCGTGTCCGGGAAAAAACTGGTCTTCATGGGAAGTGAGGGTTATCCGTGTTTTGTTTTGGTGAAGATTAAAAGTACCCAGAGGGGGTGAAACATTTAGGCTCCCTGGCGGGATCGACGTGAAGCGTGGTATTTGGAAACCTGAAAAAAAAATTGGGCGAGGTTGCACGGGGGGAGCGTGCTACAAATTTGTGCCCGGGGTCCAAATTAAATTTTCCCTGACCTTGAAGGGGAAAAAGGGGGCCCCCCTCTTTCCTCAGTGATCCATATCAGTCGGGAACCGCCCCCCGGGCTAAAAAAAGGTTTTCCCTCTCTTAAGAAAACCAGCTCAACAGCCCCAAAAATTTGTTAAAAGTACGGGCATCTTGATACGGGGAAAGGAAAAATGGCTAAGGTCCGGATTGATACGGGGGGGGGCCCCGCAAAACAAAGACTCCTCCCGAAGGAAGGCGCAAAATAGTCAGGGTTGGAAAAAAGGGGTTTGAACCATCCCCCAGTCCCCCGGCCCCGTCAAAGGTAAAAAAAGGATGGTCGCAGCTTTTGTGAACTATCGCCCAAAAATTTACGAAGAAGGGACCCTCTCCCGAAAGTAACCCCGACACGTTGGCCGGTTCCCATTTTCGACCCGTCTGAAGGGGATACTGGCAAGTGGGCAACTCAGGAAGATGAAAAAAATGCTTTTACCCCGGCTCAAAGGGCAGTTCACCCCCTTTGCCTTGGGCTCTTAAACTCCCCCATTGAAATTTTGGAAACGACTGAAGGACCCCATGGGGAACCCTGTGTATCTCGCGACATAAGTAAAAGCAATGTTTTGGGCCCCGGGGAAAAAGGAAGTATTCTTGGCTGGAACTCGTTGAAAATGACCCTAAGAAATCCATCTGTTCCAAAAAAAAAAGTACCTTGGCCCGTTGTCTCTGGGGAAGGTGCATGGATGACCGAAGATCAAAGCTGTTGGGGGGGGCCCTCCCAAAAATTACCAACCGAAGTTTCCTTGGATGCCATACTATCCCATATTCGGGGTTTCCCCAAAATTAAAAAACCCTGGCCAGGCTCCCCGGGGCCCCAAAAAAGTTCAGTGGTCCGAAGAATGTCAAGACTCATTCAGAAGCTGAAAAAAAAATTTTATCCCACCGACTGACTATCCCCTACCAAAATTCATTTTGGGGAAAGGGGGGGAAAAACGTGGGCTTGGAGCTTCCTTTTTGATCCAGGGGGGCAGGGAAGGTCATTGGTTTTTAAAAAGGGCAGCAAACCAGGCGCCAATTTCTGTTCACCAGGCACGTGCTGTTGAAAAGTGGAGCACTTCTACAAATCGTGTATGGAAAAAATTCCTGTTAGAAGCCCAGCCCCAAAGGCTCACAGTTCAAAAAAAACCGGGGTCGTACGTTTTGGTGAGAACTCAAAATTCGATTTGGTGAACTGAGGGTACCCCAAATGCAGAGTTTGCGCAAAAAAAATGTCGATGATTCTCACATTGCCCGAGCAGAAGAAAAACAACACTTTGTAGAACGCGCAATGGATGACAACTGGAATGACACAAGATCCCCAAAGACCAAAAAAAAGACCCACCCGTTGTGCTGGAAGAAGGGCAATAAAACCCATGGCAGGGGTCCGGGTTTGCCTTTTTAAATCCCTTGGGCACAATGGAACTCTCTTATTCTGGACAATGGGATCCTGAGAACGTGTGCTGGAGGCCGATATTGGTGGGAAGACAGACGCCAAATAATTGTTCCCAGGAACAGAACAGAGGAAGTCTGCGGAAATCCATGATGGGGTGCTGGAGGACATCTGGGAGTGGCGAACCCTGCAGAAAGTGAGGCAACGGTTTTACTGGACCAATTGTCAAGCTGACGTCCAGGACTGGTGCAGAAAGTGCTGTATCGCTGCTAGCAATGGACCTCGAATACGACCCAAGGCCCCATGCGTCAGTACAACGTAGGCAGCCCGTTCGAGAGAATCGCCATTGACATCGCCGGCCCGTTTCCCGTATCCGACCAGGGAATAAATACATCCTTGTGGCAATGGACTACTTCAGTAAGTGGGGAAGCCTATGCCCCTCCAACCAGGGAAGCCATCACCGTCGCCGACGTCTTGGTGAAAGAGTGGATATGTCGATTCCGGTATTCCAATGGAGCTGCACTCGGATCAAGGCAGAAATTTCGAATCAACCTTTTCCAAGAAATATGTCTACTGCTGAACATCCATAAGACAAGAACCACGGCCCTACATCCGAGTCCGATGGAATGGTGGAACGGATGAACAGGGCGATCAACCGCCACTGTCCAAGGTTGTCTCTGACCATCAAAGAGACTGGGACCAGTATCTTCATTTGTTCCTGATGGCCTATCGATCCGCAGTACGCGAGTCAACGGTCAAACTCCTGCTAGTATTATAATGGGCGAACTGCTACGCCTTGTGACCGAAGTTTGGGATACCGCCAGGACAAGACACTGCGGGAGAGGACTACGTCAGCAAACTTCGGCGAAGATGGAGACATCCACGAACAGTCAGTTGAACATCCAGATGCCAGCGATAAAATGAAGAAACCTATGACATCAAGGCCGACGCTGGAGGTTTTAAAGGTTGATGACCTGGTTTGGCTGTACAACCCCAAACGTCGTCGTGGACTATCACCAAAGTTGCGGAACTCGTGGAAGGCCCGTATAAAATCGTGAAAAGGATAAACGACCTTGTGTCCGAATCCATAAGCCACCGAGGGAAACCAAAGGTCGTCCATTTCAACAGGTTGGCCTTACGCTGGAAACCATGACCAAGTTCGCACCCTCGCCACGGAGGATGATATGGCGTTCGAAGTTTATGTCCGTATTCAAGCGGGCAGAAAGTTCTACATGGGGTTACTAGAGAGGAGTCACGAGACCTTTTAGAGGTGCCTGCTGACTACGCACTAGCGCACTGTGGCAGAAGATCTTCGAATGTCAGGGGCATCGCGTAGTGTTCTCAAGAAATTTGGTCAACTCAAACACTGCGGGGCAGAATCCAGAAGTTGGTGGGTGCTGCAGCTGAAGAAAGGCCAGAGAAACATCTACTACCTAGTTACCAAAGGCATTCCCAAGATAAACCGTCCTATGAAGATGTCTGGAAGAGTCTCCCAAACTAAGAGATACTATGGTGGACCAGAACCTGGTGGATCTAGCAATTCCAAAATTATCCTGTGGTATTGATGGGTTGGACTGGAGAGTCATAAAGTATGCTGGAGCGATATTCAGATCCAGCTGCGTCAAGATTTTGGTTTGCTGTAACCCTCTTCCACGACCGATCATGAAGACCGTGGAGTGTTACTTCCATCGAACTTCCCGGTGCAGATATGGAGTCATGCAGAATATCGTCACACTCAAGGATGAAATTTCGGGACGAAATGTCTTTAAGAAGGGGGCAATGTAACGAACCTAGGCCGGACCTGTCGCCTCGCGCGTTGCCGTCGACAGCGATGAGATCATCCCCGGAGATATTCGAGAACCATCCAGTCGCTCTGCCACGGAAAACAACGGTCAATATTGGAAACAATTGGAACATGCCAGAATTCGAAACATCGAGAATGCTGTATCGGAGATAAATAGGCGACCCTCAAGTGGAGTCAGAACAGTCTGAACAAGCCCATACGATCGAGCTATACAGTGGAGTAGTAATATAAATTAAGTTGTAGATTAAGTGTGAAATAAATTAGTAGAACCAAGTTAAGTTTATTTACGTTACAATATAAACTTTTCGCACTAGTTACACAAATAACTATTCTGGTACAATACTGGCCAATTATTCAAAAATATATTGCAACAATGACCATTCTCTCGATTTCTTTTGCTGCTTGCTTGCTTTTGCAAACTAAAACTCAAATTCAACATTAATTGTCAACATACTACTCGAGTCAATGAACAATGTTCAGGTTTTCCCTTGTTCACTGCATTGCACATTAATCTTCCTATTTCTGACTTTAAATTGTCTATGTTTTCATGTTATGCTGTTTTGTTCTTTTTCTTTTTTCTCACTACACAATACAAGTCTGTACTCACTTAGAGTGTGGGGAAAAAAACACTTGAACTTTTTTTTTCTTTTCTAATTATTATCAGTAGCATTATAATTGATTTGTAATGTTGGAATGTATAGCAAAACGGCTAAATAAAAAAATAAAATAATAAAAAAAAAAAATAGAAACAGTTATGAACGTATTCAAGAAGTGTTTTTTAAAGGCTTAAGAGGATGAACTAGAAAGTACATACCTGTCTGTACAGTGTCCTCTTGAATTACATCGGTTAGGTTTACACTGGGGTTCTCTCACACAACCAACATCCACATTTTGGAAATTCAACCAAGAAGCATTACTTGTTTGAGGAAATACCCATTCACCATTTATCAGTACATCTTCAGTACAGCCAACGAGGAACGGCTGACCATGAGTCAATTTCCTCAGATTGCTGGGTATTCCACCTATATATGTCACTGGAAAGCTCGTAGAAGATACATTGTTATTCTCGTTGTAGCTAATCGGGTAGATGGTTTGTTCTTCGTTGGCAGAGAGAACTAAGTGTGAAGAGTTTATAGCAACAAAGACTTTTTGCCAGTGACTATCATTCAAATTAGAACCAATGAACACGCCCTCCCACTTGTTCAAGAGGCTCGAATGGAGGTTCAGTCGTCCTCTGGATAGCTCGAGGATGTAGTAGGTTAACCCTTTGCCTAGGGCCAATAGTCCATCACCTAGGGTAGTTTTAAATCTGAACTGTATGTCATAGCCTTCCTCTCTTGTTGTGTTCACTGTGACTGAAGAGGAACCATTGAAAGACATTGTGGTTATGTTTTCGCAAGTATCACCATGAAAACCATTTGGACATGAACAGTTGAACTTATGCTCAGTTTCATTCACCAAGTATGGGCGACATTCTCCATCGTTGAAGCAGGGAGCATCCATACAACTGAAATTTCAAATTAGAAAGAGGATTTGGAACCATATATACTGATTTTTTCATATACCAGGTGACACAGGATATCGGGCCACCCCTGTAACTTCTGCATTCATTAACGGATTTTTCTGAAATTCG